>BSBK01000494.1:780000-1380000 GCA_027943335.1 Chamaecyparis obtusa | reverse complement strand
GATAAATATCCCATGTCTGGTTCTCATTTTCTCTTTTAGAATTGAGGGATACAAGAAAAATCACTAACATGTTCTTCTTTGAAACTTGGAGTTCTACCCTTTATTCATTGTTGTATCCCTTCTTCATGGATCCAACTGGTAGATGTCCTAAAATCATGCAAAAATGACCCCATAGAAGTGATCAATCTAACTAGAAATCAACTAGAGAGGACTGGAAGTTATTGGCGGTGATGGCCTAGAAGTTTTGGACCTCGACCCTTCATCTGGAAAAATGGAGTTGAAAAAATGGCTAAGTGTTGAGCAAAATTTTTACAAGTTTCAGACTTTCGGAGGCCGGAAAACTAGAAAGGCCGAAAGGCCAAAAATCTTGGAACTCAAAATTGGATGTCCACAAAAGTTTTTCCTTCATTAAAAAATTGGCTAAGTTCAAAACTGGACACTTAGCAACTTGGGAGGATTTATGGGTGTGCTTTATAGAGCCTGTCCATGATCTCATGTACCTCTTCAAAGTCCACCATTTTAATACCTTCTAGGCATGCCTGTTGCTTCTCTCAGAAGGTGACCAATTCATTGTTGAATCCTCTTATTTTCTCTTCCCAATCTAGCATTTTTTACATCTCCTCCTTCTAATAAAACATTTTTTGGAGGTCCTCCTTTTTCCTAACTCCATTAAAGATATCTAGATATTGATTTACAATATCTTTAATGGGATGCATCATCTTCTCATCATCCTCATCGTAGAGATCTAGGTCCAAACTTTCAAAAAACTTGTGCATCTCTTCGACCCAAAGCATTGCTTCATCTCTTTTCTTATCAACCTTACTCAAGGATTTCTAGTAGACGTTCATGGATTCAGTGATATCTCTGATCCACTCTTCAATGTTGTTGAGCTCTGATCCCTCATACATCTTCACCAAAACTTGGAAGCGTTGCTTCCTTATTATTATGAGATCATCCAAGGCCTTCTGACATTTAAGAATTTTATCCTCAAGACCATCCTATCCACACTTAAGATCCACAAATTTGGTGATCCCCTTAAGAATACCCCTAAAGGGTCTCAAAATTGTCCTAAGGGAAGTTCTACAAAACTCCTCAAAATCATCTTTCCAGTCTAAACAAGCATGAATAAAAGAATGAGGAATATCTACCAGCAACTCAGTAGCACCCTTTCTTTCCAAAATACCCTCTAATGAGGCCTCGGGATTATTTGGGTCAATGGGACCTACTATTTTAAGAATGAACCTCTTCATAGCCTCATTTTTCTCTATCAAGGCTTTTATTTTATCTTCGTCTTTAACCATGAAGCCTAAAGCATGCTTCAATCCTAGTGTAGCCAATGTTTTACTTTCTTCTCTTGACGGCTCTCCTAGTTCTACCTCTTCAAGTATGTATTCTTCAAGATTTATTTCATCCATGTTAATATTCATTGTAGGCACGACTACATATGCCTTCCACCTACCCCCTGATCTTGTGTTACATATGATAGAGTCCTTTCCTGGGAAATGGATTCTACTTGATGGAATGCACATTCGAGCATTGCCATATTTGTGTCCTCTTAATCTATGTATACCCTCACCCTTTGTTGTATTTCTTTTGTGAACTAGGTGGGTTTAGAGAAGGCATTGATAGGCTCATATGGTGCTACCAAGATGGAAGTAGCAAATCGACATTCTAGCTCAGGTTCCACCTCTGTCTCCTCCTGTCTTACCTCTTCTTTTGCCACTACTTGTTCCTCCATCATATTCTTCTCCTCTCATGTTTTTGTATGTTCTTCTCCTCCTATTTGTCCTTCTAACCCGGTCTTCTCTTTTGATTGAACCTCTTTTACTATTTCAATCTCCTTTTCTGGCCCTTGGGGTCCTTGCATGATAGTCTTAGTATGAGAGGGCGAAGGTGATGCAGGAGCATCCTAGGTGTAAGAGCAATCTTGCATCACCCCAAAATATTTATGGTTTCTTTTTCAATAAGGGCTATCTTATGTAGAGCTTCTATTTATGGAAACTTACTATTTTTAGTAAGTTGGTCATATGATCTCGGAATGTTCTGATTTCATAGTTGGAGGTTCATCTCAATCATTTCAACCTACCAGTTGAGTTTCATTGCCACATCATCAGTATTGGTGAAGTTATTGAGGTTTTTGGGTATGAAATCTTTCAGGTCAATTTTGAAGGCCTTAGAGGCTCTAGATCGTGATCAAACCTTGGCTGACTAGAACTAGCGCATGTCAAGCACTGTAGATCTCATCATGGCATTTCCCAAAAGTGGTTACAATAGAAAAATAGAGTTAAGGTTAAAAAGTTATGGCCTCTGGAAGTTGGGTTACCTAAAATCATATTTTGTATTTCTTTTGAGCCGACCCTATTGTAAAAATTGTGAAAATAAAATAATTCTATGTATAGTCGGCCTAAAGGGCTAAATTTCTAAAACCTTCTCGGGCAGTGGAAATTGCCTATATAAGAAAGGTCTGTAGTGTTGTCTTAGGCAGTTGGGAGCAGTTCAAAGTAGTTTTGGGTAATCATTTGAGGCTTTGTCCCTCATAATATTGTAAGGAAGATGCCCATGTGGCTTTGCATATTGTAATTTTGAAAGTTTGTAATTCCACATTTGTGGAGATAATAAGAAGCTCATTTTTTGTTCTTGCAAATTGTTGTTGTTCTCTGTTTCTATTGTGTGTTTATGGTATTAAGGGGAGCACCCTTCATCAGAAGGAGCAGGGGCTAATGAAATAGGGTTCTATGTAGGGGGTGTGGGAGCATGGGGAAGAGTAGGCAAAGGCATCGGTATTTGTGCAGGAGGTGGAGTAGGCATGGGAATATGAGTAGGTGGGGATTGTGATGGAGGCTGACTAGTTTGAACTTGTGGTGGAAGTGGAGTGGTAGATGGTGGATTGGTTGGAATCTAAGGTGGAAGTGAAGTGGTAGATGGTAGCAGGACTGGTGCTTGTTATGGAGGTGGTACTGGAGCTTGTTGGACTAGAGGGATTGGGAATCCAATGTCCTCCTCTAAAGTAATCCCCATAGAAGATTCCTTCTCAGATTTAGTGGTCCCTTCTTGATCTTTATTCACCGCTTCCTCAACTAATTCTTGGGATTCTATTTGAACCTCTTCTCCCACATTATCCAAGGGATTTGTAGCTGTGAATTGCATCGAGAGGGATGTGAATGACAATGAGAATGGTTTCTCAATGGAAGGTCCATCTTTCAAGATTTTTTGTTCAGCCTCTTTGAAACCATGAAGACCCTCGAAGTCAGATATGTCAAATTCATCATTGCCTAGAACATCCATTGGGTTTACTTTCTCTCCTTGGAATCCCTCTTCAACATCTATCTTCACATTATCTGCTTGCAACTTCCTTCTCTTCAAGAATCCCATAGATCAAGTTCTTTTGTTGAGAGGTATCTTATCCTCTTCATCTTCCTCACCTTCCTCATCTCCTTCTAGGATAGTCTCCATCTAAGAAGGTGTTGAGGATATTTTCCTCTTATAGACATGCCCTTTAATCACCTTGGCATGCCTAGGTCTGGTTATGTTCATTCTTGGTGCCTTCTTGGGTGCACCTGGTGGTTATAGACTATTGGAAGATGGAGCATTTGGTGGCACTACGCTTCCGGTCATCCTTGTCTTTGGACATTTAGAATGAGGATTTGACCCATATGTAGTTGGGTGGTCATGCTGATATATTGTCTCTAGCCTTGACGACACAACCTCTTTGAATTGTGGCATCAACACTTTTTCCCCTTTCTTCTTTTTCTCTTTTGAGGGTTGAGTCAGTTATTGCTTCATAGGTACAAGGTCCATTTTCAATGGATGTGCAATCCATGCCTTTTTCACTTTGATGACATGTCGGGCCTTGAATTTAATATCATCATTTTCATCCATGTCCACCTCAGCGTTGAGGATAACCCTGGTGTATATTTTTTCTTGGTTATAAATGGGATCCAAGACATCTTTTGAATCAAACTCTTTTACCTTCTGAGGTACACACAACAATAGGGCACTCTATTCTATCTCCAGGCTCATCTGGTAGTAGTCATAGATTTTGACTTCATAGTTGTCAATGTAGTTCATCCAATGATCCTCAATGTGAGGTTCGTGCATATAGTTCCTTCCCATTATATGGTTGTAGGTGCCAGTAGGGTCAAACTGGGTCCTGATTAGATTGAAGTTTTGTAGTGGGCACTCATCCTACTTGAAGGAAAAAGACTTACAAATATTCATAGCTTGCAAACAATGGGGGCCTATTGAGATAGGGAATTCCCAAAAGTGCTTCTTCTTATACCTGATATGCTCATGAGTATCTAAAAATTGCCTGGGCATTTATAATAAAATAATCTTGTTTGAAGGAAATCTTGGTAGTTTCTTTGGAGTGAGAGTGCTCCCTACCAGCCTGATATATGTGAAGGTTTTGAATTGGATATAAAATGCCCCTAAGGACTTCACTTTGGCAACAACCTCTTTTGATAGTCTTTTAGCATAATCACCCTTTATTAAGAGGGTGATGGCAAAAACAAAGGCATCATTAATGATGTGGTACTCAGAGCTATCCTCTATGAGATGCTATTTTCTAACCAATTGAGGATATATCATGAATGACAAAGTATTCGATTGACCCATGGCCCCGATCTTTACCAATCTTGGGTACACTACCCTTGTAGCCAGTAGATACACAACGTATGAAGTCATGTAGAAGCGAGGGTCACTCTTCACCATGATTAGTTGCTGGTCAAGGTTGTCACTAAGGATCATTGCTCATTCAAACCTAGCCTATCTCTCCTTTATCCTTTTGATGAGAAGGATCATCCATGGCTCTAGTTGAATTTATTTTTGCAATCCATACACTTGGTTGATCATAGTGATGGCTTCTTGGATGTCCTCCTTCATGTAACCTCTCCTCATGTCTATTTTATCAAGCTTGTTCTTTGGTAGAGGTTGCATGAGGTAATCCTTGTTTACAATTTCGTGGGATAGCTGGATATCTTTATTGTAGAGATTCATCCCTTTTCCCATCAAGAATATGTAGAACTTGTCTATCCATTTTGGTAAGTGGAAGACATCTTCAATATTATATGGTTGGAGGTCAAATACCACCTCTCCCATGTTTTTATTTACTAGCCTTTCATCTGGTACATAGTGGTTCTCTAGTGTGACTATCAAGTTTGAAGAGAGGATGGACACAGGGTGTACCATTGTATTCACTAGTGAATAATATACTAATGAAGTGTAGTCCTTAGATCTTTCTATTAGCTAGAAACATTTCACCAAGTAGTAATTCCAATTGACATTCCCAATGTTAGTGTCCGTGATCTCAGAATGTAGGGTCCCCACCTTGGATGGTACATGGTAACCCTTGAATTGGTACTTCATTGCAAGGGAGTTCACCTTTTTCGACATTCTGCAAAAAGAAAAAGGACATCAATCAGTAAACAAATACATGACATTAGGAGAAGGTATTGATGAAAAAACATGAAAAACCAAGATATCCCAGAAAACCCAACCTTGAATGCTTCAGAAGGGCAGTTTTGACATTTCTCACCTTCAGACTCTAAAAGGATATGGTCCCTCTGAAACGCCGAAACATTGAAAAGGTCATTATGCAGTCAGATCTTCAGCCTTTTGGAGGGTGAAAAATCATATATTATTTGGTGTCCAAAACACCAAAAAGATATGGTCCAAAGTTCATTTTTGGTCATTCATCATCTTTCGACACTTTGAAGTGTGAAATTTTTTGGTGAGCGAAAGTCTGAAATCCTAAAAAGTGGACTTGGTGAAAATTGGGGGGGGGGCTAGTTTTTTTGGCACTTTCAGAGTGTGAAAGTCTAAAAATTTTAGTTCCAACATGACAAAGGCAAAAGACAACGGTGTGAGCTCAAAAACAAGCTCAAATCATGTTTGACCACAAACTCAATGCTAAGGGGTCCAAGGGGACAACCCTGTGACCCCAAAGCATACCCTAAACTCAAACCCTAGTGCAAAACCCTAAAAAGCATAAAAAAAACACAAGAAAGAAATGAAACAAAGAAGGACAAGAGAAACCTACCTCAACAAAGAAAAGGAGGGTGAAAAGACTGAAGAAATGAGCAAGCTGAAGATAGGAAGAGAACTGGTCAAATGGTGCGCAAGAAGGAGCTCTGAAAATAAATTGGAAAGAAAATTTACAAGTAACCAAAATGGTCTACTCTTTGCCTTATATAGGCTTCCAATGGGGGTGATGTCAGCCACCCTCACCTATCGGCCTTTTGGACTTTTGGGGGCCTCAAACCTTCGAAAGGCCGAAACATTGATTCCCAACTTAGGAAATTGGACTTTCAATGTTTCGGACTTCCGAAAGTCCGAAAACCCAAAAATGTGAAATGAGGTTCGTCAATGTCAAGGCATAAGGCACTTTCAAAATTTTGGCCTTTCGCACCCATGGAATGCCAAAAGTGTGAAAGGTTGAAACTTGACAAAGAAACTTAAGAGACAATCCCTGACAAGGGTCTAACTGACAGACAAAACTCAAAAACAAGCCAAAATAAAGGGGGGGCCCTTGGCCAAGTGGCCTAAAAAGTGGAGCGTGGTTGTGGAACCACAACACTTATCCTTCATATGCAACTAGTGGTAACTAATATATCTTGAAAAATACTCAAGCCCCACACATATGATCAAATAGATCATCAATTCATGGAAAGATATATTGATTTCTTAATGTTACCTTATCCATATTGGAAATAGTAGCAAGAAACTGAGAGGGGTGGGGGTGAATTAGTTTCTTCCAAAATAAATAAAAACTCAAAACTCCTTAAAACCCTTAAAGTAGTAAACCCTTATTTACTTATGCTTTGTTACTGATATGCATAGAATAAAACATGTAAACACAAATTAGTAAGTAGAAAACACCACATAAAACAAATATTTTTATCATGGAAACCCAAATAGGGTGAAAATCACAGTGGGGATGATACCCACAATAAGTCTACTACCTTGTTTGAAGTATAGCTTATTACAAGGAGAACACATAAGCATTCAGACACATTACTTAGAGAATACTTCTCAATCACCTTAGGCACTCACCCAAGGAAGTATCATTGACTTACAAACACCAAATTTACTACAATTTGTTACATAGAGTGAACTGTAAGTAGCATCTTATTTTTCCTAGTTCAGTCCCCTTGAAGTACAGTCAGATTTATTGCTACAATTACTTCTGCCACATGCAAACAAGAAATTCAGCCTTTAGTAGATCTGAAAAACAAACTCAAAAAAAACCCCTAGCATCTACAACAAAAACATCTCTTATGCAACACACAAATTCAAACCCGTCATCATATTTATCAAGAACTAGGTTGGTAAAACATGATTTTTAAACATCTAAATCATAGTGCCAAAATAAACCATTAGGATCACTACACACTTTCCAAACATATCTCTGATCCATCATAAACACCTCAAGATCATAACCGCAACTCTAAAACATTTTACTAATCTCTCATAAGCTTTTTTATGATCTTTTAGCATGTCATTCTAGAACAAAATCTTTTCTTCAAATTTAATGAACTTGGTCACCTTGATAAATGTAAAGAATGTATACTACCACAACATGAGGCACATAATCCTAGATCATCCTAAGGAATCATTAAAGCTCTAAAAAATAAACAAATTTATCATCCTTTACAAATTTTCTTGCAACTCTTCCTCTCTCATGAACATTGTCACCCTCTTACTAAAATGCTTGTAATTACCTTGCAGATTATCAAAATCTCAAACCCTTTGAATGGTAGACACATTAAAATTTCCTTTACATGTTCCCATCTACGTGACCAAATATCTCTTCACATGTTCTTGCATGAACTCAAACTTTGTAACTTTGTAACTCAAGTTCACTATTAGTTAGTAAAACAACTAGTCTTCCTCTAAGACACCATAACTCACTTAAATCATCATGTTAGCATCTAAAAATTTTCATAAATAATTTAGACAACCTCTAAAACATCCCATAAGGTGATCAACTACTCATGTTCAGTAACATTTCTACACAACTTATCTGATCATTCCTTGTGACTATAAAAATTACATAATTAACATTCATATTATATGATAGACATGTAATTAGTATGAATAGACATCCAAATAGTGTGAGGAACATATTGTCATCAAAATATATACATTTTGACATCAATGAAAACACATCTAACTTGCCAATAATATCCCCCTTTGGTATTGATGGAAACATGTGATGGGAAAGACAAGTAATGCATTCATAAACCAATAATACTATCAACAGTATCAAAAATACATCATTATATTTTATAATCCCTCTAAATTAGTTATGATACTACTCTCCCTTTTATTACTCCCCCTAGGATCATATATTTCATATTACATACTCTTCTTGCCACCAATTTCTCCCCATTGGATGTATGCAACTTTCTTCAAACTCTTTCTTATGTGCAAGTATATATGAAATTTCTCTTCCTTCTCTAAGAAATATTCTTAAACACTTCCATCCACTCTTTCATCTGCCTCTATAACATCTTCTTGAACACTTCTATTTTCTCTTTCATCTACCTCTTTTCACACACTTTCTTCTTCTTCACTTGCTGACTTGTTTTCCATATCTATGCCTCTCGCCCTTTGACATCAATGAGAAATGTGTGTTCATCTTGATCTCATCTCATCAATTTATTCTTACTTTTCCTTTTCATCTTCTGCTACCTTGTCAAGCTCTTCTTCTCCTTCTTCTTCTTCTTCTTCTTCTACTTCATGTCTCTAAAATAGAAAACATCCAATAGTTTCGATACCATAAAATCCATCAAAAGTTGTTATGTAATCATGTGCATGATGTATCTCTTCTTCAAACACATCATAACTATCCATGCATACTACTCTTGAATCTTCATGATGTCTACTCCCCTTGAGTAGCAACCTTTATACATCAATCCAGTTTGTAGGATACTTCTTTTAAGCACAATGGATTGATTCAACCTCTCGCATATTAGTTTTAACCAAGAGGAGTAATTACCCCCACTCTATCTTTGAGATACACAAAAGCATCCCTAGGCATCCTTCTTTTGGATTTTCTTCCAAAAAATCTACCTTTTTCCCATAGTTGCTTTCTTTTTGCTTCTGTGATTATTTCTTTGACTATGCTTCTCCATCTTCTTGGTCCTTCTTACTGAGAGTAACATTTACACACCATATTTTCCTTATCCCTCACAACTTATCCTTCTTTATTTAACTTCTTTCTAAATACCCATTTAGTGCCAATAACATTTGTATCCTTTGGCCTTGAAATAAAAACCCATGTGTTATTTTTATTAATTTGTGATATCTCTTCCTCCATTTATTCAACCCAATGATCATCTTTGCAAACCTCTATTACATCCTTGGGCTCAGTATGTGACATCAAGCATACCTAGTTTTGTGCAACCCTTCTTCTTGTTTGAACTTGTTTGTTTTTATCACCAATAATACGTCCTTCATTATGGTTCAGTCTCACATATCTTGGGGTCTTTTTCCTTCTCTTATATTTCTTAGTTTCTTCATCTTCACTATTATATGACTCATCTTCTATGCTCTCTGTCATTCTTAGATCTATGTTTGACACTTTTTGCAATTTCCTTTGATCCTCACTATCCTTATGATACTCACTTTCACTGCATCTTGTCTGGTTTTCAAGGCTTTCATTTATGTTAAATTAGTGCTCTCTACCATTTTATTCAAAATATTTTTATAGAAACTATAAGATTTTATTTTGGTAGAGTAACCAAGTAATAAACCCTCATCACACCTTCTGTCAAACTTACTAACATCATTATCTCTTTTTATATAAAATTGCTACCAAAAAATCTGAAATAATTAATAGTAGGAACATGTCCATACCAAAGTTCATAAGGTGTCTTACTAGTCCCATCTCTGATTTGTGCATGGTTGAGTGTGTACATTTTAGTTTTCACAACTCCTCTCCAAAACATTTGAGGAACATTATTCTCAAGCATCATGGTCCTTTCCATCTCTACAATGTTCTATTCTTG
Organism: Chamaecyparis obtusa; assembly: GCA_027943335.1. NCBI lineage: Eukaryota > Viridiplantae > Streptophyta > Pinopsida > Cupressales > Cupressaceae > Chamaecyparis > Chamaecyparis obtusa. The sequence continues at coordinate 1,369,990 of BSBK01000494.1, read as the reverse complement.
TACTCTACTTCACCATTCTACTGAGGATTTCTATGAGAAGATAACTCCCTCTTGATGCCATGCATTTCAAAAAATGATTTGAATTCATTTGATGCAAACTCTCCACCTTTGTCTGATCTCACTCTCTTTCTCTCTAGACCTGTCACATTCTCAACCAATGCTTTGTAGAATTTAAACCTATTAAAAGCTTCATATTTATCTTTCAAATAAGTTACCCATACCATCATAGAGTAATCATCTATCAATACAATGAAATATATATCACCTTGAAGACTTATTTTCTTAGTGAGACCACACAAATCAACATGAACAAGATCAAGAAATCCATTGGAGATGACTTTCTTTGAGTGAAAAGTAGATCTAGTTTGTTTACCCAATTGAAATTCCTTGTAAAATCTATTGGCATGCTTCTTCATCAAAGTTGAATCTCTAACAGTAGGAATGGAACTTATAGCCACAATATTTTCAAAGTTTGCATGGCACAAACTCTTGTGCTGCAACGAGATTTCAACAAGTATTATAACCACTATTCAAAATAAATATATTACTTCTTGTCTTTAATCTAGTAGCAATCTCTCATCCATAATCATTCACGATCTTTCACATGCCATTCTTAAAATATAAACCATAGTCTTTATCCATTGGCTAACCAATATTGATAAGATTTTGTTTCAAACCTTTTACATGCAATACATCATCAATATTTCTTTTACCATCCAAAGTTATACAACCTCTACCTTTGATCTTACCTCCAAAGTTGACACCACATCTTACTTCACCACCATCATAATTCTCATAGCCTATGATTTTTTTTTGTATACCTTGTTTATCTAATTTTAATTTGCATTAAATTCTTAGGTACCGATTCACCTACAAACCCTTAACATTTTAGCTGCAAAACTCCAAATCTAATTGAAAATTCTCTATTTCAAAATTTTATAGCTTCATTTAGATTTCCTTCAACTTGTCCATGCCTAATATTTTTAATCATCATCCATTTATAGGGGATTCTTAAAATTTTCTCCATGTTCTCCCCCTAGTATGAAGGCCTAAGTTCAGTTATCTATGGATTTAGAAACCTCAGATCTAAATGTATATCCTTCTTTTGCATCTTTCTTGACCCATATATGCTTCATCTGGCTGCACACTTTCTCAATATCAATATTTGCCTTGATTTTGTCATTTTTTCACTTGACCTTGTTCTTTTTGCAACATACATATTATTATCAATGATATACATGTAATACTTAGCTAGATGTCTTGATCTATTACATTTGAGACAAATAGACCTTCTTTGGCTTTGATACACCATCATATTTCTCCTATTTGCATAGTGTTTTTCAATATGACCAAAACTATTACATGCATAAACCTATTCTTTGTTCATGACATAGCTATTCATATTAATTCCACATTCACTTTCCCTATGACCATGATTGTAGCATTTGTAACACTCACCATAAAATGATACTTGATTGTGCTTTACCCTATTCCTACAATTCATGGCTAATTGTCCAAACTTATTGTAGTTAAAGAACTTACCACCATTCCTTTTAGTGTTGAGTTGTCTTGTAGGTATCTTCTTGGTTCCCATTTTGTTAGATCTAGGACTTATTTTCCCTGTCTTTGAACTTTCACCCTTTTGAAATCCAAGTCCACTCTTATCCTTGGTGCTCCTTTTATTTTCAAGAAGAGAATCAAGATTTTCAGTACTGATCTTAAAATTTTCTTTGCAATCATTTGCAATTACCAATTCATCTCTAAGTTCATCTTCAACATATTTTTCCTCTTGCAAACTAGCCATAAGCCTACTACATTCTTTTAAAAAATTCTAACATTCATTAGATTTTTCTGTTAAGGTTTGACCTAGGGTATCTTCACTCTTCTTTCTTCCTTCAATTTCCTTAACAAATCTCATGGTCATTGCCTCCATTTCATTCTTCAAGGATTCATTTCCTTTTTTGAGTCTCACATTCTCCAGTCTTGATTCATTTTCTCATCATCAGAGATCTCAGTTTCATGTTAATGCAATTGATCACATATCTATATTCTTTGGATTATGGCTTGTTTCAATTGTCCTTTTAGTTACCTGATGAAGATCTTAGCCTTCCTTATTTCCCTTTGCAACTTTTTAACTTCAACATTAGATTGATCTAGGTCATTTAGAGTGACAATGAGTTGTTCAAGAAAACTTGATTCCATGTTTCCTTCCTGGATCTCCCTCAAGCTATTAGACTTCCTCAAAGGTTCTAGATCTAATATAAATTTTTGGAAATAGAAACAAACAACTAAGAGTGGGGGTGAATCATTTGCTTCTAAAATACAAAACTCAAAAACCCTTAAAACCTTAAAGTAGTAAACCCTTATTCACTTATGCTTTTTTTACTGATATGCATAGAATAAAACATGTAAACATGAATCCGGTATGAAAAAAACACAACATAATACAAATATTTTTATCATGGAAACCCAAATAGGGTGAAAAAAATGGTGGGGTTGATACCCACAATAAGTCTACTACCTTGTTAGAAGTATAACTTATTATAATAAGGAGAACACATAAGCATTCAATCATACTTCCTAGAGCCTAGAGCACAATACTCAATCACCTTAGGATCCCATCCAAGGAATTCTCACTAACTTACAAACACCAAACATACTACAATCTATTACATAGAATAAACTGTAAGTGGCATCTCATTATTCCTGGTTCAGTTCCCTTGAAGTAAAATCAAATTTATTGTTGTAATTATTTTTTTCACATGAAAACAAGAAATTAAACCTTAAGTAGATGTGAAAAAAAAACTCAAAATAAACCCTTGGCATCTGCAACAAAAATATCTCTTGTGTAACACACGAATTCAAACCCTTCTTCATCATATTTATCAAAACTAGGATGGAAAAACTTAATTTTCAAATATCCAACTCATGTTAGAATAACTAAGAGGGGGGTGAATCAATTATCCACAGTCCCAATCACAAAATGTATATCCAAAAATAATTTACTAAAAATTTTGCAGCTCAGTAACATAAAATAGTATTTTGTTTGTGCTTTTACCGATTACCAATTAATAACATATAGTGATTACCGATCAAATCCAATATGCAACATGTAAAGTATGACAATAAGCAATCATCATAGTCAACACATAACACAAGAGATTTAACGTGGAAACCTTGTAAAGAGAAAAACCACTTGGGATCGGCAACCCAAAAATTATTCACTCTTCTGAAGTGAGGTCGGTGAAGACCCAACCCTGTTAAAGGTTACAAACACACTGTGAGGTGTGACCTTGTTAGAGGATTTTAGACCAACCGTTATTGTCCAACTAGCATTCACTATGGGGTTGACAGGATAACAAATGTACACTCTATGAATGACATTACAAGACTTTCTAGTCCACTCTGTTAAGAGATTTATCTATTTACAATGGTTAAAATGTAACAACAGGTGTAATTACAAAACAACTTCAATTGCAGATTATCAGATCTATGTTAAGCTCATTCAAATCCTCTAATCAATATATCAATTCTATTTCAATCAATATTCAGTAACTTACTGTCGCTCAGTAATAGCTTTTTGACGCTCGATAATCTCTATAGTTCAGTTCTTCTTAACCAGTCTGATCAGGCATGCATGAAGATTTTTCACATGATATTTCTATAGTCTCCTTCTTCTAGCATGATTTCATCATGAAATCCCAGTCTCTTAAATAGACAAGTAAACCATTTTAATTCCATCCATCAGATTTTGCTGCTTAATCTCCTTTGTTGGTTTTGTCGCTTAAACCTTCCTCAATTGATGTGTCAGTAACATGTTTTATTTCAATCCCTTAGATCTTCTTCGAATTGTGTTAGCCATCGATTTTCATAACAAACATTATCTTCAACTTTGATTACAAAGTACTTTACAGCTCATCAACTTCCATCGGCTAAAATAATCATTTAGTTCTTTTCTCCTACTCGATTAACAAAGAAATGTGTCGATGAACACAAGCTCAGTTTATATTGTGCTCAGTATACACTACACTACATCGATGTATACTGAAATGCTTCTTTAATCGACCACACTGCTTTGTGCATTTTTCTCTATCCTTCATCATAGATGAATGCAACATAATCAAGTCAATAACATAAGGTCATAGAATCATTCATAAGTTACCCAATGTATTCCTTATCCTTATCTATCATATCCATCTTCCTCATGTAGATATATCTATTCTTCATCTCTTTTCTTCTTCTTTGTTTAGATGTTTGGGTATAGTAACTTACAAGATAAGTATTGTCAAAACTAGTTGACATCAATGACAACATATTATTGATTTAATCATCTTACATAACTAATTAGAAATTCAATGATCTCAAATCATAGATCTTCAAGTCATACAATTTATTCAAATCAGTTGTAGTTCATCAATCTCTCCCTGTGGCATTGATGGCAACAAAAGCAACATGAAATATGCCATACACATACCAAACATGTATTATACAACTTTGTCAACAAATTTTGTAACTCGGTACAAGCTCTCCCTAGCATAATATGTTTAATCACACGTTACATAAAAGCATTTGCAAGTGCAGACTAACTTCTGCAGATATGATCTTTTCAGCTCATAGGTTTTCTTCTATTCTTAGTAACCGATCTTCAATGCTCTCCCTTTTCTGTATCTCTCCCCCTTTGTCTTTGGCTTCATATTGAGATCTCTCTCCCTTTGACAGCAATGCCAAAGAACAAAAAACATGCATCTTTGTAGTAGCCATGTAACTCTCTATTGTCTAGTGCATTCTCTATATCTCGGTATACAGAAGTGCAAATCTATTCCAATTCTTCAACCTTTCACAACCTTAGACAAAAATCTAAAGTGTAAACTCTGCTACATCAACATGTATGATCTTCTGATAAGATTAGGCTAATGCAACCTCTAGATCACCTTAGTGACTAGTAGACAGGGGGGGGAACCCCAAATCTAGTCCTCAAATGTTCATATGTATCCTTTAGTAGAGGCTTTGTAAATATGTCAGTAAGTTGTTCTTTTGATGTAACAAATTCTAGCTTCACTTGATTCTCCTGTACTTGTTCCCTTAAGTAGTGATACTTAATAGATATGTGCTTTGTTTTAGAGTGCATCACTGGATTCTTTGAAGTATTAATTGTACTAGTGTTGTCAGAATATATAATTACAGGTTCAGTGATTACCTCATTCATTCCTTCCAACACTTGCTTGATATAAGCAATATTTGAATAGTTAGTAGTAGTAGCAACATACTCCGCTTTAGCTATAGACTGAGAAATGCAAGATTGTTTCTTACTTGTCCATGTAACAAGTCTTTCACCAAAGAAGAATGCTCCTCCTATGGTTCTCTTTCTATCATCCACATTTCTAGCCCAATCAGCATCGGTGTAAACCTTAAGTTCAAACTTGCCTTTCTTAGGATATCATAGTCCATAATCTTTAGTTTTCTTTAGGTATCTTAAGATTCTCTTTGTAGCAACCATGTGTGACTCTCTAGGGTTTGCAAAAAATCTAGCAACTATTCCAACAACATGTGCTATATCAAGTCTACCGTGAACTACATACATTAACTTACCAATCATGGATCGGTACAGTGTCTAGTTTACCTAAGTAGTTCCATCTTCTTTAGTCAGTTTACATCCAGTAGCCATTGGTGTTCCCATAGGTTTAGCATATTTCATGCAAAATGTCTTCAATATTTCCTTTATATATTTAGATTTTGTGATGAATATACCATCATTCTGCTGAATCACTTGTAAGCCTAGAAATAACTTAATCTCTCCAAACATAGACATTTCAAATTCACTTCTCATTTCATCAACAAATGACTTGCAGATATGATCTTGTCCTCCAAATATTATGTCATCCACAAATATCTCAGCAATCAAGATAGTATCATCAAAATTTCCTTTCATGTACAAATTATTGTTCTCACTGGTTCTAACAAATCCAATACTCAGCAAATAGTTATGCAGCCTCTCATACCAGGCTCCCAATGCTTGCTTTAAACCATATAAAGCTTTATGTAATCTACATACCATATATTTTTTATCTGGATCAATGAACCCTTCAGGTTGTTCGATGTAGACTTCTTCTTCAAGTATTCCATTCAAAAAAGAAGATTTAACATCCATTTGGTAAACTTTGAACTTCTTGTGTGTAGCATATGCAAGTAACATTCTGACTCCTAATCTAGCAATAGGTGCAAAGGTTTCACCATAATCTATTCCTTCCTCCTGTGCATATCCCTTGCATACTAGCCTAGCTTTGTTCCTTGTTACCTCTCCATTCTCATTAAGCTTGTTTCTAAATATCCACTTAGTACCGATAACATTCTTGTCCTTGGGTCTGGGTACTAAACTCTAGGTTTTGTTCTTCTCTATTTGTTCTCTTTTCTCTTTCATTGCATTAACCCATTCATCATTTTCTAATGCAACTTTTACATTCTTCGGCTCATATTCACAAACTAGACATGTACCTTGTCTTGCTTTACTTCTTGTTTGCATGCCAGATTTTCTATCTCCAATGATTTGTGTCTTAGGATGATGTCTTCTAAAAAATATTGCCAGTATCCAATCTCTTCTTTCTTGTTCATCCTGTGCAAGTTCATTTTCTTTCTCGGTGGGTGCTTCCTACTTGTTGGTATTTCCTTCCTATCTATCGGTATTGTTTTCCTACTGGCCAGTTTTCATTGTCTGTGGCATCGGTAGGTACTCTGGTTGTTCAATGTAAGTGAATCTACCGTAGTCTTCTGGTTCCTTTATGCTTTCCTCTACATTCTTATCATCAAACTCATCAACTCAAATATTAGTACTTTCAATAATTTTATTAGTTACTTTGTTAAGACACTTGTATGCTTTAATTTTAGTGGAATATCCTAGAAATATCCCTTCATCACCTTTTGAGTCAAACTTCCCATTTCTTTCATCTTTCAGAATAAAGCATTTACTTCCAAAAATCTTGAAATAACTTACAGTGGGTTTGTGGCCAAACCATAACTCATAGGGTGTCTTATTAGTGTCCTTCTTCAGTTGTACTCAGTTTAGAACATAAACAACTATGCTAACTGCTTCTCTCCAGTATGTCTGAGCAACATTCTTTTGTAACATCAGTGTTCTTGCACAGTCAACAATTGATTTATTTCTTCTTTCAGCTATTCCATTTTGTTGAGGTGTCCTCGGTGCAGAGACCCGTCTTTTAATACCATTCTCATTACAAAAGTTAGTAAATTCAATAGAAATAAATTCACCACCTCTGTCAGATCTCAAACACTTCAATTCTTTACCAGTCTCTTTCTCAACTTTTTCTTTATACCATTTGAACATCTTAAATGCCTCTAATTACCATTTGAACATCTTAAATGCCTCTAATTTTTCTTTCAAGAACATGATTGTCATTAATCTAGTGTAATCATCAACAAAAAGAATAAAATATATATCTCCATAGTAACTTTGAGTTCTCATAGGACCACATAGGTCTGTATGCACTAACTCAAGTAATTTCTTTGTTGAATAATCTTTTCTTTTGAAAATAGATTTTGTCATTTTACCTTTCTGACACTCATGTCACATAACATGATCAGGCTTAGATAAGTTATGTAGAACTCTAACCTTTTTCTTTTTACTGATCTTAATCATGTTATCAAAATTCACATGACATAACCTTTTATGCCACAACCATGCATCTTCATCTTTCATCATTAAACAAGAAGACTGATCATTATCAAGATAAAATAAATTACCTCTCGATTGTGTTCCAGTTCCAACAAATATTCCTTCATCATAAAATATCTTCACTTTCTTGCTCTCAAAAGCAACACGGTGGCCTAAATTGTTCAGTTGTGCCACACTTAGAAAATTATAGTTTAGTCCTTTTACCCAATAAGAATTGTCACATCTAATTTTATCATTTATCATCAGGGATCCTTTTCCTCTAACCATACAAGATGCATCATTACCCATTCTAACAGATCCTCCATTGTGTTCTTCAAGATGATCAAATTTTTCTTCATCACTAGTCATGTGATGTGTACAACCACTATCTATGATCCATGTATCATTTTTATTAACCTTAGAGATAAGTGTTGTCTCTACATACCTTTCATCTTCCTCCGAGTCCTCCTTCATTACAAAAAATACTACCTCCACATCTTCATCAGTGTCGGTATCAGTGACATCTTCTTCTACAATGTAGCACACCTTCTTGCCTTTATCATTATTGTCTCAGATGTCTCTATTGTAGTGTTGGTAACTTTTGTTGCCTCTTCTCCCATAGCTTCTTTCACCAGATATATCTTTGTTTCTGTCATCATCTTTCCTATGTGGACATCTAATAGCAATATGACCAACCTCTTTACAGTTAAAGAATGCTAAAGGTAATTTACCTCTATATCTCCCTTTACCTTTAGGTAACCTTCTAGCCATAAGAGCTTCAAGTTCATCAAGCTCATCATCAGTATTGCTATCACTATCATCATTCTTATTTCTTCTACTAGACTTACCAATCTTTAGAGAAGACATAAAAGTAGATTCAATAGATGGTACAACACTATTATCAAAGTTATTTAGTTCAAAGGTTGTAATCTTACCAATCAGATTATCAAGAGTAAGGTTGTTACCAGATGCAGACCTAGTTTCATGAATTGTAGATATTATGATTGCATAAACTGGCAATAAGGTTATGAGAACTTTTCTTACCATTGTCTCTTCATCAATAACACCATTAGATCCTTTGATAGCATGAACTACCTCTTTTATTCTATTTGTGTACTGCACAATATTTTTACCTTCCTTCATTTTCATATCATCGAATCTTCCCCTTAAGCTTTCATCTCTGGCTCTTTTGACATTCGCATCACCACTATAAACTTGAGCAAGTTTATCCCACATCTTCTTAGTAGTAGTACAATTCTTGATATCTTCAAATTTGGCATCTGTACAAGCAGCAACAATCTCCATCACAGTAACATTATGTTCATGCCTATCTCTTAGTTTATCAAGGGTCAAGGGACTAGTGGGAGGTGCAAGGTATCCATTCTCCATTAGTGTGAGGGAAGAATTCCCAATTTTGGATGCATGCAACTTCATTCATCTTTGCCATATTGTGAAGTTATCCTTGTTTAGCTTTGGCACTTCCCTCTTATACATCTTGACATCTTTGTGTTGAAGTCCTTAAAACTCTATTCCAAGAAACCAATGCTATGATACCAATTGTTAGAATAATTGAGAGGGGGGTGAATCAGTTATCCACAGTCCCAATCACAAAATGTATATCCAAAAACAATTTACTAAAACTTATGTAGCTTGGTAACATTTAAAATAGTATTTTGTCTGTGCTTTTACCGATTACCAGTTAATAACATATAGTGATTACTGATCAAATCCAATATGCAACATGTAAAGTATGACAACAAACAATCATCACAGTCAACACATAATACAAGAGATTTAATGTAGAAACCTTGTAAAGGGAAAAAACACCTGGGACCGGCAACCCAAAAATTGTTCACTCTTCTGAAGTGAGGTCGGTGAAGACCCAACCCTGTTAAAGGTTCTAAACACACTGTGAGGTGTGACCTTGTTAGAGGATTTTAGACCAACTGTTATCATCCAACCAACATTCACTATGGGGTTGACAGGATAACAAATGTACACTCTATGAATGACATTACAAGACTTTCTAGTCCACTCTGTTAAGAGATTTATCTATTTACAATGGTTAAAATGTAACAGTAGGTGATCTGATTACAACACAACTTCAATTGCAGATTATCAGATCTATGTTAAGCTCATTCAAATCTTCTAATCAATATATCAATTCTGTTTCAATCAATATTTAGTAACTTACTGTCGCTCGGTAATAGCTTTCTGATGCTCGGTAATCTCTGCAGTTCGGTTCTCCTTAACCAGTCTGATTAGGCATGCATGAAGCTTGTTCACATGATATTTTTGTAGTCTCCTTCCGGCGTGATTTCATTATGAAATCCTAGTCTCTTAAATAGACAAGTAAACCATTTTAATTCCATCCATCAAATTTTGTCACTTAATCTCCTTTGTTGGTTTTGTTGCTTAAACCTTTCTCAACTGATGTGTCACTAACACATTTTATTTCAATCCCTTAGATCTTCTTCAAATTATGTTAGTCATTAATCTTCATAACAAACATTATCTTCAACTCTGATTACGAAGTACTTTACAGCTCATCAACTTCCATCAGCTAAACTAATCATTTAGTTCTTTTCTCCTGCTCGGTTAACAAAGAAATGTGTTGGTGAACACAAGCTCGATTTATCCTATGTTTGATATACACTACACTACGTCAATGTATACTGAAATGCTTCTTTAACTGACCACACTGCTATGTGCATTTTTCTCTATCCTTCATCATAGATGAATGCAACATAATCAAGTCAATAACATAAGGTCATAGACTCATTTATAAGTTACCCAATGTATTCCTTATCCTTATCTGTCATATCCATCTTCCTCATGTAGATATATATGTTCTTCATCTCTTTTCTTCTTCTTTGTACAGATTTTTGGGTATAGTAACTTACAAGATAAGTATTGTCAAAACTAGTTGACATCAATGACAACATATTACTGATTTAATCATCTTACATATCTAATCAGAAATTCAGTGATCTCAAATCATAGATCTTCAAGTCATACAATTTATTCAAATCAATTGTAGTTCATCAACTCATAGCACCAAAATCAACCATCAAGATCACCATATGCTTTCCAAACATATCCCTAACCCATCACAAACACCTCGAGATCATAACCAAAAACCTAAAACATTTTACCAATCTCCATAATTCATTTTATGATCTTCTTTTAGCATGTTGACATAGAACAAAATATTTTCTTCAAATTCATTGAACTTAGTCACCTTGATCAATGTAAACAATCTAGACTAGAAATAGATTAGGTACATAATCCTTGATCATCCTAAGGCATCATTAAAGCACAAAAAAATAAACAATTTCATCATCCTTTACAAATTTTCTAGCAATTCTTGCCCTCTCAAGAACATTGTCACCCTCTTACTAAAATGTTTGTAATTGCCTTGTGGATTATCAAAATCACAAACCCTTTGAATGGTAGACACATTTAAATTTCCTTGACACATTCCCATCTGCACAACCAAAGATCTCTTCACATTGTCTTGCACAAACTCAAACTCTGGAACTCTGTAACTCAATTTTACTATTAGTCAGTGAAATAACCATTCTTCCTCTAAGATGCCATAACTCACTTAAATAATCATGTTAGCATCTAAAAATTTATATATGGCATGTAGAAAACCTCTACAACATCCCATGAGGTGTACAACTCCTCATATTTAGTAACATTACTACACAACTTATCTGATCATGATACCTTAGGATGATTGGGGATTATAATATAACTTATTTGATCATAATAAACATTCATACTATATGATAGACATGTAATTAGTAAGAACAGAAATCCAAAAATTATGAGAAACATATTTTCATCAAAAGATAGACATGTTGGCATCAATGAAACACATCCAACTTTCCAACAAGAATTTGGCAATCCATGCATAAGCAAAGGGTCTCATCCTTATTTTTAACAAAAATCACAGGGGCACCACAAGGTGACACATTGAGTTTTATAAAACCCTTAAAAATTAATTTAACTATACCTTAAATTCCATAATTTCAGTGGTAGTCATTCAATAGGGAACCCTATATATTGTTTCAACTCCAGGGACCAACTTGATTGAGAAGTCAAATAACCTTTTGGATGGCCATCCAGGTAATTCTTTAGGAAATAAATCCTAGTATTCTTGAAGATAGGGATACCTTTCCATAATAGATTCCTTTGATGCCCTAGTCCCTCTTGATCTTGTCTCTTCTTGAGTGGTTACTTCAAAGATCATTACTTCATTGAACATCCTTATTTCCCCATACTTAACTAATTCTTTCATCCTAACAATAAACATATGGCACCCTTTCCTACCACTTATTTTCAACCCATGGATGAAAGTTTTCATATTCTAACTTCCCATTGTACACCTTAAAATTCAACCTTGTGTTCTAAGAAACCAAGGAATTTTATTTGTTTTTCAAAGAAATCAACTATAGCCATATGTTTCTTCAACCAATTCATTCCTAGGATGATGTCATAAGAGCCCTTGCGCTACCTACAAATTGACTTCCATTGTAAAGACAAGAAGCTCAACTTTGGCCTCAAATAGACATAATCTACTCAAAATCTCAATTGATTAGCATATTCAACTAAATAAGAGTTGGTTATAAGCTATCTCTTTTAGGAAATTTACTAAAAAATGTAGGAGAAATAAAGCTTTTAGTATCTCTTATGTCTATCAAAATTTTGATAGGGTTTCCATACAATATACATGTTGTTTATATGTGAGTAATATGGAATTCTTCTGGGATGGTAATGAATTTATTTATTGTCACCCACCTTAGATTTTGGTCGGGCATTCATTAATGCAATATTCTCCTTTGCAAGAGTAGAACCCCCTAGCAGTCCCTTCTTTTCTATACCCTTACTAGGAGTTTTATTCTCTTTCTTGTAACTTCTACAATCCTTTTTACCTCCCATGAATTCCTTTCTTTTTCCTTTGTATCCATTATCATTTATCTTATTGTAATCCTACTTATCACCCTTCTCTTTTAAAGGTTGTGGTGTTTCTATCCATTCACCCTATTTTTTTACTCCTTTTCTTGAATTTTTCATCCCTCGTAAGTTTGTGCTTCTAACTGGTTTCCATCTCATATGATATTTTCATGGTGACAGATCCAAGGACATCCATTGTCCCATCTATTTGATTATTCAAACCCATGGTAAAATTTCACATATTTAATCATTCATCTTTTTGGTACAAGGGAAAATAATTCAATAACTGGGTAAAATTTTCTCAGTATTCATGCACATTATGTTCTTCTTGTTTAAGGTTATGAAACTCTATGGCCTTATAGTCAAATAGAAGTTGTGGTAACCACCTTTTTCTAAAGTTTACTACAAACTAGTCCCATGTAATTTCAGTAGATTTATGCCCTAATACTACCCTAGTATTCTTCCACCATGTGACTACCTCACCAATCAACTAATAAACACCTCGTGTTTCCTTAGAACTTATTGATTGTTGGAAATTTGGCTGAGTTGATTACATAGATGTTGTCATCATGGAAACATATGATCCACATGAAGATCATACAAGTTAGAGAGCAAGTATGACAGAGCGCATTGCAAATTTGTCTAAGTGTGAGACAGTATTTTCACCAGTACACCTGGACACAGTTTTTGTTTGTGACATTGACTAGAGTAATTTCAGTGCTTGCAAACTTGAACATAGACTCCATGGTGACTAATGATGACCCATCTCAGAGTGCAAGTTAGTACAGCATGTATGGAAGAAGTTATGACAGTTTTACTGAAGACAGTGTGAAGCCGACAGGAAAGAATATGAAGGCAGAATTGGTAAAGAGTTAAGGGATTATTTTGTTTATCAAAATAATGTCTTAACAATATAAAGGGATGACATCCTACATGTTTACCCTTGGATAAAGTTATTTTTTAATATGGCAGCCGACCAAGTAAAGTTATTAGCCTTAATAACTTGTATAAATGTAATTGTAAAATGTAAGAAAGATATGTGTAATATGTGAGATCTATGATGTATATGTAATAGCGATAGTGAAAGAGCGGTGAAGAGATATTGATGCAAGAATTATAAGGTTATGTACCTTGACCTCTTTTTGTAATCAGTGTATATTGTACATTACTTGTTTGGGTAGTGGGCTCATCTGGTAATCACATTTTGTACTGCCAACTCCTAACAGGGTTGAGGCTTCTAACAAGGCCTATAGTCCCTTAATCAGGACTGATACACTATATTCTTATAATAGACTCCTAACAGGGTCAACATCCTTAATAGGATACTTTTGATTAGTGGATCTTTGTGGGTACCATCCCCACCAGGGTTTTCCCTTGGCCAAGGTTTCCTTGAGAACAAATCATGTGTTATGAGTTCTTTAGTTTTATTGCTATGCATTTTGTTTAGCTTCTTATGTTATGCATGTGTAAAGATAATCTGTTATATCCATAATTAGGCAAAAGATAAAGTTTGTAGAATACTGATTCCCCCCCCCTCTCAGTATTCCCTATTTCTAACAATTGGTATTAGAGCTTAGTTACTCGGAGAAGAATCATTCAAGGAAATCCTAGCAGCTTGAGTAAGATCTCTATGGATATGGATCAACTATGAAAGAATCTTGAAGAAGCTCTTGAACATATTGATATTCTTACTGATGAAAGAGACACTTTGAAAGAGAAATATGATGATGCAAAGAACCTCATTGAGAAATTGAAAAACAAGTTGGAAGATCTGAAATCTAAAAAGGAATCTGAAGTTCTTATTGAAGATTGTGATGACAATTTAAAGGAAAATGAGATCCTTAAGCATGAACTGAAGATAGCAAATTTGAAGCTTAGCTTGAAAGATGGAAATAGCAAGAATGAAGTGAATCTGAAATCTAAGAATGAAATTCTAAAGACTGAAAATGAAGGATTGAAATCTAAACTTGGAAATGTAACATCTAAACTTGAGAAAGTCAATTTGCAGTATGCTGAACTTGAAAAATACAACAAGATTGTGAAAGGCGAACTTACTCAATCCAAGCAACAACTTGAAAGGCTATATTCAACTAGTGAGAAGATTGATGAACAAGAATCTTTTTCAAAAACCATTCTATAATAAGACTGGTCTTGGATTTAACACTCTTGAAACAAATGATGAAAGCAAGGAACCAGATTTGAAAGTATCTGAAAGCATAGATGAGAAGAAGTCTAATGAGATCAAGAAATTTGAAGATACACCTAAAGAAGAAGAATCATTGAAGCAAGAGGAATCACCCAAAGGTATGCAAAGAGAATTCAAAGGTAGATGTTTTGCTTGTAATACTATTGGTCATATGAAGAGAGATTGCACAGGTAAGGAATTTAAACCTCTTAATGCTTATTGTTATAATTGTCATGGTTTTGGACATAGAGCTATTGAATGTAGAAAACCTAAGTTTATTGAGAATAAAAATAATAGTAGAATGTTTAGGAATACTAACAATGCAGATAAGAAACCTACTGAAGATATGAACAGAAGAAATGGAGTAATATGTTATAGATGCAACAAGGTTGGACACATTGCTAGAAATTGTAGATCATAGATTAATCCACCTGGACCAAGATATGGAAATAATGGAATTGTTTGTCAGATATGCAACAAGATTGGACATATAGCAAGGTTTTTCAGAATGAACAATGGAGTTTTTCATCCCAACCCTAACCCTAGAAATAAAGAAGAATTGAAGATGCAAGAAACAGACAGAAAGGTTGTTGTAGCAATACAGATGAGGTGAAGTTTGTTAAAGGAACAGATCAAGGAGACATACTCAACATTGAAGGTAATTATCAAGGTGAAGTATCAAGTGGTAAGAATGAATCCTTACCTGACCTATCTCAAAGCACTTAATTTATGAAAATTACAGTAGATTAGGAACTTAGATTAGTGTAGGAGTAGATTTATGATGAATTGAGTCTTGCGCAGTCAATGCAAGATAGTTTATGATGTTCTAATGATATGGTTAAGAGTGCAAATAAAAATATTATGTTTTGTGAGATTGCAAGAAGTTTTAATTTTTGCAGGTTAGCTGAAACAACTTTTTGGAAAGAAGCGGAAAAAGAATTGAATGCGATGTCAGACCTTAGTGAGATTGAAGTAATAAAAGGTTATGATCAGTGTTATTTGATCATCAAAGTGAATACAAGTGTTAAGGAGATCAAAGAGCAATGATTGGAAGCATTTTGCAATGATTTGGAGAAGGATTTGAGCGTCGAATCTATGCAAGCCCTAAAATCATGAAATTGAGGTATTTTACTTGGTAGATCTTTGAATCGGTAAAAGGAATTTGAAGTAATCATGGATGTATCTTTAATTCACAATGTCAAAGACAAAAATAGACCTAGAATGAAGAAGGAACTAGTAGAACCCTTGGAAGAAGACCCTAGTTTAGCTTTATCATCTGTACTAGACGGAGTTTTGCATTTAAAGAATGTAAGAAGTTATCTTGGATGCAAGTTAGAAACCATCAGTGATAGTGATTTTACCAATGAGTATCAAAAGATTTACAACCAAGACATGACATTAAAAGAAGGATATGATCATCTGAAAGACAATCAAATTGTTAAGTATGCATTGCAGTATGAATTTGATAATGAAGAATGCACTAAGATAATCCTTAGCAGAATTCATAATGGGAATTTTTGGCTAGAAGATAGAGTGATAGACATTATAGCTGATTTGATTCATGAAGTCACAGGACTGTCTAAATCTAGAGCTATTCCTTTAAATGAGAAGAACATGAGAAAAATAGTCATTGATAACATAGGTTCATCCTTTAATGGTTGAGGAATTGTAATTAGTAAGATCCAATAACATGATGTTAGATACTTATGCAAGATCCTAACAACTAAGTTTTGTGCAAATTCAAGAGAGGATGACATGGCAACTGGAATGGTACACATAGCTTATTTGATGTGTGTTGACAAAGTGCCAGTTGATATGTGTGAAATTCTGAGAATTCAATTGTTTGAGAACTTGGAGAAGATTAAGAAGGAAAAGTATGCACAATTTAGATTTTCATCTTTGATCACTTACATGTTTTTCCACTTATTAAGAAGATTTCCTTACACCATTGCAAGTGACTAGAATGATGGACAAAATAAAATGGAAAGGATCAATAAAGTGTATATAAGGCATGTTATTGACAAAGTAAATGAGAGTGCAATGTTGGTGATGAAGACTTTTCAAAACTTGGTAACTAGCAGATCAAGGATCCCATAGTCTCTTGTGGAGAAATACAAAAATAAAGTATGTTTTATGGTTGATACTAACTTTACCTACATTGAAGTAGTAGAACCTAGAATTGAGTTCATAGACCCTCTTGGCTATGAAATATCTAAAACTAAGATAGAAGAATATGTGAATAGGCTACTTAAGTGCAAGGTTGACACTCACAGTAATAGATTTGGAACTTTTGAAGAAAATTTCAACTCTGCAAAGACTATACTTGAGGAGAAGCAGTCTAAGAAAAGAGTTGAGAGCACTATTAAGAGAATACAGAAAGATTCAGGAATGTCAGAGCAAGAATTCTTAGTGGCAAAGAAGACACTAGTAGCAATCAGAGATATTGGATAGAAAGAGATTTTGTTTGTACCTCCCTTGTCATCTAGTGCAGTACAGCAGGAAGCTACACAAGTCAAAGTGAAAGTAGAGGAACCTGAGTAGGAATAAGAAGCAAGGAAACCTACTAGATCCTCTTCCTCCACACCTAGCAAGAGAGTGAAAGAAATTTCTACTGGACCTGGGAAGAGGTAGAAAACTTTGGTGCCACCAGTTCCTAGGAAATTTGCATAAATTCAAGATGATGACACTATTGTGAAGAAGAAAGCATGGAAACCAAGAGTTGAGAGAGTGAATGAAGAGATTATAAAAGATGGAGACTTTACTAAGATGAATAAATACTATGACCTCTATGACTACTCAAAGAGATTGAATCTTGAAAATGCAGTGGTCACGCACTTGATTCTGGCTAATAAGAAGTTTGACACTATTCAGGGTAAGATACCTGATGACTTATTCAAGAAAATTTTTAATAGGAAGAAGAGAGCACAAGAGGAAGACAAATCTATCAGAGAGAATCTTGTGAAGAAACTATGTGATGTGAGATATGATGAACATCTTAAACAAATTTTGAAGCCCCTTAGCACCCATTTAAGGACTAAAAGGAGAACCATTCAGATCATGGCAGGACAATATGAAGAAGTGAATACAGAGACAGAACAAGCAATAGTTAAAGTTATGGTAAAAATTGTTGGAAAGCCATCAGTTGCAGCAGAGCAAGAAGAAGAAATAGAACAAGAGGATATTCCCTCTCCACCAGCTATAAACATTGAAGAAGAATCTATGAATGTTGAAGGTATAAATATTACCTTGGATACTGATGATAATGTATTCAAGAATCTGGAGAACATTGTTTATAATTTGGCTCTTGATGAACCAGATGGAATTGCAGAAGCAGAGCAGACCCAATCTATTGTTGAAGAACTTAAAGTGACAGAAGTACAAGCACATGTACCCTCTAAAGTAGAAATCAATCTTACTCTTGAGACTGGAAAGAAGAAGCAAATTGGATCTTTGTTTGAGGATTTGGGAAAGAAGTAGATGATGTTGATCAGATGGAATTGATCACATCTTTGAACAAAATCATTGGGAAGAATAAGAAAGTTAAAAGTCTAGAAGGATGTCTGAAGGACCTTACTGAAAAGTTACAAGGTGTTGTAACTACACAAATTGTAGAAGCAGACCCTCTAGAGAAAGAAAAGAAAGTGATGATCACTTTTGATGATGAGTTCACTAACTTATCTGAGATTGCAAAGATAAAAGCACAGGCAAACTATGAGGCTGGAATACTTTTGAACATCAACCAGAATATCAGAAATGATATCAACAGTCTTGATTTCTATATCAAGGACTTCAGGAAGCATTTGGGAATAGGAAAATCTTTATACATACAGTGTATAAAACTAGAGACTTTGACAGCAGAAGAAGATCAAAAGATCAAGTTGAAGGAAGCAGAAATTCAAAATGAATCTAACATTCTTTCTAGCCCTAATGTGAAGGTATGTGATATTGAGAAGAAAGTTTGGAAACTTTATGATGAAATCAAAGTTTTGCAGGATGAGAGAGATAGAAAAATGAGAAGACTAACTCTTTTGAGAGAGAATATTTCTATGAAGTTAAGTGTTATTGAAGAGCAATTGGAAGAATGTCTTACAACTAAGATATCTTTTCAGAAGTTGAACTTTGAGACCCTCCAAGCATGTCAAATAGCATCTTATGGACTGAGCACACTACTCAATGTGGCAGATTCCATTAAGAAATCATGGGAGAAGGAGATAGAAGCTATGAAGATTGATTTTATAGATTGTGTTTCAAGCCTACCGGCTTTGCAATAATGGATTGAGGTATAATCTTTTTGAGATATAGTTTTGTAGCCCTCCCTACCTTTATTTTGTCATTGTTGTCAAAGGGGGAGAGATATTTAGTAGAAAATTGATTGTATATGATAATGATTGATTCTCTTAGGGGGAGTATTGTATTAGAGATAAGATTTTTTGAGGAATTATAAGGATAGTATATATATGTTATACTATGGCCACAATTTTGACAATTTTGAGATTTTGGAGTTGCACACTTAGCCAATTTTCTCATATGTTGCCACCAATGACAAAGGGGGAGATTGTTGGCAATTTGGCTGAGTTGATTACATAGATTTTGTCATTATGGAAACATATGATCCACATGAATATCACACAAGTCAGAGAGCAAGTATGACAGAGCGCATTGCAAATTTGTCTAAGTGTGAGAGTATTTTCATCAGTGCACCTAGACATAGTTTTTGTTTGTGACATTGACTGGAGTAATTTCAGTGCTTGAAAACTTGAACATAGACTCTATGGTGACTAATGATGACCCATCTTAGAGAAAAAATTAGTATGGCATGTACGAAAGAAGTTATGACAGTTTTACTGAAGACAGTGTGAAGCCGACAGGAAAGAATATGAAGGCAGAATTGGTAAAGAGTTAAGGGATTATTTTGTTTATCAAAATAATGTCTTAACAATATAAAGGGATTAAATCCTAGATTTTTACCCTTGGATAAAGTTATTTTGTAATATGGAAGCCAACCAAGTAAAGTTATTATCCTTAATAACTTGTATAAATGTAATTGTAAAATCTAAGAAAGATATGTGTAATATGCGAGATCTATGATGTATATGTAATAGTGATAGTGAAAGAGAAATGAAAAGATATTGATGCAAGTAGTATAAGGTTATGTACCTTGACCTCTTTTTGTAATCAGTGTATATTGTACATTACTTATTTGGGCAGTGGGCTCAGTTGGTAATCACATTTTGTACTGCCAACTCCTAATAGGGTTGAGGCTTCTAACAAGGCCTATAGTCCCTTAATCAGGACTAATGCACTATATGATTATAATAGACTCCTAACAGGGTCAACATCCTTAACATGATACTTTTGATTAGTGGATCTTTGTGGGTACCATCCCCACCAGGGTTTTCCCTTGGCCAGGGTTTCCTCGAGAACAAATCATGTGTTATGAGTTCTTTAGTTTTATTGCTATGCATTTTGTTTAGCTTCTTATGTTATGCATGTGTAAAGATAATCTGTTATATCCATAATTGGGCAAAAGATAAAGTTTGTAGAATATTGATTCACCCCCCCCCCTCTCAGTATTCCCTATTTCTAACAGTATCATAACTGAGCTCAAAGTACTTTTCTATTTTAGTTAGCTAGAATTCAAAAATCTCCTCAGACATCAAACCCTCAAACTTTATAGGTTTGACTTTCTTCATGTCATGGGTTATAGCATATGCCACCTGCTTACCCCTATTAGACTAATTTTGAGTAAAGGTATGTGTATTTGATTGTTCTTCTTGGCATGTACAATGACTAGTAATATTCTATCTACTAAATTCTTCCCTATACTAGGATTTTTGCACTTCCTAGTGTCTTTCTATTCTAAAACTTGATGTTCTTGTGTTATGAGTCTATCTTGTGCATCTTGCATTATGGAAAGTAACTAGTCTAGTTTTTCTATTGGATTGTCTAAATTCTTGTACCCTTTGACATCATTTAAAATATGTTCCATACCTATATTTTAATTTCCTGTAATAGATATCCAATTTTTTTTTAAAAATATATTTTAATATATCATTTCTAAGTATTATAATAACACATTTCTGCAAGAATTTAAATAATGCATAACTCTACACAAAAAAATTGTGTGCTTTACATTGATCACAAAAAAATTTATCATACGCACATTCATTAGCATTTTCTAGAACATCAAAACTTCTTCACAAGATTTTTACATCATTTATTAATGAGCTTGTATTGCCCATTAGTTTCAAAAGAATTTACAAGTTTACTATCTAGGGTTTTTTTCTCATGTTTTTTAACCCTTCTATTTTAGTTCCTTCATCAGGTAAATTCTCTAGTTTCACTTGTGGATTTTATTTCATCATATCTATTGTAGATGCTTTGACTTTTCCCTTGTTATAACCTATCCATGCATAACTTGATAACCTACAAATGATTGAATATCTTGAAGGAAAGTTTGACAATAGAATGGATAATTGAAAGACAATAATTGATGAGCTACCAAAGTATATGTAAGACAATTAAATCAGTCAATGTATTTTCATTGATGTCAACTAGTTTTTGACTATACTTTTCATGATGGTTACAAACATCTAAAGAAGGAAAATGGTAAAGGAATGAGATATCTATATGAAGATGAGATGTATAATAAAGATACAGTTATGGAATACATTGGGTAACTTATTCGTGAGTCTATGGCATCATGTTGATGACTTGATTGTATTGCATGATTCTATTATGTATTGAAGATCATAACTAAATAATTTTATGTGGTTGGTAAATGAAGATTTTTGTATACACCGAGCAAGTGTAGTGTATATACCAAGTATAGTTTTTATCGAGCTATTAATCACTAATGCATTCAAGTATTTACCGAGTGAAAGAAGTAAATGGAGTTTGCCACAGCTGACTAAAATGATGAGCTGGATAATTGCTTATGGTTCTGAGGTAGAAGATAATATTTTTTATGATGATCTAACGACTAGAAAAATTCAAGATTGATCAGATGAAGGAGAATGAAATGTGTTAATGACACAACTATTGAGGAAGGTTAAAGCAGAAAAATGAACAGTGAAGATTAAGAGGCAAAATCTATGGATGAAAAGAAAATGGCTTGTGAGGTCTATCTAAGGAGATATGAGATTCATTATTGAGTTTGGGATAATTAATAATGCAAGAGAATTCACGTGAAAATGATTGTTTTCATGCAACACTAATCAAACTAGTTGAAGATAGAACCGAGAAAAATCACAGACAACACCGAGCTTCAGAGAAAGTATATATTGAGAAAACTAGACTTGGAGGAAATGAAGATGTTGAATTAATTATTGATTAGAGGAATTTTGAGCTTAGCATAGATCTAAAAATCTACAAATAAAAGTTGCATTTGAATCAGATCATTACTTTATCAGTTTAACCATTGCTATAGATAAATCTCTTAACCGAGTGGGACATAATAGTCTTTATATTTTAATATGACATTCAATGAATGTTGATTGTTTTATTGTTGACCCCATAGTGAATGTATGGTCAAAGGAGAACTGTTAGTGATAAATCCTCTAACTAGGTCAGACCTCACAGTGTGTTTTATAACCTTAAACAAGGTTGGCTCCTAACCGAGCTCACTTCAGAAGAGTGAATTATTTTGGGTTACCGGTCCTAGGTGTTTTTTCCCCTAACAGGGTTTCCACGTTAAAAATCTATCTGTTATATGTGTATGATGTGTTGAATTGTTATTTTACTTTACACATTTATATAACTAGATAGATTGGTGAACACGGTACTTAATTTACTAGTAATTAGTAGATGAAGAGAAAGACAGTTGATATCTTACTAGGTTGATTATTTGATTGAAAAGTTTTAATATATACATATGGGAGATTTGGGACTGTATGATAACTGGAATTAACTTATTTACCCCTCCTCTTAGTTATCTAACAATTGGTATCAGAGCATAGAGTTCTTGCAGGAAATAAAAGTTTGAAGGACTTAAGCTAAAGATCAGAAGATGTATAAGAGAGAGGTGCCAAAGTTGAACAAAGATAACTTATTGACATGGAAAAGAAGAATGAGATTGCATCTATCTAAAATTGGTTATTTATACTACTTGGATAATGAATTCATCTAGCCTACTGGACCCTTGACTGTTGATTAGATGAGAGATAGACATGAACAAAATGTTTCAATGATAGAGATTGTTTCTTCCTTATCAGATGTCAAATTTGAAGATGTCAAGACATGTACTTATACTAAATAGATGTGGGACAAGCTTGCACTATTTTATGGAGGAGATGCAAATATGCTAAGGGCTAAAGCTAAAAGTCTTAGAGGAAAGTTTGATGACATGAAAATGAAAGAAGGAGAAAACATTTCACAGTACAACAACTGAATTAAGGATATTTTCAATGCTATCCAAGGAGTGGGAGGTATTATTGAAGAAGACACTGTTGTAAGTAAAATTATTAGAACCTTGTTTCCTACTTATGTTATTAGATTCTTTGCAATTCATGAGATGAGATCAAATCTAGGAAATCATCTTACACTTGATAGTCTAATTGGTAGACCGACTGCTTTTCAGTTGAGTAACTTTTATAACAATATTTTTCCTAATGTTGAGTCTGCATTTATGTCATCCTTCAAAATTGGTAAATCAAGTAGTAAACACATGATAAGAAATGAGAGTGATAGTGATAGTGATGAGAATGAACTTGATGAGCTTGAAGCATTAATGGATAGATGACTACGGAAAGGTAAATGAAGATATAAAGGAAAACTACCTTTGGTATGTTTTAATTGTAAAGAAATTGGCCACATTGCAACTAGATGTCCAAATAGGAAAGAAGATGATAAAGACAATGAAAGATTTGGTGAGAGAAAATTTGACAAGAGAGATAATTGAGAACATAGAGGCAACCGACGGTATTATAGAAGAAGTAACCGAGATTACAAAGACAAAGGCAAGAAGTCATGTTACCTTGTTGAAGATGATGATGATGATGACACCGACACTAATAAAGACATTGAGGTGGTATTTGTAGTTTTGAAAGAAGATTCAAAAGAAGAAGAAAGTTATGTTGAAACAACACTTATTTCTAAAGTTAGCAAGAATGATACTTGGATTATTGATAGTGGGTGTACACATCATATGACTAGTGATGAAGATAAATTTGAATACATTAAACATTATAATGGAGGATCTGTTAAAATGGGAAATGATACACCTTGTCTAGTAAAAGGGAAAGGATCTATATTATTGAACAATAAGATAAGATGTGAGAATGCATATTGGGTGAAGGAAATTAATTATAATATGTTGAGTGTAGCATGGTTGAATAACAAGGGTCACTGAGTTGCATTTGAGAATAGAAAGGTGAAAATCTATGATGAGACTAGAAAGTTGGTCGGTACTAGTGAACAATCGAAAGGTAATCTATTTTATCTTGATAATGTTGAAACTTCTTGTTTATTGGCTAGAATTGAAGATGTGTGGTTATGGCATAAAAGGCTATGTCATGTGAATTTTGACAACATAGCTAAAATCAGTAAGAAAAGGAGAGTTAGAGGTTTACCAAGCTTATCTAAACCTGACCATGTCATATGTATACAATGTCAAATGGGAAAAATGTCAAAATCTAGTTTTAAGAGAAAAAAAATTTCATCTAATGCTATTTTGGAGTTGGTTCATATCGACTTGTGTGCTCCTATGAGAACTTACAGTTATTATGGAGACATATTTTATCTTGTTTGTTGATGACTACTCTAGGATGATGACTGTCATATTTTTGAAAGAAAAATTTGAAGCTTTTAAGATGTTTAAATGGTTTAAAGCTAAAGTGGAAAAAGAAAGTGGAAAAGAGTTAAAATTATCGAGATCAAATAGAGATGGTGAGTTTATTTCTAACATGAGTACACTAACTTTTGTAATGAGCATGGAATTAAAAGCCATGTTTTTGCACTGAGGACACCATAGAAGAATGAGATTGCTGAAAGGAGGAATAGATCTATTGTTGATTGTGCTAGAACACTAATGATTGAAAAGGATGTTACAAAAGTATACTAGAGAAAATTTGTTAGTACTTTTGTATACACATTGAACCGAGTACAATAGAAGAAAGATTCAAACAAAACACCCTATGAGTTATGGTATGGTTACACACCGAATGTAAGTTATTTTAGAATATTTGGAAGTATATCTTACATTCTGAAAGATGATAGAAATGGGAAATTTGATTCAAAATGTGATTAAGGAATATTCTTAGGATATTCTACAACAAGAAAAGTTTACAAATATTTGAATAAGGATACTAAAAAAATGATTGAAAGTGAAAATGTGAGGGTTGATGAATTTGCTGAGAAAAATGATGAAGAAAGAAAAAAGGAACCGAAAGATTATGGTAGATTTACATACATTGAGAAACCTGACACTCTACCTAAGAAACAACCTGGCATTACCAAGAAATAGGGTAATTATATCAAGCATTAGCCTATACAGATTGAGAATCAGGAAATAATTACCGATGAAGATCATGATCCTACATCGAGTGAAGAACACAATGAAGAACAAAGAATTGAACCAATACTTACAAAATTTGTGAGGAGACACCATCCACATAATCAAATTATTAGAGACAAGAAAGTTGGCATGATGACACAAAGTAAGTTGAGAAACAACACATGCTTAGTTTATGAATTTGAACCTAAAATTGTTAGAAATGCACTTTAAAATGATGAATGGATCAAAGCCATGAATGAAGAAATAGAGTAGATACTGAAAAAAAAAACATGGACATTGGTACTATTATACACTAAGTTTGCACCCTTGGTTCAAGCTCTCTTGGTCTTGATAACCTAGTATAACTTTGGGATCATCTCCAAGTTGTGGGACTTTGCTAACTAAGATGAAACCTCTAGGTTCTAGGCTAGTTCCTCTTAGATAATCACCTTAATTTTCTTCTTGACAGTAAAGTAAATTCTTGAGGGGAAAGGGATAGAAGGAATTCTGAAGGGAAATAACTAAAAGAAAACTACCTACTAGGTGATACACTGAAATGACATGCACACAATATATTGACCAAATTAGCATGAAGACTTTAAGATCTAATACAACAAAATCTTCCTAAATAGGCTTGCATAAGTGTTTCATAGAGGGGTCTGAACAAAAGACTCAGACTGTGACCTGCAAGCAAACGTTCTCTTCAGCAAAAAGGCACAGGAATGAGATAGAGTGATAGGGGGTTGAGTTATACCCACAAGATCATTCAAATCAAATCATACACAATAGCACACAAATAAGATAAAAGAAAGAAGGACCCTGGAACTCCACAATTTCTCTAACAAAGCCAATATATTATACTCATTGAGAGAAATACAGACAAGGGAAAGACTTGAGGGCAGAGAAGATGCCTTGAAAAGCCTCTATTGAATCTGATAAATCAATGAAAGATTACAAACTATAAAAGATAAAGGGTAGAACAAATGCCATGGATAGCTCCTAAGAAGGAAGAACTCTCTTTTTTACAACCGTAAAACTCTAAGCTCTAAGAGCTCTAAAAACTAATATATACATCTCCCCAGCACACAGGAAGGAGTCAAAAAAAAATCTGATTAAGGTTACATAGATCTTCATACAATAATGGAAACCCTAAATCTATCATATCTAATCATAAATGCATCCTTGAAATATCTTGACCGATCAGATATATGTTTGCATGTCTTTTCCATCGCCATAACTATCTACAGACAAGACGCCTTGACCATCTACTTTGCTGCAAGTTGAGAACCCTATGCCACCGCCATGAATTTGTCTCTATAAGTCAAGTTCATCATGAATGTTCAAATCTAATCCATCTACCTCTGTCAAATTCTTATGTGAACCGAGACATGGAACTATATGTCATCCAACAAACCTAGCCACCTACACCAAGCAACATCGACTACATTTAAATCAGCATGGCACCCCAGGAAGCAAGATCAGGCTAGGGAAACCACCCAGATATTCTTTGTCATCTTTGCAACCTACAACCATCCTAAAAAATCAATTCTGAGCTACCTCCTTTTTCACATATAGCTCACTGGATCAAACACTGGTAGAAAACTTCGTAGGAAGGTTCAAATTTGGGCTCCAACGGCCACCTAGTTCTATTTTAAAACACGACTGTCGATATCATCATTCACTGCAAACCAAATGGCCCAAATCATTCTCCAAAATAGTTATAAGGCCCCCTAAAAGTCATCAGCCATATCACTAGTCGAAAACCAATGAGAAATGAACACCTCAGCATAACCTGGCAACTCAGACCCACAACCATACTTAACTTTTCATTAGACAATTGTCGCATAACCGTGACGAATATCTCTCGAGCATTTTTCCTTGGTGACAATGTGACAATCATCAATTGTGATCAAATTTTATCTTGTGTGGACGATGAAAACCCTAGCCCCACTGAGAAAAGCCACATTGCTGCTGAGCTCAACCAATCAGAAGCAGACACCTCAGCAATATTTGACAGCGGACCCACTGCACAACTAGCTTCCTTCATTTGGAAGATCAGATGATTTTCATAATGCCAAGAAGATTAACCCTCGAGCACCTTTTCCTTGTGGTATCATGAAAATCATTGATCTCAAATGAACTTTAACCTACTGAGCAACCTAACCACCATAAGAAACATAACCACTCACTGGATCACTAAATGAAAAGGGAATATTCTATTCGATCGGGAGATAAAGAAATAAAGGGAGTCACAGGATAGGGAAATAGAAAAGAATATTCAGTTGAGCTTTTGAGATCTCATGACCAGCCAATCATGAAAAAGCACACATGAGAATATAATGACTTAAGTGACCGAAAAAGATAATGGTGAAATAGAATCGGTCATAGGGTTTTTAGGGTTTTTTTACCTCCAACGGTCATATTTTTTCAAATTTAATGGCTAGCAAACTAGAGATATAACAATTTTCAGAGACCAGGGGAAGAGGCATAGAACCATAAAATTTCTCAAGGTTCTCAACAGGGCATAAAAAATGAAGATTTCTAGATAGAGCCCAGCCTATTGGCCAAAATTGTATGGAACAGGAAATTTGGGTAACAGGTACCAAGACCAAATGATAAGAATGTGATTGGAACCAAATGGATATTTAGAAACAAGTTGAATGAAAATGGAGAATTCACTAGGAATAAAGCAAGACTTGTATGCAAAGGATATGCACAAGAAGAAGGTATTGATTATGGTGAGACTTTTGTACCAGTTGCTAGACTTGAAGGAGTTAGTGTTAGAAAGTAAAGATCCCTAAGATAACTGAGAGGGGGGGGGGGGGTGAATCAGTTATCAGATAATTTATCTATTCAACAGCTTTAAACAATATAATCAATGTACTGATCAACCATAGAAAGATAACCATACACAATTGCACAATAACACAAGATATGTTAACTAGGGAACCTCTTGAAAAGAGTAAACCCCGGTGGGAATGATGCCCACAAAATGATGCACTAATATAAAAGTTTCTTGTTAGAGGATGGACCCTATTAGGAGTCTTATGAAATACATTCAGTACATATAAATCCCTGTTAGGAGATTTTGAATCCCTGTTAAAATATTCTAACCCGGTTAAGAGTTTATGGAAGACAGAAGGACCCACCGCCCAAATAGCTTCAAGGCAAGATCTCTGAACCCACTATCCAAAAGATCTTAGAATTATTCAACAGAATAATATGAAATATATTACCTCCTTCACACTGTGCCAAAACTGCACTCTCTGCTACACAAGATCACAATTCCAAACCTCTGTACTCACAAGTCTTCCTTCATCACTGAATTAGCTCTTTTCTTTACTTCATGCATATATTCACATTACAATATTCATAGTACACATTAAAATAAGGAAAAAATTCCTTCTTATATACCAAACTCAAATAATTACAAATGAGTTGGTCCTCAATTACAAAATAATAAATTCTACACGTTACACACAGAATTCACATAAAACTGTCAGCTTCCAGTTACTGTAACTTTCTCCAAACATATCCTCAAAGTTTTTGTTGTGAACCACATCATCATTAATGAATCTCCAATATCCCTTTAACTGCACAAAATTATATTCCATCCCAGCTAAGAGATATCCTCTGATTTCTGAACATCGCTACATAGAAACACTGTCTAAACACTGCTTTCACCAAAATGCTCATAACTCTTACAAATGAATGAATTTATTTTTGTGCTATTAACCATAGGTTAATAACACACCAAAGAACATACCATCAAAAAATCCAATCTTCAATACAACATGTGCGCAAAACAAAACTATACCTGCATTCCTGCTAATATCTAGAATATCACTGTGTTGACATCAATGACAATCCAAGTCATGAATGCAAAAACAACTGCTACAAAATGACTACCAAAACACTTTGCATTCATTCCTAAAAATATCCCCCATTGGCATTGATGGAAACATAGATGAAAAACATCCAATGTTCCAAAAATCCAATACTGCAACATCACTGCAAAATATCAAATCAAATCTTGCTTCATTTTCCTATTCAGCTCTCTCATACAATCCACAATGTTTTTCATGTATATCTCTCCCCCATTGACATCAATGACATAAATTCTATCACTAAGTCAACAACAACTTAATGTCAAAAGACACTTTTCAGAAATACAATAACAAGAGTCCTCAACTCAGCTCATAAACTCCCCCATAGAGGAAGTTCCAACATCCAATCCAGAAGAAAGATAAGGCTCATATACCATTGGATGGATGCAATCATCTGCATCAATTCTCAAAAATAGGTTGGGGCATAACCCCAAGCATACCTCTCAGATACACAAATGTATCCTTAGGTAAAGGCTTTGTAAATATATCTTCTATCTGCTCCTTTGTACTTATGTACTCCAATCTTACTTCTTTTTATGCAACTTTCTCTCTTACAACATGATACTTGATCTCAATATGTTTAGTCTTAGAATGTAAAATGAGATTTTTTGACATACTCACTGTACTGGTGTTGTCACAATGTATAACAATAGGCTCATCAAACTTTATTCCAACATCTTTCAACATCTTCTTCATCCAAAAAATCAGATTACAATTATTTGCTGCTGCAACATATTCTACTTCTGTTGTGCTTTGTGAAGTACAATTCTACTTCTTACTTAGCCAAGAGACCAATTTACCTCCAAGAAAAAAGGCTCCACCACTGGTGCTTTTCTTATCATCAACGCTGCCTCCCCAGTCTGCATCAGTATAGGCACATAAATTAAAATCATCAGAATTCTCATACCATAATCCATAATCCATTGTTCCTTTCAGATATCTTAGTATCCTCTTTACTGTTGCATAATGTGATTCTCTAGGTTCTACTTGAAATCTTGCTACAATCCCCACTAAATGTGCTATATCAGGTCTTGTATGTGTCAAGTACCGCAATCCTCCAATCATAGATCTGTACTTTTTTTGCTCAACTGTTGGTGTCTCATCTTTGCTAGATAACTTATGTCTGGTTATCATAGGTGTTCCAATAGGTTTAGAATCTTCCATTCCAAATCTTTTCAATAATTCATTTAAATACTTATTCTAACTTACAAATATACCTTCCTTTCTTTGTGTTATCTGTAATCCCAAAAAATATTTCATTTCTCCAATCATGCTCATCTCAAATTCAGTCTTCATTTCATCTACAAATTTATCACTAGCTTCATCTTCTCCTCCAAAGATAATATCATCAACAAATATAACTATAACCAACAAACCATTCTCAATTTCTTGTGTATAAGTTACTATCTACTATTCCTTTTATAAATCCTAATTTCAATAAATACTTATCCAATCTTGCATACCAGGTTCTAGGTGCTTGTTTTAATCCATATAAAGCTTTCTTTAACTTACATACCATATCTCCTTCTTGTGTCAAAGGAAAACCTTCAGGCTGCTTAATGTAGACTTCTTCTTCCAATTCACCATTCAAAAATGCTGACTTCACATCCATCTGAAACACTCTGAATTTTTTGTAAGTTGCATATGCTAGAAACATTCTCACTGCTTCAAGTCTGGCCATAGGTGAAAAAGTTTCTTCATAGTCAATTCCTTCTTGTTGTGAATATCCTTTACATACCAATCTTTCTTTGTTTCTTATTACTTCTCCTTGTTCATTCATCTTATTTCTGAATACCCACTATGTTCCAATCACATTCTTGTCTTCAGGTCTAGGGACCAATTCCCATGTCTTGTTTTTTTCAATCTGCTCTAGTTCTTCTTTCATAGCATTGATCTAATGTTCATCTTCACAAGCTTCATTAGTAGTCTTAGGTTTAATTTGAGAAATCAAACATAAATGTACCTTATTCCAAGTCAAAACTCCTCTATCTAAACTTCCAATAACTTGCTCAACAGGGTGATGTCTTGAAGTATACCTGTTAGGTGTCATAGTTACTGATCTTGTTCCGACTGTAGATTCTTCTCTGCTTTCTTCTCTGTTTTCTTCTCTGTTTTCTTCTCTATTTTCTTCTCTTTCTTCTTCAGTATGACTTTCATTCAACAAATCACTGTTAGTTTCAAAAAATAATTCTGCATTTTCAATGTTAGGCTGAGGTTGTGCTTCTCCATCAGATTCATAATCAAGCATTCTTTCCTGAATTTTAAACTTCTCATCAACTTTTACATTTGCACTTTCAACAATAGTCTTAGTTCTTTTGTTATAACATCTATATGCTTTGCTTTTTAAAGAATATCCAAGAAATATTCCTTCATCACTTCTAGGATCAAACTTTCCTATATCATCATCTCTCTTAATATAACATTTACTTCCAAAAATTCTAAAATACTTAACTAAGGGTGTATGTCCAAACCATAATTCATAAGGTGTCTTGTTTGTATCTACTTTGATTTGTACTCTGTTCATAGTGTATACTGTTGTGTTCACTGCTTCTCTCCAAAAAGTTTTAGCCAAATCATTTTCAAACAACATAGCTCTTGCTACTTCAGTTATTGACCTGTTTCTTCTTTCTGCAATACCATTTTGTTCTAGTGTTCTAAGGGCTGAAAGTTGTCTCTTAATGTCATTCATTTCACAAAAAGTGTTAAACTCTCTAGATGTAAATTCACCACCTCTATCAGATCTTAGACACTTAATCTTCATTCCAGATTCATTCTCAATTTTGCTTTTCATGATCTTAAACTTATCAAATGCTTCAGATTTTTCTTTCAAAAATGCAATCCACATCATTCTTGTAAAATCATCAACAAGAATCATAAAATACCTTTCACCATAGAATCCTCTAGTCCTAGTAGGACCACTCAAGTCTGTATGAACAATCTCCAACTTCTCTGTCGATGTGAACTTCATATTGGGAAATGAACTCCTTTTCTGCTTTTCCATCATACATTCTTTGCAAATCATGTTAGTAGGTTTCATTATTCTAGGTAAATCTCTTACCGCATGTGTAGTGCTCACCTTGACAATATTATCAAAGTTTATATGACAAAACCTTTTATGCCATAACCAACTATCATCAATCCTAGTTATCAAACATGTCATCTTAGTAGGATTCAACTGAAATACATTACCTCTGGTTCTGGATCCTTTTCCAATCAAATTTCCATCTTTATCTTTTATCACACAAGTTTTCTTAGAAAACCAAACTTGATAACCCTTATCAGCCAATTGTCCAACACTTAGTAGATTATGTCTTAGTCCATCAACAAAGTAAACATCATCAGTGTTAGTCTTTCCATCAAGAGTAATAGATCCTATACCCTTAATCAAACAAGGTGCATTGTTACCAACCCTAACAATTCCTCCATCATAATTATCTAACTTAACAAACTTTCTTTTATCTCTAGTCATATGATGTGAACAATCACTATCTATAATCCAATCAGATTTCTTTTCAACTTGTGAAACTAATGCTTTTTCTTCCCTTTTATCAGATTCAGAACTTTCATCTTTAATTGCTACAAATCCTATTTCCTCAAAGTTATCATTATCATTGTCACTTAAATGTTTTTCAATTCCTGCTTCAAAATCTTCATCATTTGCATAATAACATTCTTTAGATCTCCTAGGTTTAAAGTTGATTCTATACTTCTTAACTCTTTTAGGACATTTAGATGCAAAATGACCATATTCTTGACAAGTCCAACATTTAAAGATTTTCTTACCATCTGGTTCTCTTTTTACAAGTAATGCAATACCTTCTTCAATCTTCTTATCTTCCTCAGATCTGCTACTACTGGCATAATCTCCATTCACACTAGTACTTCTTGTAGGTCTAATGCTAAGAGCACTGAATGTTGTTTCCATTCTAGGTAGCTCTCCTGATAATCTCAAGTTCATCTCTGTTGTTTCTAATCTTCCAAGAAGAGTCTCTCTTGAAAAGTTCGATGTACAAGGTATCACTTGTTCAATCATCTGCATTGTCTGCTTGAATACTGGTGTCAAAGTTCTCAGAATTTTCCATATCACTTCATTCTCTGTCTTATCACCTCCACAAGACTTTATTCCTGTCACAATCTCAGACATCCTACCAATATAACTGTAACTTTCTCCAAACATATCCTTGAAGTTTGTGCTATGAACCATGTCATCATTAATAAGTCTCCAACATCCCTTTAACTACACAAAATTAGATTCCATCCCAACTAAGAGATATCCTCTGATTTCTGAACATCGCTACACAGAAACACTGTCTAAACATTGCTTTCACCAAAATGCTCATAACTCTTACAAATGAATGAATTTCTTTTTGCGCTATTAACCATAGGTTAATAACACACCAAATAACATACCATCAACTGTGCAAAATCCAATCTGCAATACAACATGTGCGCGAAACAAAATTGTACCTTCTTTCCTGCTAATATCTAGAATATCACTGTGTTGACATCAATGACAATCCAAGTCATGAATGCAACAACAATTGCTACAGAATGACTGCCAAAACACTTTGCATTCATTCCTAATAGTTAGAATATTTCTTGCATATGCTTCCTACAAAGGATTTAAATTTTATCAAATGGATGTCAAATCTGGATTTTTGAATGGAATACTTGAGGAAGAGGTATACATTGAATAACCTAAAGGTTTTTTTGATCCAAATCAGAAGAACATGGTATGTAAGTTGCACAAAGTGCTATTTGGATTGAAATACGCACTAAGAGCATGGTATGAAAGACTACATTCCTATCTTATCAGTATTAGGTTTTTTAGAACAAGTGATAACAACAATTTATACTTGAAAGGTGAAACTAATTATAAGATTCTTATTGCTAAATTTTTTGTTGATGATATCATATTTGGAGGGCATGATAATCTATAAAAATCATTTGCTAATGCAATGAGAAAAGAATTTGAAATTTCAATGTTTGGAGAGATTAAATTCTTGAAGATTCAAAATCAGTCGGTACACCTATGGTCACTAGATGAAAATTAACAAAGGATGATCAATCAACTGAGGTAAATCAAATATTATACAAATCAATGATTGGTAAATTGATGTATGTTGTGCATAGTAGACTAGATATTGCACATGCAGTTGGAATTATAGCAAGATTTTATGCTAATCCTAAAGAATCACATATGACAGCTGTAAAAAGAATTTTGAGATACTTGAAGAACACTAAAAATTATGGTTTATGGTACAAGAAAGAGGGCAATTTTAAACTAAAATTTTACACAGATGCAGATTGGGATGGAAACATTGATGATAGAAAGAGCACTACTGGTGGAGCATTCTTTTTGGGAGAAAGATTAGTTACTTGGATAAGTAAAAAACAAGGATGCCTTTCTCAATCCACTATCGAAGCAGAATATGATGTTGCTATTGCTAATTGTTTGAACATTGCATGGATAAAAACAACTTCTGAAATGTATGAATGAAGATATCACTGACCCAATGATAATATATTGTGATAATACAAGTGCTATAAACATTTCTAAGAATCCTGTGATGCATGCAAAGACAAAGCATATATCTATAAAGTATCACTACTTGAGGGAACAATTATAAGAAAAGCAAGTGAAATTGGAGTTTTTAAAATCAAAAGAGTAACTTGCAAACATTTTTACTAAACCCTTACCTAAGGATACATTTGAGTACTTGAGGGCTAGACTAGGGGTACATCCCCTTTCTGTTGATCACTAAGGTGATTACGAGGTTGCATCAACCTATACTTTATCAGGCTATCAAATGATGTTGATGTATATTATTCACACTTATGGATTCCTAAGGTTGTGAAATCTAGAAGAGAAACAAACTGAAACAACATATCGGTACATGAAAGGTACTTGATATGAACCAAACACTAGAGATCATATTTTGGCTACTGAAGAGTTGTTTATTCTAAAGAGAGAGAAGAAAAATAAGGAGAGAAAATATATACACAAGAAAAAGATCAAATCTTCAGGGAGAGTCTGCATGGAATGTTAATGTTGTGTAGTGATTAAACATATAAAATATACAAGCTAGGGAGAGCTTACCGAGTTACAAAATTTTCTTATAGAATTGTAGAATAGATGTTTTGGTATTCTATGGCATATTTCACATTGTTTTTCCATCAATGCCAAAGGGAGAGATTGATAACCTTAACTCATTGAATATCTTGAAGGAAAGTTTAACAATAGAACGGATAATTGAAAGACAATGATTGATGATTGTCGAGCTACCAAAGTATATGTAAGACAATTAAATCAGTCAATGTATTGTCATTAATGTCAACTAGTTTTGATTGTACTTGTCATGATGGTTACACACATCCAAAGAAGGAAAATGGTAAAGGAATGAGATATCTACATGAAGATGAGATGGATAATAAAGATATGGTTATGGTATACATTGGGTAACTTATTCATGAGTCTATGGCATCATGTTGATGACTTGATTGTATTGCATGATTCTATTATGTATTGAAGATCAATTTTGAACAAGTTTATGTGGTCTGTAAATAAATATTTTTGTATACACCGAGCAAGTGTAGTGTATACCGAGTATAGTATTAACCGAGCTAGTAATCACCGATGCATTCAGGTATTGATCAAGTGAAAGAAATAAATGGAGTTTTCTATAGCTGACTAAAATGATGAGTTGGACAATTGCTTATGATTCTGAGGTAGAAGATAATGTTTTTTATGATTATCTAATGACTGACAAAATTCAAGATTGTTCGGATGAAGGAGAATGAAATGTGTTAATGACACAACTATCAAGGAAGGTTAAAGCATAAAAATGAACTGTGAAGATTAAGAGGCAACATCTATGGACAAAAAGAAAATGGTTTATGATGTCTATATAAGGAGACATGAGATTCATTATTGAGTCTGGGATAATTAATACTACAGAAGAATTCACGTGAAAATGATTTTTTTCATGAAACACTAATCAAACTAGTTGAAGATAGAACTGAGAAAAACTGCAGACAACACTGAGCATCAGAGAAAGTATATACTGAGCAAAATAGAGTTGGAAAATGAAGATATTGAATTGATTATTGATTAAAGGTATTTTGAGCTTACCATAGATCTAAAAATCTACAAATAAAAGTTGTATTTGAATCAGATCATTACTGTATCAGTTTAACCATTGCTACAAATAAATCTCTTAACCGAGTGGGACTTAACAATCTTTATATTTCAATATGGCATTCAATGAATGTTGATTGTTTTCTTGTTGACCCCATAGTGAATGTATGGTCAAAGGAGAAATGTTAGTGATAAATCCTCTAACCAGATCATACCTCACAGTGTTTTTAATAACTGTTTACAAGGTTGGCTCCTAATCGAGCTCACTTAAGAATAGTGAATTATTTTGGATTACCAGTCCTAGGTGGTTTTTCCCCTAACTGGGTTTCCACATTAAAAATCTGTGTTATATGTGTATCATGTGTTGAATTTTTATTTTACTTTACACATTTCTATAACTAGATAGATCGGTGGACACAATACTTAATTTACTCATAATTAGTATATGAAGAGAAAGACACAGTTGATATCTTACTGAGTTGATTATTTGATTGAAAAGTTTTAATATATACATCTGGGAGATTTGGGACTATATGAAAACTAGACTTAGTTGATTCACCCCCCCTCTTAGTTATCTAACATAACTTTCCCTCTAAATATGTGTTATAGATTCATCCATATTTTTTTGTTTCAGAGAGAGATGAAAAACGTTCTAATTCACCACCAAGGAACCCTTGGAACAAAGGGTTAAATATGCACTTGAAAAAAAAATTAAACATGTATAGTAAACATCATGTAACAATGTGCATCACATAACCCTAAATGTATGCAAGCTACTAAAAGCAAGAGAATACTTCATGATCATAACATAATCATACACAAGTAGAACACTAGACCAACACTTCTAAAGGTTCAAAGACAAATCAATCACATACTCATAATGGAGAAAAAACATTTATGAGATTTCCCTACAAGGATTTAGACAACATCCATGAATGACATGAGCTAAGCTGGAAAGATCCCACAGGTATACAAAGAGGAGACTAATCCATCCTCCAAAATCTATCTAAATGAGGTTAATTCTAAGTCCAAAGAAAAGGTTCCTAACATGGTTAATCATACCTATTAATTACTAGCTAACCATAAGCATAAACAAAAAGACAAGAAATGATCCTCAAATGATCATGCATAAGAAAAATGTTTGCATAACTTATGCAGAGATTTTTGAGTATTTATTTGTACGGGTTTGATGATAGGATGATCATGTATTATGTTGTCATTGATGTCAACTAAGTACTGTGATGCTTGATAGTAATTTGATAGTTGTTTGAGTTTCTA
Organism: Chamaecyparis obtusa; assembly: GCA_027943335.1. Lineage (NCBI taxonomy): Eukaryota > Viridiplantae > Streptophyta > Pinopsida > Cupressales > Cupressaceae > Chamaecyparis > Chamaecyparis obtusa. Next base: position 1,332,382 of record BSBK01000494.1, on the reverse strand, counting down.
AATCCAATTTGAAGTGAGTATATGAAATAATTGGAGTGTGCAATTGATATTAGAGACTTGAGGATGTCTCTAGATACATTTTGTGTGATCACACATAATGGGAACAAAGATGGAGTGAGTTATGATCAATTGAAGAGAAACATGATAGATGGTAAAATAGAGAGTAACACACAATGAATTATTTGATTGTTCTATCAAATTGGTATGAATTCAAGTGACAGGGTTATGATATTTTTATCTTGACTAAGATATGTTGTTAACCTTATTATCATAACAGGGTTGGAGTATCGCAAGGAATAGTTTTAGGAAACAAAAGATCATTCTCTAGAAGTTATAAAAATGCTTGAAGAGGATTGAGTAGTTGATGTGATCAATTTCAGTGAATTTTTTCATGATCCAAGTGTCAAGATGACATGGCATAACTGATTTGATCTTGCATTATTCAAGGTGATTAGATTTAATCAAGTTTTGGAAGCATCTTGGAGAAGTCAATAAAGTTTTACATTTCTTGTATTGAATTGATGTGCAATGAATCATGAGGCTGACCTAAATATTTAATTGAATGTTCTAGATTGGTGATACATTTTAGGGTTCAAGAATTGAGTGGGAATGATTGAATTTCAAAGAAATACATTTTGTAAGTCAGTTGATGCCATAATGAGCATGTAATATATTTATATGTAAATCAATGAAAAACACAAGAGTAGATCATGGATGCAAAGGTGTGGTCAAGTGAAGATTGAATATTTTCTACAAGAAACAAAAGTATTGTGCTTAATTGGATCTAAACAAGAAGAGGAGAAGTGCTACACCCAGATTATTTTTCTTGTTGATTCCTAACAGTTTCTGCAAGAAAATATCTAAATTGAGTAGACTTTAATACGTCTTATTTGTAAATCCTTTAACCAAGTGACTCTTTAATTAGGGTTTGAAGTCCCTTAACAAGGTTACTCCTAATAGACTAAATCTCCTAACAGGGCTAGAGGTAATTCCTTTAACTGGGTGGCTCCTAATTGGGCATCATTGTAAGATCCTAATAGGGCCAGGCCTTTAATAGGGCGTACTTCAAAAGAGTGTATATTATTAGTGGGTTTTCATTTCCATTATGGTGTTTTACCCTTAATAAGTGTTTCTGTGATCAAAAAATACCGGTGTCACTTTATTGCATGTTTGGATGGTTATTTGGTTACTTTGTTTATTGCATGCATATAGTTTGAGTTGATGAATGTGGTTAATGTTATTGAATGAAATGTGAAAGGTTTTAGATATGATAGATTACTAATTCAACCCCCCTCTCAACAATATTGGACCTTATAGTATTTACAATTGGTATCAGAGCCTAGGTCCTCTTTGTGGTAAGATTAAAAACTTCATGAAAAGATCCAATGATGAAGAAGGAAGGTCCTAAGTTCATAAGAGACAACTATATCATATGGAGTGATCAGATGAAGATATATCTAAATGTTATGGGGACACAATACTAGAATCATGTGCAGACAAAATATGTTTCTCTTACTAGAAATCTTAATGTAGATCAACTAAAAGAACAACAAGAGAACATGCAAGAATAGGAAGCAATTGTAAGTACCTTGTCTGATATTGAGTATATTGATATTCATGGACTTGAGACTACCTATGATGTTTGGGAAAAGTTGAAGCTAATCTATGGTGGAGAAAAATATGTGCAAAAAGCTATGGTTTCCAATCTAAAGGCAAATATGATGACATGAAAATGGTGGAAGGTGAAAAAATTGCTCAATATGGATAAATGATAAAAGAAGTTGTTGGTGCCATTAAAAGTGCTAGAAGAACTATTGAAGTAGATGACATTGTAAGTAAAATTATGAGAACCTTTCTACCTTATTATGTCATTAGAGTTTATGCTATACAAGAATTAAGGACATTTGATACTATTTCTATTGATGGATTGATTGGTAAGCTCACTTATTTTGAGTTAAGTACCTATGATAAGAGTATTCCTAGATTTGAAGCATCTTTTAAGGCCTCCTTATCATTAGCATCAGAGAAGAAGGGAAAATAGATAAGTCATGAATCTTCCTACATGTCAAGTTATTCTAGGGAAATTAAAATTGTCTTGGATGAAGAGAAGAAGCAAGAAGAACTTGAGGCATTAATTTCAAAAAGACTACCTAGAGGTACTGACAAGTACAAATGCAAGTTACCTTTGAAATTTTTTGCATGTAAAAAGAAAGGACATATTGTTACCAGGTGTCCTAATGGTGAAAAAAAAGAGAAGATCAAAATATTTGAAAAGGAAAAGGAAAGAAATAATGTTACATTGCAATAGATGAAGATGTGACTGTTGAGCAGTTAGAAGATAATGAAGAAGAGGAGATAGTATTTATTGTAGTAAAAGTGGATGTTGCAAAAGGTGAAAAGGCCTCAGTCTCTCAGATGGATCAAGCCAATGGGTGGTTCAATGCCAATGGCTTCTCTCATCACATTACCGGTGATAGAAGTACATTCATTAAGATTGAATAATTTGATGGTGGTGTGGTCAGGTTGTTAGGAATGAATGTTGAATCCTTTGGCAGTCATTCTATAGCAGTGGTTGTTGCATTCATGACTATGATTGTCATTGATGTCAAAACAGTGATATTCTGGAGTTTAGCAGAGAAGCAGGCACAGTTTTGTTTTGTGCACATGTTATATTGCAAATTGAGTTATGTGCAGTTGATGGTATGTTATTTGGTGTGTTATTAGCCTATGGTTAAGAGCACAAAAAGAAATTCATTTATTCATGAAAGTTATAAGCATTTTGGTGGAAGCAGTATTCTGGCAATGTTCCTGAGTAGCGATTTTTGGTAATCGGAGGATATCTCCTAACCAGGATGGAATCTGATTCTACACAGTTAAAGGGAAGTTTGAGACTCATTGGTGGTGATGTGGTTCATAGTGAAAACTTTGAGGTCACACGATTGGAAAGTTATTGTATCTGGAAGCTGACAGTTTTATGTAATTTTGATGTAGCGTGTTGAAATTATTATTTTATATTTGCATGCCGACTCATTTGTAATTATTTGAGTGTGGTATAAAGGAAGGAATGTTTTCCTTGTTTTAAGATAGGATTGTAATAGTTGTGATATGAAATTGTGAAAGTTGTGATGCGAATGTATGCATGAGGTGAAGAATAGAGCTAATTCAGTGATGAAGGAAGACTTGTGAAGTACAGAGATCTAGATTTGTGATCTTGTGTAGCAGAGAGTTTGGTTTTGGCATAGTGTGAAGGAGGTAACATATTTCATATTATTCTATTGAATAATCCTAAGATCTATTGGACAGTGAGTTCAGAGATCTTGCCTTGAAGCTGTTTGGGCAGTGGGTCCTTTTATCTTCCATAACTCCTAACAGGGTTAGAATCTTTTAACAGGGATTCAAAATCTCCTAACAGAGATTCATATGTACTAAATGTATTTCATAAGACTCCTAACAGGGTCCATCCTCTAACAAGGAACTTTCATATTAGTGTATCATTTTGTGGGCATCATTCCCACTGGGGTTTACTCTTTGATCAAGAGGTTCCCTAGTTAACATATCTTGTGTTATTGTGTCATTGTGTATGATTATCTTTCTATGGTTGGTTACTGCATTGATTATATGGTTCAAAGCTATTGAATTTGATATTGAAGTTGATAAATGGTTTAATTATCAGATAACTGATTCACCCCCCCCCCCCCCCCCTCTCAGTTATCTTGGGGATATTTTCTTTCTAACATAGGTTTGGTAACAATACACCCTACTTGATTAAAGAGAAAGGTACAATTTATTTGAATGGTAAAAGTAATGTTGATGATGTCTATTTTGTAGAAGGTATAACACATAACTTTTTGAGTGTGGGTTAGTTGAATGAAAAAGGTTATATACTTGAGTTCAAAGGAGGTGTGTGCAGGATACTTGGAAGATCTAGTGATGTGATTGTTACCGATAGGTAGACTAGAGGTAATTTATTCCATTTGAATACTATTGTAAATAGTTTTTTGGTGGCTAGAGTTGAAGATAGTTGGCTATAGAAAAGAAAGTTTTGTCATGTGAACTTTGATAGTTTGGTCAAAGTTAGTAAAATGAATGCAGTTAGATGTTTGCCACAATTACTTAAACCAGACAATATGATGCATAAGGAATGTCATTTGGGTAAGTTAACTAGTTCTACTTTTAGTAGAAAGTCATTTTCATCAGAAAATATATTGGATTTAGTGCATACTGATTTGTGTGGTCCTACGAGGACTAAAAGTTATCATGGTGATAAATATTTTATATTGTTTACTAATGATTACTCAAGGATGATGTGGGTGACTTTCTTGAATGATAAATCTAAATATTAATATAATTTCAAAGTGTTTAAAGCACTTGTTGAGAATGAAACATGTAAGAGCTTGAAATGTTTAAGATATGAAAGAGGAGGAGAGTTCACTTTATGGGAATTAATTAAGTATTGTGAAGAAAATGGGATTGAGAGACTGATGGTAGCACCAAGAACACCTTAGCAAAATGGAGTTGTTGAAAGGAGGAACATAACTATAGTAGATGTTTCTAGGAGAATGATGATTCAAGGTGATGTGCCTAAGTCATATTGAAGAGAATCAATTAGAAGTCTAGTCTACACATTGAATTGGGTACAAGTGAAGAAAGGTGATACTCCTAAGAGTTATTTTTTTGTCATTAGTTATGAGGAAGTCACATTGATTGTCAAATTCATTTTGTAATGAAGGAAAGATAAGTTGGTAAATCGGGAAAAGCTATTTGGTAAAGGAAATAAGAGAACATGTAATTTCAATAAAGGAAAAGTAATTTTAGACACCAAGGAAGGAAGAATTGAGAACCAAGCACTGAGTTATACCAAGATACAACATTAACTGAACCAAGAAGATAAGATAGTTAACGAGATAGAGGAAAATGTGTTACCGAGCATAGCAAGCCAACACAAGGAGAATCTTTTGATACATTGAATCTAGACACCAAATAGAAAATGGTTTAAAAATCTCAAGGAGATTGTATGTCAGAGCATTGGAGATGTAAACATAATGATTACACATGATTACAAGGTCAGATCTATCAATGAGAATAAAGTATGATATATGCATTGGAGGAGTAACCAATACTAGCACCACTTATAGAGATGATTCTAGAACATCTAGCACTACTTCTAGAATTGTATATAAATAGACCAGAGTGTGAAGATCACTATGCATGCATGAAAGAAGATTGTATGTGTGAAGCATAGATTGCAGAGAAGGTGATGAACAAAGAAACCATTGAGTACAAAGTAGTAAAGAGCAAAAAGTGATTTTGATTCAGAATTGAATCTACCGAGCACTGAACTAATATTGTGATTAGTACATAGTATAAGGTAATAAGTTATTAAGCATAAATATTTTGATATGCATATGATTTATGCAATTTTAATAGACAATTTTGTGTTACTAATTAAAGAGTAATTAGAATTGTAAAGTCTCTTAATCGAGAAGATCCTAATAGATCTTATATTGTAAATCCTTTAACTAGGTACAGTTCTTAGATTAGAATTGTAAAATCCTTATACAAGGTAGACTTAATAGATCTTAAGAATCTTAACCGGGTTAATACTCTTAAAAAGGTAAGCTATCATAAATATCTAACAGTGTAGCTCTAATTGAGCAAAAATTTTACTGCAGTAATGAAGTTTTATGGGTGTCATCTCCGCCGTAGTTTTAATCCTCTAATAAGGATTTATGCGATACCAAAATGAATGTGTTGAGTTATATGTTATATTTTATATGTTTTATATGATGCATGCAAAAGTTATGGATTCATTAAATGTTTAAGGAAGAAATTTCAAATAGTTTAAAAGTGTTTTTAAGTATTGATTCACCCCTCCCCTCTCAGTACTTACCTTTCCATACCTAATCCAAAAATTGGTATCAGAGATTAGTCTCTTATTAAGAAGTTTAATCACTTGAGAGGAAAGATCTGGAGGAATGGAGAGCTATAGGTATGAAAGGGTGATTGATAATATGGAAATGGACTTGAGAATGACCACTGACCAAATTGATGAATTAAGGAGAAAACTAATGCATTTAATCAACAAGAGGAATGAGCTAGCACATCAACTGAAAGACACTCAAGATCAGGTTGAAGAACTTAAAGAATAATCAAAGGAAAGTATGTCTAGTGAATCTGGTGCTATAATATCATAACTATCTGAAAAGAACAAAAACCTAGCTGACCGGGTGAAAGCACTAAAAAGATAACAAGAAGCCCAATCGGTAAAGATGTGTGAAATCCTAGAATAAAAAGGAAAAGATGAAGATGAAAAAAGAATGGTGGAAGATGAAAAAAGACAAATGAAGACAAGACGGGATGAGAAAGATACGGAAATACTGAGGTTGACACAAATTCACTACAACTTGACATTCCAACTAGTTAGTGCAAATCAATATATTGTAAGAAAATTTGGAGAGATTGTTGAATTGAGATATGAGAATGAACAACTGAAAAATGATTTGAAATCTGAGAAAGATGCTAATGAAGTCATGAAAAGAAATGAAGAAGCACTAAAGATATTGTATGAACAACTAAGAAATCAGAGACAACTGAGAGATACTACTGGACTTGGATACAATGCAAGCAACACCACTGATAAAGGTGATTCCTCCAATCAAGTAGCGACCCAAGATAATGTTTCTACCCCACCTAAGACAAAGAAGCCTACATGATATCATTGTGGGAAACCAACACACACAAAAAATTTATGTAGGAGCAAAAGAGGTAATCTTCCAAGTACTCCTAAATTTAATGTTCACTTATATAATTGTAATAAGTTTGGTCATAAGGAATTTGAATGTAGATCAAGAACTGCTAACAATCAAAAGAAGCCAAGCTATAAGGGATACTCTAATAATTGCAATAGATATGGTCACAAATCTAATTAATGCAGGTCACAAAGAAGGAATGATAAATGGGTCCCTAACTAACAAAATGTTGCAATCAACCAACAAGGACCAACTATATCATGAGATTATAATAAAAGAATCACTTGTACTTCATGTGGAATATTTGGTCACATTTATATAAATTTCTTTAGGTTGTATGGTATGAACAATAGAAGATCATGGAGAAACTCTGGAATGGCTTGTTTCCACTATCACAAGGTCGGTCACCTAGCCAAAGACTGCAGGTACTGAGGTAAAGCCCCAACCAAGGAACAACTGAGTGAAAAGACTCAAGTTAATATTGATGAAATAAGAGATCATATAAATATGATTTGAAGGAATTCTCAAGATGATGGAACATAAATTGGAACAACTGATGGCACCACATCCACTAGATCAGGTGCACCTATATTCACTTAATCGGTCAAAGGTATGTATAGGAGTTGATAACCTAAATTCTATCTTAAATCGGCTCCTAGAATTAGTACAAAGATCCATATTATCATACTAAGATGCATTTGGATATAAGTTGTGAATTTAATATTTCATATGTTGATTGGTAAAGTGTATGAGATATTTTGTTCCATTCGATGAAAGAAATTTTATTTCGGTTATTGGTGAAATGAAGTAGGTAAGAATAATTTAATGAGAATTTCATAGTTTTTGGAAGCCCTAACCAAGGAAAATCTATAAATAGAGGTCATGATATTTCATTTCTACCTTACATTTTTATGTACACTTAAAGCATTTGACTAAGAAGAGACTACCCAATGATTCCAAGTGGTCATTTGAGCATTCCAAACAACACTAAATACATTCAAGGTATTTCTAGTGCCTAACAAGATGTGTTCATGAATTCAAAGTTTCTATTTAAGTGAAACCCTAGTGTTTAAAGATTATTTCTGAGATCAATATGGCACCTAAGATATAAAAGCCAATCATTGTTGAGAAGATTGATCCCATGAATCCTAAGTACAAGATGCCTCTTGTCATTGCTATGGAAGTTGACAAAACTGGAGCCCTATCGTTGATCCCACCAAGGTTTATATTGATTTAAGATGTTAATTCCTTTATTCACTGTAAGATTAAAGACATATGCCAAACATAAATTGACACATCATACATGAATCTTTTTGTTAATGGAAAACTGAAAGAGGACCACACACATTTGCAAACCAAGGATTTGGTCCATGTTATGCATGTGCTAATATTTTTCAAGCATGAATGGATGAGGACTATACTTATCTAGTTACATGATCAGTTCATGTGGCTCGATGGACCAGTTAAGATTACTAAGGATGTATTGCATATAGTCATAGGATTTTCAGTCAGTGATAGACTGAGGGCATAAAAGAAAACTTATAATAATAATTTATGTGAGCTTACACAAGCCAAACAGGATGGAAGAGGATTACAATTATATAATATTGACATCCTTGAATTGAGATTTTTAAGTAATGGCATATCATACAGAATCTTGAGTTGTTGACATAGCATACAAAATAATTAAGAAGGATATGAAGATAGACCTCTGTGAGACATTATTGAAGAAGTTGGATGATAATATGAATACCATCAGGAAAGAAAAATCAAATACTCTAAAGTTTGGACCACTTTTGATATGTATTTTCTTCTATTTTCAGAACTTCTTTCCTATAGTCAGTGAAGTAGTTTGGAAAGAAGATAAACCAATTGTTTATCAAATTAATGATTATATTCCAAGCATAGGACATAATTTTGATGTAGTCATGAATGAATATTTTGGTAAATTAAAAAGTAATATGCATAAGAGATTTAGGATTCCACCTCATCTTGTGGAAGAATATAAGGATGAGTTATGTTTTGAAGTTGACACCAACACATGTATTATAAGAACTATGGGGCCTAGAATCGTGTGGCTGACACCCATGGGAACTGAACTGGATATTAATGATGCATCAATAAAGATTAAAGGTCTTTTAGAGAAACCAATTGACAAAATTACAATCGGTATGGAATATTTGAGGAAGTTAAAGAGAAAATAAGGATGGGTATCTTGATACCTAAGGAAATTAGAAAGACAAGAAAAATGATAAACACTTTGTCAGAGAATCTAGGTATAGCTGTTGAAGGTGAAGAGGTTGTTGAACCATCAGAAGTAAAGGGAAAGAAACTTAGAATGAAGAAAGAGATCCCTAACCCAATCGGTGTTAGACCATCAACAAGGTCTTCCACTACATCAAGAGAAAATAAGAAAGAAAAGGTAAAATTGGTAAAGACAAAAACCTACATTAGAGAGGATAAGGCTATTGGAAGGCCTAGAAGGAAATTAAAGTTGAAACAAGAAAGTGACACCGAGTCTGAAGACATATCACAATTCAAGGTTGTACAAAGTAAAGTACCTAAAGTGAAGAGTCTTGATGAATTTCTCAAGTCACTTAAAAAATATGGAGGCTATTCAGATTTGAAAAAATTAAAGTATTAAAAGAGGAATGATGAAGAGAAAAGTAAAATTGAAGAGAATTTCATTTCCACTTTACACAAATTTAGAATAACACCAGTTAAAGTGGCACCAAGCATTGAAGATGAGTTGTATCATAAAATTGATGCTAGATGGAAGTATGCTCTAGAAGCTAAGAAATAAATGAGAGAAAGGTCCCTAGCTATTACAGTCCTAGACCTAACCAAGAAAGGAATAAAAGACACATTTCTAGAATATTCAAAAAAAAAATTGAGTAAAAGGTAGAGCACTGAGCATCATAGTTGATAATCTTGAAGAGGTCCAAAAGGACATTGATGATCTTTGGAGAAAGATCTACTCTATTGATTTATCAATAGATGAAGAGGTTGAAGAGAAAAAGAGTAAGTCTAATCCAACTGACATGACAATAAATAAAGAAGTCATAATTGAGGAAATAACAAAGCAATTCCCTGATGAGACAATAAAATATGATAAAGACATCATGACAACCGAGGCCAAAGAAACAAATGAATTGGATGTTGATGATTCTTCTAGGAAAGGATGATGGCAGAAGATCCTATAATTTAACAAGTTTTAAATTTTCTTGAGATAGAGGAAGTTATCTCAGAGGCAACAAGAGATGTACCTACTAATGATGAGACCCCCACCGAGCTAGCACAAGAGACTTCCACAAAGGAGACTAAGGAAACAAAAGAGACTGAAATTGCACAAGGTCAAAATTAAGAATTGGTAACTCCTACCAAGACCACAAAACAAAAGAAGGAAGAGGGAAAAGAGAAAGAAAAGGAAAAAGATGAAGAGAAGAAAGATGAGAAACAAGAGAAGAAGGAAGAAAATAAAGAAGAAGAGAAAAAGAAGACAAGACTGAGGATACATCTGCACAATTTGATGCAAAGAAGGCATCTACTTCTAAAGGAAAATCCAAGAAGAGGAAGTATTAAAAAGAGGTTGATGTCATCCAACCTATTGTTATTCCTAAGGTTGATATCTCAACCATAAGCCCAAAGGAACTCTCAGAGTTTGGAGATCTATTAAAGAGAAAATCTACACAAGACAAGCTGATAGCAAAGAAGTAGAAAACTAATGTTTTGGAGAAAGTTAAAGGAATATTGAATGAGATTGTACTTGAGGCCACTATAAGTGAAAAAGGAGATATTTATAGTCAATTGAGAGAATTGGTAAATCAAGAAAACCAACCTAGTACTGATACAACCGAATATATGATGAAAGTACACAAGAAGAACTTGGAGACAAAAGTGATTGAAGAAATTATTCAATCAATTGCATTAAATAAGGTAACTCTTTCAGAGTTAATTAATGAATTGGAGATTGAGCTTAAAACAATTCTTTCATTATTTTAACAATTTTTCTTAATTTTAGATTTTACAATGGATATAAAAGAAAAGGATGATAATGTGAAAAAGGAGCTCACCAAGAAGTTATCAAAAGTTTCCACCGAGCCTAATTCTATCAAGGAATATTATGAAAAGCTGAAGAACTTGATGGGAGTGCAATTTGAGCTAAGAAAAGAGGAGAATCAAATCAGAATGGATCTTATAAAACTCCAAACAATTTTGATTCCACATGTTGAATCATTGCAAAAATAGGTACACAAGGCCAAAGACTTAGTCAACACACTAGATGTGTGTTATGGATACCATACTGAGTTTGACTGCTTCCTTAAGTGAGAAAAATCATAGTGTTACAAACACTAAAGGATACATGGAAGGCATTACTAAAGGATGTTAATTCCAGGTATAAAACTATTTTAGACAAGATCCCCACGGTAGATAAGATGTGAGTTCTTATTTTGGCATTTTTGTTAAAAAAAAAAAGGGAAAAATATGTATGAATATAGTTTATGAAAAGGAAAGGGGAAATATAGTATATGTATGTAGAAGAAGGATGAATATATATGTGTGGATAGATCTAATTCAGGAAGTAATACTTCAGGGGGAGTAATAAGTTTACCGAGGAATGGATAATTTTGATAGGGACAAATTTTTTATTTTTTGATGACTTTGAAGGTTTTTAACAAAGATACCAAAATGTCAAATAGGGAGATTGATACTCCTAAGATTTATTTTGTTGTCATTATTTATGAGGAAGTCACATTAATTGTCAAAGTCATTTGGTAATGAAGGAAAGACAAATCGGTAAAGAAGGAAAAGAAATTCGGTAAAGGAAATAAGGGATAAGTAATTTTGGTAAAGGCAAATAGTTTAAACACTAAGCAAGGAAAAATTGAGCATCGATTATCGAGTTATAACAAGCTACAACATCAACCGAACTGAGAAGATAAGATAGTTACCGAGCTAGAGGAAAATGTGTTACTGAGCATAGCAGGCCGACTCAAGGAGAATCTTTTGACACATTGAATCTGGACACCAAAAAAAAAATAGTTTACAAATATCAAGGATATTGTATGTTAGGGAATTGGAGATGTAAACATAATGATTACACACAATTACAAGGTGAGATCTTCCAATGAGAATAAAGTATGGTATATGCATTAGATAAGTAACCAATGCTAGCAATGCTTGTAGAGATGATTCTAGAACATCTAGTACTACTTCTAGAATTGTATACTAGAGCGTGAAGATCACTATGCATGCATGAAGGAAGATTGCATGTGTGAAGCAGAGATTGTAGAGAAAGTGATGAACAAAGAAACTACTGAGTACAAATAAGTAAAGAGCATAAAGTGATTGTGATTTAGAATTGAATCTACCAAGCACTGAATTGATATTGTGAGTAGTACATAGTATGAGGTAATGAGTTTTAAGTATAAATAGTTTGATATGCATATAATTGATGCAAGTTAAAAAAAATAAGTTTTTGTTAATGATTAAAGAGTAATCAGAATTGTAAATTCTCTTAATCGAGAAGATCCTTATAGATCTTATATTGTAAATCCTTTAACCAGGTATAGTTCTTAGATTAGAATTGTAAAATCCTCTTACAAGGTAGACTTAACAGGTCTTAAGACTCTTAATAGGTTAATACCCTTAATAGGGAAAGCTATCATAAATAGCTAACAGTGTAGCTGTAACCGAGAAAAAATTTTTACGGTAGTAATGAAGTTTTATGAGTGTCATCCCCATTGCAGTTTTTATCCTCTAACAAGGATTTTTGTGATACCAAAATGAATGTGTTATGAGTTATATGTTATCTTTTATATGTTTAATATGATGCATACATAATTTAGGGATTCAGTAAATGTTTAGGGAAGAAATTTCAAATAGTTTAAAAGCATTTTTAAGTACTGATTCAACCCTCCCCTATTAGTACTTACATTTCCATACCTAATCCAACAAAATGAACTATTAAGATACCTTATGGTTTATGGTATGGTCACACACCTAGTGTTAAATACTTCAAAGTTTTTGGTAGTAGATTATATATCAGGAGAGATGATTTTACTAGGAAGTTTGATCCTAAGAGTGATGAAGGTATTTTATTGGGATATTCTACTAAAAGAAAGGGCTATAAGTGTTTCAATAAAAGAACTAACAAGATGGTTGAAAGTGAAAATGTGAAGGTAGATGAATTTCTAAATAAATCTAATGAAACAAGAAAGAAAGAATCAAAAAATGATCAAGATTTTATGTATGTGCAACCACAAGAGAAAGAAATTGTTTAACAAAACAATGAGGAAGAGGTGGTTCAATTAGTGGAACAAGAAGAAGAAGCACCTATACCTGAACACATTACTCCAAGGTATGTGAAATTGAATTAACCCAGTGATTAGATTATTGGTGATAAAGATGCTAGACTGTAGACAAGAAGAAGAATCAGAGAAAGTACATATCTGATATCTAAGTTTGAGCCTAAAACTATGAAGGAAGCCTTGAAGAGTGTGGATTGGTTAAAGGAAATGGAAGAATAAATTGATCAAATTAAGAAGAATGATACATGGACACTTTTTCCTAGACCAGTAGACAAGAATATGATTGGTAAAAAGTTGGTTTTTAGGAAAAAATGAATGAAGATGGAGAAGTAGTTGGAAATAAGCCAAGACTTATGTGTAAGGACAATGCCCAAGAGGAAGGACTAGATTATGGAGAGACATTTCCTCCCATGGCAAGAATTGAAGGGGTAAGAATTTTACTTTCTTATGTTTCCTATAAGAAGTTTATAGTTTTTCAAATTGATGCAAAATATGCTTTTCTAAATGGGATTTTTGAAGAAGAGGTTTACATAGTGAAACCAGATCAATTTTCATTCATAGGGAACAAGGACATGGTTTGCAAGATACAAAAGGCACTGTATGGACTAACACAAGAACCTAGAGTATGGTATGAAAGATTACACTCTTATCTTATCAATATTGATTTTATAAGAACAAGTGCAGATAGTAATGTGTACTTGAATGATGCAGGAGAATCTTGGGTTCTTTGCAATATTGCATCAACCAAAGAAAAAAGTGTTTTGCTTTCTTTTCCTATTTTCCTTGTGGTAGTTTGGTTCAATGATCATTTATAGGTTGGAGATTTTGGTTGCAGTCTTAGTTACTTATCAAGGACCTATCTAGAGATCATTTTATGTGATCGCATCTTGTTTTGATCATGGATCTTCATTTGAGGATTCTTTTGGTTACTTCTAGTAGCGTGTCCCCATTCTGTTTGAGCCAACCTATTGATTTCAATTACGGTCATTTATCATTGATTGTTGGCAGTTGCAATCTTGATGCATGATTTAGGGATCATGTGTGGACCTATATATTTGTGTCTACACCTTCTTATGTTCTCTTTGGTGATAGTTTTTCTTTTTTAGGGGCCGACCTTATTTATTTGTAAACATTCATTTGGAATGTAACTCTTGGCCAACCCTTATTGTACTGATCAGGTATATGTACTTGAGAAGTTGTAGTTAGGAAGGCAGATATCTTAGAGAAGGTTGATAAATGATAATGAAGCATTGAGATTTGAATTTTGGTTCATTTTTATAAGGCCTAAACTAGGAAGCCCTCACAATTTGACACGTAATCTATTTTGATTATTCATCCTCACAACCTAAAACATAATATATTTATTAAATAATCAAATGATCCTACATTCTCTCTCTCAAAATTCTTGTTTGTTTACTTCCATGTTATATTTCTATGAAGTTGGGCATCCCATTTTGGGACCCTCCTCCTTTGGTGCTGCACTAGGTGGTATCAGATCTGGTTTCTTTTGCAAGCCCTACTTGATTTGGTTGTGGGGTGGTAGGTTGTGATCTAACCTACAATTATAGAGGGTTGTGAAGATGGTTCATGGTAGGAGAGATGGAGATCATGTAGTTATGGATATGTTAAGATAGATTTCTGCTAGACTTGAAGCAATTCAAACATCCCAAAGAAGAGGAAGACCTATTAAAGATAATAGCAAAGATAAGGTAGAAGTGAAAGGAGTAGTACTTGCACCTACTCTGGAATAAGGTGAAGAAATATTCTTGAGAGATTTGAGAAGTATTAACTCCAAAACTCATTTCAATCCTCCTCAGTATAGTGGCAGATTGGATTCAGATGAATTGATGGACTGGATCTCTGAGATAGAAAAATATTTTGATTATGAAAGCATAAAAAAAGATAAGAAAGTAAATATTGTGGACACTAAACTGAAAGGACATGCATCCTTGTGGTGGGAACACTTGTAGACTGATTGACGGAGAAGAGGCAAAGATAAAATCAAGGTATGGGAAAATATGAACAATAAATTGAAAAGTAAATTCTTGCTTAGTGATTATCAGGTTAATTTGTTAAGAAGAATACAAAATTTGAAACAAAAGGATACTTATGTGAAGGATTATACTAAGGAATTATATAGGTTAAATATCAGATCTGGACATACAAATGATGAAGTTCAAAGGATTTCTAGATACCTCAATAGTTTAAGGACTTTTATTCAAGATGAAATCAGTTTGGTGAAGATGAACACTATTAAAGAAGCTTATCAATTTTCATTGAAAGATGAGGATAAATTGAATAAGAGATATGAACAAAGAGAGAGAGGTAGAGGTGGAAGATTCCCTAGAGGAAGAGGCAAATCTTTTGGTGAAAAAAACATATCAGATTAGGATAAGATAAATCAAGATAAAGACAAATCAGAGTGGAAGAAAGAAAGTACCTATAGAGGTAGAGGAAGTTATTCAAGAGGTAGTTACCCTAGAAGTAATGATCAGAGGAAAGAAGATAAGAATTAGTTCAAGGTAACTTGTTTCAAGTGTGGCGAAGGACATAGAGCATTTGAATGTATTAATTCAAATAAGAATGTTGGAAACAGTTGTAGAAATGCACTTGTGAAGGAAGATTCACTTGATTTAAATAACAAACCTGAGAATGGAGAAAATATGATGATCAAAATAAAATTTTGGAATGAAAGCACTAATGAAGAACCTATGAGGAAAGGCTTATTCAAAACAAAATGTAAGGTAGCGGGAAAATGTTGTAAAGTGATCATTGATAGTGGAAGTTCAAAAAAATTAGCAGCAGAAGAGTTGGTAACAAAATTGCAGTTACAGAGGATAAAGGATTTGAAACCCTATCATATTTCTTGGATCAAGGATGAGCATAAACTCTTGGTAAGTGAACAATGTTTTGTGAAATTGAAAATTGGGAATTATCATGATGAAGTTCTTTGTGATATTATGCCTATGAATTGTTGTCACATCTTATTGGGTAGACCTTCGCAATATGATAGACAAGCTTTACATGATGGCAGATTGAATAGATATACTATTGTGGCTAATGGTATGAAACAAGTTTTGTTTCCTTTGATTGAAGCATCTAAAGGTGAAAATTATACTTCTGTTAGAGTTTGTTTGATTAAAAGAAGATAATTCATAAGAGATTTGAAAATGAGTGATGTTTTCTATGCTTTGGTTCTTAATAACCCTATTCAGAAGTCAGAGAGTGAAACACCTATTGAAGTTGATAAGTTGTTGATAGAGTATCAAGAGATTGTTTATGATAATGTACTAGATGTTTTACCACTGGTAAGAAGTATTAGTCATTGTATGGAACTTATACCAGGAGCTATTTTGCCTAACAAATCACCACATCGGTTGACACCTATGGAGAATGAAGAATTGAATAGACAAGTTCAAGAATTGTTGCAAAAAGGTTTGATCAAAGAAAGATTGAGTCCATGTTTAGTTCCAGCTGTATTAGCACCTAAGAAGAATATAGAATGAAGAACGTGTTGGTAGTGGGCCAGCATCCCTCATAGGTTTTACGACATGTCTTAACTTCCTTTTGTGTCTTCTATAAGTGTAGTGGTTGTATCGAGCATTAAAAAGTCAATATTTTGGTGCAATGACAACCCTAGCGGTTAACAAGTGGTATCAGAGCTTGGTCATAGGTTCGAATCCATGCAGGCCATGGTGAGTGATGCTAGGAGGGGATTGTTGGCAATGGGCCAGTGTCCCTTGTAGGGTTCGTGACATGGATTAATCACCTCATGTGTACTGATTCTAGAGCTATAAACAAAATCACTGTGAAATATTGATGTCCATTGCCTAGGATGGATGATATTATGGATTGTTTAAGTAGAGCAAGGTACTTTACCAAGATTTATTTGAAGAGTGGTTATCACCAGATCCAAATCAAAGAAGGAGATGAATGGAAGACTACTTTTAAGACAAAGGAAAGTTTGTGTGAGTGGTTTCTTATGTCTTTTGGTTTAACAAATTCACCTAGCACTTTTATGAGGCTGATGAATGAAGTTTTGAAGAAATACTTGGGTAAATTTGTGATTGTATATTTGGATATTTTGATATTTAGTAAGAATAGGGAAGATCATTTTTTACATCTGAGACAGGTATTACAGAGATTGAAAGAAGAAAATTTACTGATTAACTTGAAGAAATGCTCTTTTATAAAAGGAGAGATAGTATATTTGGGATTTGTGATTTTAGTTGATGGTTTGAAGATGGATCCAGAGAAGGTTGAAGCAATTTTGGAATGGCCTACACCTGAGACTATTGGAGAGGTAAGATCTTTTCATGATTTAGCTAGTTTTTACAGATAGTTCATCAGAAATTTTAGTTGTATTTGTAATGATATGACTGAGACAATGAGAGGAGACAAAAGGGATTTCAAGTGGACAATTGGAGAAAATAAAAGTTTTGTGACATTGAAACAAAGAGTAGCAAAGTTACTTGTTTTTTCATTTCTCGATTTCTCTAAGGTATTTCAAGTTGATTGTGATGCAAGTGGTAGTGTAATAGGAGCCATATTAAGTCAACAAGGTATACTAGTTTCTTTCTTTAGTGAAATTTTGAAAGATGCTAAGAGGAAATATTGTGTATGATCAAGAATTATATGTTATTATACAAGCTTTGAAGAAATAGAGACATTAATTGATGCCTAATGAATTTGTGTTGTACACCGATCATAAAGATTTATAGTATTTTCGAAGTCAAAGTAAATTAACTCAAAGACATATGAAGTGGGTTGAATACTTGTAAAATTTCACACTTGTGTTGAAACATAGAAGTGAATTGTCTAATAAAGTTACAGATGCATTGAGTAGAAGATCTTTGTTAACTAAGATGAGAGTTGAGGTATTTGGTTTTGATGATTTGAAAGAATTGTACGAAACTAACCCTCATTTTGCAGAAGCTTGGGAAGTATGTAAGAGACCTATCAATGATCAATAGAGAAAATGGGATGACTATTTCATTCATGAAGGTATTTTGTTAAAAGGAATTTAGTTATGTATACCTAAAGGTTCAATGAGAGATAATTTGTTGAAAGAGAAACATAGTGGTGGATTAGCAAGACACTTTGGTATTGATAAGACACTGAGTTTGCTTAAGGAGAAGTACTTATGGCCATAGTTGCATAAAGATGTTCAAAAATTTGTGAGGAGTTGTGGAATTTGTCAAATTGTAAAAGGAGTAAGTCAAAATACTGGAGTGTATACACCATTACCTGTTCTTAGAATAGACCTTGGGAAGACATTAGTATGGATTTTGTTCTTGGCTTACCAAAGACACAAAGAGGTAATGATTCTATATTTATTTTGGTGGATATATTTTCAAAAATGTCACATTTTATTCCATGCAAAAAGATATTAGATGAAGTTCAAATAGAAAATATTTTCTTTAAGGAAATTGTGAGATTACATGGGTTACCTAGTAGTATTATCTTTGACCAGGATAGAAAGTTTATGGGGTAATTTTGGAAAACAATTTGGAAGAAGTTGGGTATTGATTTGAAATTCAGTTCTACATTTTAGCCATAGGCAAGTGGACAAAAAGAGGTTGTAAATAGAATTTTGGGAAACTTGTTGAGATCCTTAGTTGGAGACAAACCTAGAAATTGGGATCTAGTTTTGGCACAAGCAAATTTTGCATACAACAATTCAGTGACTAGGAGCATAGGTAAAACACCTTTTCAGATTGTTATAGGCATACATCCTAAAGGTATATCAGATTTGATAACACTTCATTTATAAGAAAAAAGAAGTTGTGAAGGTGAAAAGTATGCATATTTCATGAAGACTTTGCATGAAGAAGTGAAACACAATTTCGAGAAGAACAATTAGAAATAAAAAGATGTAGCGGACAGATCTAGGAGGCATAAAAATTTTGAAGTTGGTGATGAAGTGATGGTTCATTTGAAGAAAGGCAGATTTTCTATTGGAACATACAAAAAATTAAGAATGAAGAAATTTGGACCTTGTAAGATACTGAAGAAATTTGATAGTGGTAATGCATATGAAGTTGAGTTATTGGTTGACATGAATGTATCGCCTATCTTTAACATTGCATATTTGTATAAGTATTTTGAGTCAAATGAAGAGACAAATGTTCAACAAGAATGTCTTAAGAAGCTGATAGAGGAAATTGAGAATATTTTAGACAAAAGAATTGGAAAAAGAACCAGAGGTAAAGACTACATTGAATATTTGGCAAAGTGGAAAGACAAACCAGTTGAGGATTCTACATGGATTTCCCAATCTGAGTTAGATCATTTTGATTTATCTTGGGTTGCTCAGTACTCCTGATTTAGGAGAATCAATTTTAATAACCCTAGGTGTCTAATGCAAGAGAATCTTGGGTTCTCCACAATCTTGCATCAGCCAAAAAAAAAGCATTTTGCTTTCGTTTCATGTTTTCCTTGTGGAGGTTTGGTTCAACAATCATTCATATGTAGGATATTTTGGTTGCGGTCTTATTTAATTATCAAGGACCTATCTATAGATCATTTCCTATGATCACAATGTGTTTTGATCATGGAGCTTCATTAGAGGATTCTTTTGGTTACTTATGGTAGCATGTCCCTATTCTGCCTGAGCGGGCTTGTTGATTTTGGTTGTAGTCATTGGTCATTGATTGTTGGTGGCTGTGATATTGTTGTATGATTTATGGATCTTGTGTGGACCTATATCTGTGTTCTCACCTTCTTATGTTCTCCTTAGTGTTATTTTTTTCTTGTTTTGGGGCTGACCCTATTTATTTGTAAACATTCATTTGGAATGTAACTCTTGGCCAACCCTTTTTGTAATGATCAGGTATATGTACTTGAGAAGTTGTAGTTAGGAAGGTATATCTCTTAGAGAAGGTTGATAAATGATAATGAAGCACTGAGCTTAGAATTTTGGTTCATTTGTATAAGGCCTAAACCGGGAAGGCCTCACAACCCAACATGTACTCTATTTTATTGAATAATTGAATGATCATGCATTCTCTCTCTGAATTCTTGTTTGTTTACTTATGTGTTGTATTGTTGCAAAGTTGGACATCCCATTTTGGAACCCTCCTCCTTCAGTGTTGCACCATTGAATGTTGAGGCTGATAAGATATTGTTAGTTGAATTGTTTGTGGATGACATAATTTTTGAAGGAAATGATGAGATGAGCTTGGGGTTTGCACAAGAGATGGGGAAATAATTTGAGATGTCAATGATAGGATAATTTTAATTCTTTATTAGATTACACATCTCACAACTAAAAATGGTATCTATATTAGTAAGTCCAAGTACATAAAGGAATTATTGAAGACATTTGGAATAGAATATTCCAATCTAGTTGGAGCCCCAATGGTGAATGAATGCAAGCTATCTAAGGATGATGAGTCAAGTACAGTGGATGAAACTCTATATAGATCCATGATTGGCAAGTTACATTATGTTGTTCATAGTAGACCAGATATTGCACAAGAAGTTAGAATAGTGGATAGATTTCAAGATGATCCTAAGGAATCTCACATGGTAGTGGTGAAGAGGATATTTAGATACTTGAAAGGGACATAATATTATGGTCTTTGGTATGCTCATAAAGGTGATTTCTCTTCAAGAGTCTTTTTACTGATGTAAATTGGGCAAGAAACATTGATGATAGAAAGAGTACAAGTGGAGGATATTTATTTCTAGGAGGAAGACTTGTGTCATGGACAAGTAATAAGAAAAATTTTATCTCCCAATCTATGAAAGAAGGTAAGTATGTAGCAGCAGCTATCGATTGTACTCAAATTGCATGGATGAATCAGATCCTAGAAGGTACCAAAGAGAAGGTAACTAAATTGGTGACTATATTTTGTTATAACACTAGTCCAATAAACATTTCAAAGAACCTGATGATGCATTCTAAGACAAAGCACTTTGCAATCAAATATCATTTCTTAAGAGATAACGTGCAGGAAAAAGAACTCAAGTTGCAATATGTGCCAACCAAGGAGCAAATATAAAATATCTTTACTAAGACACTACCTAAGGATAATTTTTATTACATGAGAGGTAAGTTAGGGGTTATTCCCCTACCTAAATTATTCTAAGATGCTATTGTAAGTATCAATCCAATGGTCTAATTGAATATTTTTCACTATGGGTTGATGTTAAAGGGGACTACTCCTTAGGGGAGTAGTGAGAAGCAAAGGAACTTTTTGTAGCAGTAGATAACCTATGTGGAACTTTTGGCATTGTTGTCAAAGGGGGAGAAGAACCAAAGAAGAAATAGATGAAGGAACAAGGGAAGAAGATCAAAAGAAGACCTTAAAGGATAAGACTAGGAAGATCAGTAAAGGTTGTCTAGTGCATCAACTAAGGGGGAGCTATTATTATCATATCAATGTGGTGTTTCCATTAATGCCAAAGGGGGAGTTTATCGGCATAACTAATGTAGATATTTTTGAGTGTTTATTAGTATAGATTTAATGATAGGAGGATCAGTTATTGTTTTTTATTGATGTTAAGTAAGTACTGTGATAGTTGATAGTAAGTTGATAAGTGTTTGAGTTGTTGAATAGTGTTTGAGTATGTGAAGGAGTTGGAGTGTGTGATTGTTATTAGAGACTCAAGGATGTCTCTAGGTGTATTATGTGTGATCGTGCATGATGAGAACAAAGATGGAGTGAGTTATGATTGACTAAAGAGAAATAGGATAAACATGAGAACAAAGAATGACATACAATGAGTGATTTGATTGTTCTATCAAATTGGTATGAATTAAATTGATGCATTCATGATATGTTTATCTTGACTAAGATATGTTGTTGATCTTATGATCATAACAAGATTGGACTATGGCAAGGCATAGTTTTAGGTAAAAGAAGATCATTCTATGGAAGTTAGCAAAATGCTTGAATAGGTTTGAGTAGTTGATGTTAGATTGGTGAGCGATGATGATGCAGTCAGTTTTGGTGAATGTTTTCATGATCCAAGTGTCAAGGTGATGTGGCATAATAGATTTGTAATTATTATTTGATGTTGTATTGTTTGAGGTGATAAGATATAATCAAGTTTTGGAATTGTGTTGGGGAAGTCAATAAAGTTTGATTGTTCTTGTATTAAATCAATGTGTGATGAATCCTGAGGGTGACCTGAATGTTTAATCAAATGTTCTAGATTGGTAATATGTTTTAGGGTTCAAGGATTGAGTAGGAATGATTGAATTTCATATTTAATATGTTATATAGGTCGGCTAATTCCCTAATGAGCATGTAATGTATTTATATGTAAATTAGTAAAAAATACAAGAGTAGATCATGGATGCGAAGGTGCAGTTGAGTGAAGATTGATGATTGTCTACAAGAACCATAAGTGTTGTGCTTAATTGGATCCAAACAAGAAGAGGATAAGTGCTACACCTATATCATTGTACTTGTTGATTCCTAACGGCTTCTACAAGAAAATCCCTTAACTGGGTAGATTTTATCATGTCTTATTTGTAAATCCTTTAACCAAGTGACACTTTAATTAGGGTTTGAAATCTCTTAACAGGGTTACTCCTAACAAAGTAAAGCTCCTAATAGGTCTAGAAGTAATTCCCTTAATTGGTTGGCTCCTAACTGGGCATCAGTGTAAGCTCCTAACAAGGCCATGCCTTTAATAGAGTGTACTTCATAAGAGTGCAAATTATTAGTGGGTTCTAGTTCCCACTATGGTTTTTACCCTTAATCGGGGTTTCCATGATAAAAAAAAATATTGGTGTCACTTTGTTGCATGTTTGGATGGTTATTTGGTTACTTTTTTTATTACATGTGTAAAGTTTAATTTGATGAATGTGTTTAATGTTATTGAATGAATTGTGAAAAGTTTCAGATCTAATAGATTATTGATTCACCCCCCTCTAAGTAATCTTGGACCTTATAGTATTAAAAATAAATTCTCAGAAAGAAGGGAAAGAGGCAACCAAGCTCCAACATAAGAATCATGCTAAAGAAAATATGTCAATTCCTGAAATTGACTAAGTTTGAAATTTCCTAAAAAGCCTCAAAATCTAGAATCTTTATTTCAAATCCTATGAAGTTGAGTACTGTAAGAATTTTCCGAAGGCAAAGAATAAATGCCAAGATCTAGAAGCTCAAGAGATAGCACAAGAGAGACAAAATATGATATGATAAAATGATCAAATAATGAATAATAGATTGATTGATTGATTCAATGTAGGAATGCCTCAATATATAGGCAATGCATGATAACTAGAATATATGCAAGTGATATGCTATCAACTAGACATGGTGGAATCACATATCCACCAAAGGTGGATTATCCTCCATTGCACATTAAAGTATGTGAAACATGTGCAACAATGAGAGGATGATAATGTGATAAGAGCACTAAAGGTGGATCTCACACACAAAGAGGTATGTGATGACAACTATCACACCTAAAGTGGAAATTCTCCTAACCATGTGCTAAAATGAAATTCAAACTCCTAGGTGTCACAATGACAACTAATATGCAAATGCATTATCCTAGTAAACTTAAGTAAAGTGTAATTAGTGAATATTTAATTACACCAACACCCCCCCTTAAGTGCAACTTAGGGGAATGCACTTAAGCTCACAATGCAAGATGGGTCTCGGCTACTAGGCCATGTTAAGTACCCATGTACAATATACAAGAACAATGCAATCTCTCATAAAGTGGAGAAAGAGGGAAAACCTCATGGGAAAAACCCTCCCCCAAAAAGAGAGATGAATACAATAATATAATATGAGAGAGAAGACCTCATGTGAGGAAAATATCCCCCCCATAAGATAGAAGTAGTGGAAGAGAGACCAAGTAGCCCCCCCTCAATGTAGAATGAACACCAATGGTAGATGCTCTAGGCTCGATGTAGAAACTGCTCCATGAGTGTAGAACAACATTCCTCCCCTTAGGAAGAAACAAGACCAAAGGTGAATATATGAAGCCTCCTCCCCAATCTATAGGAAGAAACCTCAAGGTGTATGGAATCTCTGAAACCTACTCAAGTGTCCCCATGTCAAAGCTGAAAGGTGCCTCCTCCAAATCACGTGTACTAAGCCACTCACCTCAAACCAAACCATGAACTAAATTAGGCAAAAAAATAGCCAATCCAGGTCAGGCAGATCACACATCGAAACATCAAGTAGGTTGACAGGCTACCCGAGCTCTTTTGTAGTGGATCTGCGGGCTGCTGCATATAAATATTATAGATATTATCCCCACACTGAATGTTGGACTATTCTGCTATCATTTTAAAATTTTGGTGATTTGAAAATCACATGGATCAAAGCCAATATAGCTCAACCCAATTCGACCAGAATACACACGCCCATTTCTGACTCAAGCCGACAAGCATAGCTGACCACGATCCAAGGCAGCAACTGAAGTCAATCTCTGACAGAGACAGGAGACAACAACCATTACTATGCATGTCGAGCACAGAGGATTATATATCCCCTTGATACCACCAATGGAGTCAATGTGGGACTGAATAGTCCCACATCCACCTTGGTGGAGATCCACCTCTGCTTGGCACCTCTGATCGGCACCGCCACATCTCCTCCACGCACCTTCACTCCACTCGACATCCACCGCAACGCCTCCGCTCTGACCTCTGTGCCACTCAGGCTAGCTACCACCTCTACAATGCCACACGGGCCCTCCACTCTGCCAAAACCCAACCACCTCCGCTCTGCCCTCCACCACGCGGACAGACTGCCACGTCAACTGAAAGCAAACCAATAGAAAATAGCCACGTGGAAGGTGAAGAAATTTGGTATTTTTTTAAAAAAAATTTGCATTTTCATAGTTTTTCACTATGTTAAATTTGACACCCGTCCGACCATCATTTGGGCCATTTTTTGCATTGTTGTGACAGTCTCTAAGACATCAAATTTGAGCTCATGGTTTCATCAGCATTTTGAGCGATTAATTTTGATGGCCTTTTAACTGTCATCTCTAGGTGTATTTGCACTATTATGACGGTCATATGATCATCAAATTTAAGATAAAAAATTGGTGACGTCAACAATTTTCAAAATTTCCAGCCCTCACCATATGCAATTTTGATTTGACA
The DNA here is from genome assembly GCA_027943335.1 of Chamaecyparis obtusa. Taxonomy (NCBI): domain Eukaryota; kingdom Viridiplantae; phylum Streptophyta; class Pinopsida; order Cupressales; family Cupressaceae; genus Chamaecyparis; species Chamaecyparis obtusa. Next base: position 1,307,237 of record BSBK01000494.1, on the reverse strand, counting down.
GTCCGACTTTGGGAGGCCATAACTTGGTCATCTAGACTCCAAATTGAGTGCAATTTTTTTTTATTTTGGCTATAATTTCTTGAACTTTTTAGTGGTGGTGCTCTTTTCTGGTTTTGGATTATGGATTTTTTAGGAATTGCAATTTTTGGTGACTATACATGTCTAATCCCTATTTTTGCAACTTCAGAGGCTTCGTTCGGGCTCATACAGACACATTTTCAAGTGCAATTTTTTTTGAAAGTGCATGATTTTTTATCTACTTTTTAGATCTAGTATCAGTTTGGAGAAATATTAAGTAGACATAGTACTTTCAAAATATGGTCTATTTTGGCCTATTGTGGCACTTGTAATTGATTGAATCCTTGAGGCATCTTATGTCATATCTTCTTGATTCGGTTATAGCTTCATATTTTCTATTGTAAATATCAAAATCAAAAGTCCACTTTGATCCATTTTGTCAAGTGGCAATTGTACATGCACTAGTTATAAAGTGCCAAAATCATTATTATTTTTTTTTGGGGGGGGGTTCTTTGATTGAGTGAATTGGGGGGGGGGGGTGGGGTGTCCTATGTGTTGGTGTCTCTCTCTTTCCTATTCTTTTTCCATTTTGCATCATGGGTTCTATTGCAAAATTAACTCCACATAACCATGCTACATGGAAAGATAATGTATGGAGCAAGTTAATGGTTAGAGGTTTAAATCCTTATGTGGATGGTACAATTAAAAAACCCACTAGTGATGATACTACTAAAATATATAATTGGTCATGCAAAAATTTTAAGGCATTAGGAGTCTTGAGAGGGAATATTTATGAAGCTGTCATGTATCACATCAAAACCATAAATGATGCTAGAGATGCTTGGGATAAACTTGTAGAATTGTTTGGTAAAGTGGTTGAGGAAATGGGATTCACAATTAAGACTGATCTCCTTAAATTAGAGCCTAGGAACTTTGACACAATCTAAGATTATCTCAACAAAGTCAATGACTATAGAGCACAACTTGATGATTGTGGAAATCCCATAAAGGATGTGAAGTTGGTCAGTCACTTGTTGAAACATCTTCCTCCTGAATATGTGGCTTTTGTTTCAAGTTACAATACTCACAAGTTGACCATGGGTAGTGCCTTCATTAAGCCTTCATTTGAGTCATTTTCAAAAATGTTGGTCTTAGAACAAGAAAAATTAATGAGTATGGGGATTCTCAAGTCTTCAACTTCCAAGGCATTGGTGGCTAATCATGAGAGTCAAGGAAATCAAAGTCAAAAGAAGAAGAAGAATTGGAAGTATAAGTCTCAACAAGAAGGTACAACATCAACTTCCACACAACATGACACTTCTACATCACCTCAAAAGGGTGAATCTTCAAAGAAGGAGAAGCAATTTTGTGCATATTACAAAAAGGATGGACATGAAGAACACTTTTGCTATAAGAAGGACATTGATGAATTGAAGAATCTTCTTGTCAAGCACAACATCAATTTACCTTCCAGGATGTCTACCTCAACCTCTTCTTCACCAAATTTAGAAAAAGATAAAGGAAAGGGTCACACATTTTTCACTAAAAAAGGACAAGCTTTGTATGCTTCTTCAAGTCCCGATTCAGGTAGATGGCTTCTAGATTCAGGGGCTTCTCATCATATGGCTTCTTCACAGTCCATGTTTTCATCATTTGAGCCTTGCAAAGGTCCACCTATTTTGATGGGCTATCACACTTATATGAATGTGATTGGGAAAGGAAGTATTGATGTTAGGGAGGGACACTTCAATGATGTGTTGTGTGTTCCACACTTGACCAATACCCTTCTTTCTATTTATCAAATCACAAATGGTGCTACAAAGAAGACTGTGGAATTTACACCTGATTAAGCTTTCATCAAGGACTTGGAGAGTGGAGCAGTTATTGCTACTGGGATAGCGGATCACTCTTCTCATTTGTACTCCTTTGCAAATTTTGTTCCTCTTGATGACAGTGATTCTTCAGCATATGATCACGATTATAGTGATGATTCAGATTTTGAGGAGAGTTTTGGCTACTTGAACTTGGGTATTCTCACTCATGATCAAGTTCTTGAGCCTTCTATTTCATCTCCTCCTATTGAGACTACTCCTACTCTTGCTCCTGATGATGCTTGCATTCACACACCCATGGGTTCAAGTGATTCAGTGCAGCAGGATATTCATTGTCTTCCAGACTTGGTTCCATGGGATGACTACTTAACAGACATTACAGGTTTTTTTGTGGAGTCCTACATTTTAGATTTGGGAGACTTAATTGATGACCTTCATCTTCTCTTTGTTGAGGATGATCCTTCTTTAGTTGTTGCGAGGGAGCATGCTGACCCTCATCTTCATTCTCTACTTGATCATTCTTTCAAGGGTGACATGATTGTGGATACTTTGATACAGCAGTTGAAGGAGGTCACTTTATCTTCAGAGGAGATACTTGGGTCTTTGGTACATGTTCAACATTCATCCTCAGTTGATCCTGATTTGTCTTTTTCAGCAGAGTGGCTTAGTACACATGATTTGGAGGAGGCACCCTTCAACTTTGACATGGGGACACTTGAGCAAGTTTCAGAGATTCCATACACCTTGAGGTTTCTTCCTATAGATTGGGGAGGAGGCTTCATATATTCACCTTTCATCTTGTTTCTTCCTAAGGGGAGGAATTTTGTTCTACACTCATGGAGTAGTTTCTACATCAAGCCTAGAGCATCTACCATTGGTGTTCATTATACATTGAGGAAATCCTATGAAGTTGAGTAGTCTCTCAAACATCAATGTACACTTGATTATATTATTACATGGGAGAAGTGATAATTGTTTGATGAATGCAACAATAATACATGGAGACCTTCATCTTTTTCTCTAATATTTATAGTGCAAGAATAACTTATAAATTAATACATGGAGACCTTCATATTTTTCTCTAATACATGGTCTCAAAATATTGAATAAGTTATGAATAAGTTATGACCGATTTATAAGAAGTTGGCTTATAACTTATTCATAACTACCACATAATTATGATGGAGTTGTTAGAGTTGGAAACAATGCACCTTGTTAGATATAAATTAGTACATGGGAGAAGTGATCTAAGGAATGAATGTTGAATGTTGAATGTTTGGTAGCCATTCTGTAGCAGTTGTTGTTGCATTCATGACTATGATTGTCATTGATGTCAACACAGTGATCTACCAGAGACTCGCAGAGAAGCAGACAGTGTTCGGATTAGCGCATGTGGGATATTGGATTTCAAGCTATGTGATGTTGAGGATATACTCTTTGATATGTTATATGTTTATGGTTGAGAGTGCAGATAGTAATTCATTTATTCATGTAAGTTATGAGCATTTTGGTGGAAGAAGTATTCAGGCAGTGTTCTTGAGTAACGGTTTGTGGAAATTAGATGATATCTCCAAATCAGGATGGAATCTAGTTTTGTGTAGTTAAAGGGAATTTGAAGACACATTGATAGTAACATGGATGATAGTGAAAACTTTGAGGTTGCATGAGTGAAGAATTATTGTAATTGGAAGCTGATAGTTTGTGTAATTTTGATGTAGCATGTGGAAACTTTTATTTTGTAATTGGATGCTGACTCATTTGTAATTACTTGAGTGTGGTATAAAGGAAGGAATGTTTTTCCTTGTTTTAATATGGTTTTATGTGATGATGTATGCATGAAGTGAAGAAAAGAGCTAATGCAATTGTGAAAGCAAATTTGTGAAGGAAGACATGTGAAGTACAAAGATCTAAAATTGAGCTATGGTGAAGCAGTGAGTGCAGTTTGGCACAGTCAGAGAAAAGGTAACATATTGTTGAGATTAGTAATCTTTTGGTATTATTCTATTGAGTAATACAAAGATCAGTTGGATAGTGTGTTCATTGATCTTACCTTGAAGTTGTTTGGGCAGTGGGTCCTTTTGTCTTCCATAACTCTTAATAGGGTTAGAATCTTTTAACAAGGATTCAAAATCTCCTAACAGGGATTCATATGTATTGAATGTATTTCATAAGACTCCTAACAAAATCTATCCTTTCACAAGGAATATTCATATTAGTGCATCTTTTTGGGGCATCATTCCCACCGGGGTTTACTCTTTGATCAAGAGGTTCCCTAGTCAACATATATTGTGTCATTGTGTTATTGTGTATGAATATCCTTCTATGGTTGGTAATTATATTGCTTACATGGTTTAATGTTGTTGAAGTTGATTAAAGTTATAATTATCAAATAACTGATTCACCCCCCCCCCCCCCCCCCTCTTAGTTATCTTGGTGGACTTTACTTTCTAACAATTGGTATCAAAGTGGCAGGTCCTTGAAAAAGAAGTTTAATAGCTTAAGGAGATCCATGGAGAATTTCAGAAAAGAAAGCCCTAAGTTTGATGGAGTAAATTTTGATAGCTAGAAAGAAAAGATGAAGACACACTTACTATGTTTAGGACCAGGTTATTGGTTGATTACAAAGAGTGATGAGACTATCATTGAAGAGGACAATCTTGAAAAATGTACTAGCGATGAGAGAGATTTATTCATGTGTAACATACTTGCAAGAGAAGCACTTTTGACAGCCCTTCCAGAGAATGAGTACAGTCAGGTAAAATGTTTGAAAAAGTCTTATGAAATTTGGAAAGCTTTACACTCTACATTTGAAGGTGATGAACATGCAAAGAAAGTTATATTACATAATTGGATATGTGCATTTGAAGATATAAGAATGGTGGAAGATGAATTTGTTAGAAGCTATATTGGTAGAATGTCAGAAATTGTTGTAGGCATAAAATCTTATGGAGGAACAAAGACAGAGAATGAAGTGATATGGAAAATTTTGATGACATTGACTCCTATATTTAAGCGGACAACATAGATGATTGAACAAGTTATACCTTGTACTTCAAACTTTACAAGAGAGACTCTTCTTGGAAGATTGGAAGCAGTAGAGATGAACCTAAGGTTATCAGGAGACTTGCCTAGAATGGAGACAGCATTCAGTGCTCTTAGTGTTCACCCTACTTTGTCAAGAAGCATCAGTGTGAGTGGAGATTATGCTAGCAGTAGTAGATCTAGAAATGAAGAAGACAAGAAGATTGAAGAAGGTATTGCCTTGCTTGTGAAGAGAGAACCAAATGGTAAGAAAATCTTTAAATGTTGGACTTGTCAAGAATATGGTCATTTTGCATCTAAGTGTCCTAAGAGAGTTAAAAAGTACAAAAACAATTTCAAACCTAGAAGATCTAAGGAATGTTATTATGCTAATGATGAAGATCTTGAAGCTAGTGTAGAGATAACTCTAAGTGAAAGTGATACTGAGAATAATGGTGACATAGGATTTGTAGCAATTAAAGAAGAGAATTCTGAAACTGATGTTAAGGAAGAAAAATCCTTAGTTTCCCAAGTTGAAAAGAAAGCTGATTGGATTATAGATAGTGGTTGTTCACATCATATGACTGGAGACATGAAAAATTTCATAAAGTTTAACAATTATGATGGAGGAGTTGTTAGAGTTTTAAACAATGCACCTTGTTTGATTAAAGGTATAGGATCTATTACTCTTGATGGAAAGACTAATACTGATGATGTTTATTTTGTGGATGGATTGAAACATAATCTTTTAAGTGTTGGATAGTTAGTTCATAAGGGATATCAAGTTTGGTTTACTAAGAAAACTTGTGTGATAAAGGATAAAGATGGAAATCTGATTGGAATTGGATCTAGAACCAGAGGTAATGTATTTCAATTGAATCCTACTAAGATGACATGTTTGATTACTAAGATTGATGACAGTTGGTTATGGCATAGAAGTTTTTGTCATATAAACTTTGACAACATTGTGAAAGTGAGTACTACACTTGTAGTAAGGGATTTTCCTAAAATTATGAAGCCTACTAACATGATTTGCAAAGAATGTGTGATGGCTAAACAGAAGAGAAGTTCTTTTCCCAGTAAGAAGTTTACATCTGCATAAAAGTTGGAGATTGTTCATACAGATTTGAGCAGTCCTACCAAGACTAGAGGATTCTATGGAGAAAGGTATTTTATGATTCTTGTTGATGATTTTACAAGAATGATGTGGATTGCATTTCTTAAAGAAAAGTCTGAAGCATTTGATAAGTTTAAGATCGTTAAGAATAAAGTTGAGAATGAATCTGGAATATTCCTACACCATGTGCTTAATATGGGTGCATCTTATGTGTCTCAATGAAAAATACTATGCAATGCATTATCCTAAGTAAGATTAATTAAAATTTAATTATAGAATATTTAATTACACCTAAACCCCCCTTGAGTGCAAATTAGGAGAATTCACTTAAACTCACAATGCAAGATGGGTCCTAACTACTAGGCCATGTTAGGTACCCATGTACAATATTAAATGCACTACATGAAATACAAAATCTCATAAAGTGGAGAAAGAGAGAAAACCTCATGGGAAAAACTCTCCCCCAAAAAGAGAGTTGATAATACAAGATGCATGAATGGATGGAGTACTCAAGACCACCCAAGGACCACATACACCATATATATAATAAATAATCCTCCCATAGGAAGGGATTAAGGAAATATGATATACCCCCAAATAATGAAGAATTTCCTACTAAAATGGTAAGTGTTTGAAGAGAAAACATAGTCCACTGCCTACAAACAACATTTCTCCCCTTGGGAAGAAGACATACCAGGTACAAATTCAAGAATGCTTCCCATTCTAGATAGGAACTAGGAAGTGGAATCCAAATGAAGTATGATGATGATGCCACTAACTAATCCATATCCAAATGAAAGGCAAAATGGTATCTCCAAATATGCATCTATGACTACTGAATAGAAATCTCTAAGCTCAAATAACCCATCACATCATCAAACTGAACCATGAAATGCAACAACCGAAGTGAACAAGAATAATCAAGAATACCAATCTCCAAAGAAGGTGAAGAATTATATCCAACTCCAACTATGATGAAGTTGTCATCAAAGAGAAGATAAAACCCCTCAAGTGTGTTTACCAAATCTGTAATACAAGACAATAAATAATGAACCAATATTTGGAAAATAGGAATTCCAATAAGAAAAAAAAATAGTTATCTCTTGTAATCACTCATTAGAATCACCAACAAGAGAAAAATGTGTGATCTCAACTAGAGAAGTAGGAGCTATAGATGGAGTCACTAGATCATCCTTACTCTCAATATATGTAATATATTCAATCTCATCTAATGTATCATCATCATAGGGAATTGTGTCTATGAAAATCATTTATTTTCCTGCAACCACAAACATCACAATGAGTCATTAGATTCATATAGTTAGTATTCAAAATAAATCAAAATGAAGTAAACTAATGAAAACTATCTCATTTCTTCCTAGACATAGAGAGTATGACCTAATGTAATTTTTCTCTCAGATTATGCACCAGATCAGTGGCTTGCTACTATAAAATGAAATATTTTAAGCTAAATGTATGAAAATAATGATGATAAACATAATTATATATATGAAATTAAGCTTCTACATAATTGATTACACTAAAAAATATAATTGAATAGGATCTAGGATGTAAAATTAACACTAAAATCCTCTCAAGATGATGAATCAAAAACTCCAGATGCAATTTGACATTATCCCTTTAAGATAAATTAAAAAGCTCTCTCAAATGAGCTTTGAGTGAGTTTATTTTATATAATTGAGATTGATTTAAATGGTGGAGATGCATCCTTGAGGCACGATTGAGATTGATTCTCAATTGATGCATGTGATAAAGCTTCATTGAAGGGAGTTAAGTCATTTGTCCTTTTGTGAGGTGAGTGTGTAATTAGGACAATTATTAATTCATTTTAATTAACTTCTCTAGCCATGGGATTTTTATCATTGATTTAATTAATTAGGCTATGACCATTAATTAATTGGGATTGATAACCTTTGAAACTTGATTTTAAATTATTAATTTTTTATTAAGTATGCAAGTAAATTGATGAAATTCACTAGCACAATTTGGTGATTGAATTGATTTGATATTTTGATTAGGGTTTAGTGTAAATTTGATTAATTTAGGTCTTTTGATAATACTAGCCCATTTTTAGGTGATTATATTTTCCCCTCTTTGAATTGATGTGTGATCAGTGTGTTGATTCAAAGAATGTATGATGTTTGATTCAGGTTCTAATTTAGTTATGATTGAGTAAACAATTTGATATTGAACCTAGTGAAACTATTTAGAACTTGATTGATGTTAGATATGAGATTTTGATTCAATGTATTGATGATATATTGAGACTAGGATAAAAAATTTTATGTGAAGTAATGAAATTTATTATTTGTTTGATACTGAAACTGATGATGTCAATGATAATGAATAACCAATTTGATATGTTGCAATGAAATTGATTATTGTTAGAAAGATTCTGAAAGAATTGATGCTAATAAGAACAAATAACCAGTTTGATGTGATGTGATGAAACCGATTACCATCGAAGGTTGATCGAGATAACTAACTTGATATGGATTCTGATGAAGTCAATTATTGGATGAAGAGACTATCAATTTGATGTGATGTGATTAAAGTGACATGCCCCTATTGATTCAATGATGATAAAGACACTTATAATTTGATATGGTTCTTGATGAAATTGACATGCCACTAGTGCTATAATATTTAGGATAACTGACATTGATGGGAACGATCAATTTGAAATGATTTTGATGAAATCACTCACTCATTGAGATTCTAATCTAAGTCCATCCACTTGATATGGATCTTTATGAAATTGATGTTCCCCTACTGACGCAATTTGATTTGATATGATCTCTAATTCGATTGATGATGTTGCAAGATTCAATTCAATAATTGGTAGCTTGATCAAAGAAGAAGATTTCCTAAAAAAAGTTTGATTATTAGATTTGATTCCCCCGAGAGAGAGAGAGAGAGAGAGAGAGAGAGAGAGAGAGATCCAAATATGAGAGAAAATATTTGGTTGATGTTAGATGATGATTTGGATTGATTTGAGAAGATGTTGAATCAATTTATAGGATCGAATTGATTTAGAATTGATTTTGATTTAGGTCTCAATAATGATATTGCAAAGATAATGGTCAACACTGGTGATAAATGAAAGGATATTAAATGTGATACTCAGCCATGTTGAAGATAGATTCCCCTCCTTGAGGTAATTTTGATCAAGTCAGATGAATGAAAGAATGAAATGAATGCTCCTAGAATGAGATAAAATCTTCCATGAGTGTCATTCTTTGGATCTTTTTGTTACGCTTTTTCTCATCATATACCTTTTGTTAGCAGTAAGTAAAAACATTGGTGGCTTTCAAAGCCGATGAGGAACTAGAGTACTTACTTATGTTAGTGTTAGTTGAAAGAAAGTAAAAAAATAGGATTTCCTTTTGTTCTTGTTCAATGAATATGTTGTTTGCAATGACCCATACATTCATATCCTTAGACTAACTTGTTTGGCTCATTTCCATCAAAGAAACATTATGAATGCAATACTAAATGAATACAACTCACTATGACCACTAGGATAATCATTGATCATTTAAATGTGTTATTTTTCATTATCGAGAGTTTTTAGAACATTAAATCTAGTATAACCCTTACTAATTAGATTTCAACCATAAGAATATTAATTCTTCTTTTATCGAAAGTAATGTCAAAAGTGAACACAAATAGTGAGGCATACAGAGCTAAGACAACTTGAGTATAATTTTCTTTTGGTATATGTAAGATGACACAAGAATATGAGCTAAAATAACAAGAGATAATTATGTTCATGTGAAATGAATGATTTTATGTATGCAATGGACCTTTACCATTCATAACCTTGGGCATACATTACCAGTTACACCTTACTAAGAAAACACTCAATAAAATAGACAAGGAGATGGCTCCAACCTCACCTTGGCATACAAATATTTGGAGCTGAGGTATGTGTGATGTACCACATGAAATGGAGGATCTTATCACATAAACCCACAAATATTTCATGAACAAAGATCATTGGTACCACACCCATAGGTAGTAATCAAAGAAAAAGTATCATAGCCCATGTCCTTGTTTCTCTAGTCTCTAGACTTCCTTGAGTTTATCAGAAGACATGACAAGTGAAATATGATAATAATATGCAACAAAAAAAGAAAATTCATGTCTTCTTCCTCGTATCTCCAGTCCATGGACATCATTGAGTTACTTTGAAAGACATGATCAATATAACTGAAACAAGTTTGTGACTATTTATTATTTTGGTTTGATGTTTGTTTGTGGATAGGTGTTTGTCTGATTAGTAGTGTTTAATAAACACTTTTTTGGAGGGTAAGTGGTGTTTAAAAATGGGTATACATCATTGTGTACCAAACTAGGCCCATAAGTGGCAAAGAAAATTCAAAAAATCAAGGTTAGGCAAGTTGACAAGAAGATTTGAACAAGTTATCAATCTTATATAAAAACTATGTAAGAAGAGAATCTATAGAGAATTGAATTTAGTTTCTCAGATAATAGCCCTTTTTTTGGAAAAAAATTATTCTATATGGTAAAAATTTCAAATTTCAATGCAGCAGTTAAAAACTTTAGGAAAAAGATAAGAAGTCGGTGTATGTCTGACCACCTTAAACACAATCAAATAATAATTTTTTTTACAAGATTCTAGATATAAGTAGCAGACTCATGTCTAGATGTGACACATATTTTTTGTAATTTTTTTCCAAGTAAATAATTAATTATGAGTGTTTTGCTACAACTTTTCCAGAATAAAAAAACTCATGTGTCTGACCACCTTAACTTAGTCTAAACTTTATAAAATTGATTTTTTTCTTCTTGTGCTAAGAGAAGCATAGAATGTGACACATGTTTCAGAATTAAAAATTTTATATTGTTTGAAAGTTATAGCTATTTTTCAATCGGTCTATCAATCAAGACTTTAGAGGTAACTCAATTAGAAAATAAATAATAATTACTTATTGAACTCAAAATTTGGCAGCAATTATATTTATGGAAAGCTAACAATCTCCTTAAGAAACCCTTTTCATTTCATCAAATTTGGGTGAAAAAAAGTCATCAGCTACATGGTTGAAGTTTAGAGATTAGATGGAATATGGAAAACACATTTTTTGGGTTGACCTTGTAGGGTTGGCGTCCCAAAGCCAAAACCCAAAGCAAATTGCAAAGAAAATGTTGATTGTGTCAAAGGTAATGTGTATTTGATAGTTATAAGATACCTGATGTGTTGAACATGCATTATTAATAAATTTTTATATTATACTATATATAATTTATGTTATAATACTATATAATATTTAATATCTATTATTTAAACCTAATAATATTATATAGTATTATATATTTAAATATTATCTATTATTATATAATTTAATATTCAAACCTCTCTCTCTCTCTCTCTCCTAAGACCCCATATGACCCCTTAGGACTCTTAAGAATATATTGTAGGTGTCCTAAGAGGTCTTAAGGGGTGTTAAGACCGCATATGACCTCTTGGGGCCCTTTAGAACCTCTAATAATACATTGTAAGGGTGCTAAGGGGTCCTAAGGGTTAATATGCAGCCCTAGGACACCTTATGACCTATTAGGACCCATAAGAATACATCTTAGGGGTCTCAACTATTCTTAACGGATCATATAGGGTCATAGGACACATTAATATGTCATAAGACTCCATATGACCCATTAGGACTCATAATAATACATTGTAGCAATCCTAAGTAGTCTTTAGGGGTTCCAAGACCCCATATGACCCTTAGGACCCTTTAGAACCCCTAATAATATGTATAAGGGGTCATATGGGGTCTTACAACACATTAATGTGTCCTAGGATGTAGGAATCCAAAGAATACATTGTAAGGGTGCTAAGTGGTCATAAGGAGTCTTAGGACCCCATCTAACACCTTAGGATGATTTAGAACCCTACTTCTCTCTCTCTCTAGACCCCATATGACCCCTTAGGAATCCTAATAATACATTGTAGGGTTCCTAAGTAGACTTAATTAGTGTTAGGACTGCATATGACCCTGTAAAGACACTTTAAAACCCCTAAGAAGACATCTTAAGGCTCCTAAGGGGTCTTAAGAGGTTTTAAGGCTTCTTAGGACACCTTATGACCTCTTATGACCCTTTAGGACCTATAATAATACATCATAGGGGTCATATGGAGTCATAGGACACATTAATATGTCCTAGGACCTCATATGAGCCTTTGGGACTCCTAAGAATAGATTGTAGGGGTCCTAAGTAGTTTTTAGGGGACCTACAACCCCATATGACCCCTTAGGACCTTTCAGAACCCCTAAGAGTACATATAAGGGGTCCTAAGAGGTCATATAGGGTACTAGCACACATTAATGTCTCTTGGACCCCATATGACCCTTTAAGACCCCAAAAAATACATTCTAGGGGTGATAAGAGGTCTTAAGTTGTCTTAGGACCCCATGTGGCCCCTTAGGATTCTCTCTCTCTCTCTCTCTCTCTCTCTCTCTCTCTCTCAAGACCCCATATGATTCCTTAGGACCCCTAAGAATACATTGTAGGGGTCCTAAGTGGTCTTTAGAGGTGTTAGGACTACATATGACCCCTTACAACCATTTAGAACCCATAAGAATACATCTTAAGTATCCTAAAGGAACCTAAGAGGTCTTAAGGGGTCCTATGACCCCTTATGACCCCTTAAGACCCACAATAATACATCTTAGGGGTCTCAATGGGTTCTAATGGGTCATATGGGGTCCTAGGACACATTAACATGTCCTAGGAATACATTGTAGGGGTCTTGAGAGGTCCTTAGTGATCCTAAGACCCCATATGACCCCTTAGGACCCTTTTGAACCCCTAAGAACACATATAATTGGTCATACGAGGTCCTAGGACACATTGAGGTCCTTAGTGATCCTAAGACCCCATATGACCCCTTAGGACCCTTTTGAACCCCTAAGAACACATATAATTGGTCATACGAGGTCCTAGGACACATTAATGTGTCCTAGGACCCCATATAACACCTTAGGACCCCAAATAATACATCATAGGGGTGTTAAGGGGTATGAAGGGGTACTAGGACCCTATATGACCCCTTAGGAAGCTTTAGAACACACCTTCTCTCTCTCTCTCTCTCTCTCTCTCTCTCTCTCTCTCTCTCTCTCTCTCATGGTGACTAATCAAGAACATGTATTACCTCTTGTAGTAGCCAATGATTCCCACTCTATAACTTAATCATAATTTTTCCCTAAACAACAATCTGACAGGGTTTATTATCTCCCAAATAAACTAGCCCAAAATTCCCTTGGATATAATCAAGAAAATAACCTCTATGGGGTGTAGCATGAAATAAAGCCCCTATATCTAAAACCCATGAATCATCAACACTTTCTAAAGAAAGAAGCAAATAATCCTCTTCAGATTTATTACTTACGACATTTGCCTCCTTGTTATCTTCTTGTTTGTCTCCTTCTTTATTCTTTTGAGACCAACAATCTTTCTTCTTATGACCTAGTTTTCCATAGTACCAACAATCATTTGGTCCTTTGGATTCAAACATCTTTCCCTTTGATTTTCCTCTTGATTTCCCATGATTTCCAGAATTGTTTCCTCTATCATTTATTCTGCCTCTTTTTTTTGCATTCAAGACACTTCTTGATGTAGATCCACCTTATTTGAGGTCAAGGGTAAGGAGAATTTGGTGTGCAGATTGCAAAAAAAAATTAAATGGCTTGAAGCAAGCACCTCAACAATGGTATATTAAATTTGAGACTTTTATGAATGAGCATGGATACACTCGATGTCATTCTAACCATTATGTTTATTTTAAGAGGTCGGATGATGATAGATACATTATTTTATGTTTATATGTTGATGATATGCTTGTAGTTGGGTCTAACATGGATCACATTAAGGGGTTGAAATAACAGTTAGCACAATCTTTTTCTATGAAGGATTTGGGGGCAGAAAAACAAATCCTTGGTATGAAAATTTGTAGAGATGGGAAAAATAGAAAATTCACTTTATCTCAGGCTGATTATATTGAGAAGGTGTTGCAACGTTTCTCTATGGATAATGTCAAATTTGTCAGCACACCTTTTCCTAGTCATTTGAAATTGACTAAGGAGATGTGTCCTAAGACACCAGAAGAGGAGGCTAAAATGTCCAAGGTACCTTATGCTTTAGATGTAAGCAGCTTAATGTATGATATGGTATATACTAGGCCAGATATTGCACACACAGTGGGAGTTCTTAGCTAGTATATGAGTCACCTTGGGATTGAGCATTGGAATGTAGTCAAATGGACACTTAGATATTTAAGAGGTACATCTAGTAAGTGTTTACACTTTAGGGAATCTTCTACTATTGTACAAGGCTATGTTGACTACTGGTCAATCCCCAAGTGTGAGATTGTTGGCTTTTGGTGACTGATCAAGAAAGTACTATACACTTTTCCCCCCACCCTCACTGGGGTTAAAATGGCTTAGGGTTAGGGATTTCATTATGATGTATGTTTTAGTAGCTTCTTATGGCGGTATTGAGTTGTAAGGTATTGCAGATTGTAATCAGGTTGTAATCACTGGATAATAATAATATTGGACTCGTTGTTGGTGGATGTAGCCCACCACGTTAAATCTTTGTGTCATGTGTTATCTTCTTTGTGGTTTATTATTTTCTGATATTGCTTATATTTGCATGTAACTGTTATTTCTGTCTTGTTAATCCTAACAGGGATTTCTAAACAAAGTAGATCACAAGAAGTGTTGAGAAACACATCTTCAAACACATCAAGAAGTACTATTTCCAACTTTGAACCTAATTTAACTCGGTGTTTTCTATTCTAGAACGGAAGACACTCATGATTAGGATGCAAGGTTCCTTTTTGAACACTTTGAAAAAGTGTAAGTGTTTGGAAAAAGAAAATTGTTTATTTTGTTAATGCATTCAAGATTGAGTTTGAGTTCGTTTTAATGCCTAAAATGAAGTGTTTTATTTTCTTGTTCACTTTTAACCAAAGTTTAGTTTAAAAGCCCAAAATGAAGTGTTAGGTGTTGTGAGTTCATGCAATGTTCATTTTAGAGCAACAAAACTAAATGTGAATTATTTTTAACTTAATAAAAAATAGGTTAGTGCAGCAATCCCAAAAATAGAGACATAAATTTTGTAGACACATACAACAATCTCACCGACTTGCGCAAACACAAAAAATCAAAACTCTAGAACAATGATCCCGTAGGTCGTACAAATGATCCTGCAGGTCTGTAAGAAAGATTTTTAAAATGATTTTTATCAGTAATTACACTCATAATAAGTGTTTCCATAGATCCCACCTGCAATCCTGCAGGTATATCAAAAAAATATAAAAAATATGAATTTTATCACCAATAACACTGAAACATAAGCATTCAACAGATTCTACTTGCATTCCCATGGGTTTATTAAAAAATATTAATTTTTTTTAGGGATCAACAAGATTATGAAAAGGATAGGTAGGAATGCATTCTTATTGGTTTGTGTAAGAATGGGACAAGACAAAGAAGTGGAATGTTTTAGACAGAACCACCTCAGCCTACGGGTTCGCGATCCTGCAAGCAGACAAAAAATCCCACCGACAACGCAAGCAATCCCGTTGGTGGATGTTTTTGTTGTTATGTAAAATTTAAGACCAGGAGTGACATTGCCTAAGACTCCTTGTGAACTTCTTAACCTGCAAAAAGCCAAAAAAACTTGCAAAAAACTTCAAACAACAAAAAAACATTAGCATATTGTTAGTTTTGCAAGATAAAATATGATGAAGAAGATGAGAGAATGACCCTAGAAGTGGGTTCCACTGATTCAGCCAAAATGTATGAAATTAAATGAGAGTTGGGAACACAAAGATAAACTAAGAATTCAACAAACAAAACATTAACAACATCTAAGATTAGACACTACAAAATGAAAGAAAATTCCACAAAGAGAATACAAACCTTCACAAACTCAAGAAGCTCCCAAAGTAGTTTGGATTTGTCCAAAGGGTGTATGTGTGCTCAAAGATGTATAACTAAAGCTTAAATGGTTGTGGAGGAATTTTTACATTATGAAGATATGATTTGTATTATTGGCTCTCAAATAGACATTATAACTTTTCTTGGATGATGGATGATTATGAAGGAAAAGAGCCATCAATTTATAGGAAAAGGGAAGGTCAAATGGACAATCAAGATGCAAAGATGAGGAGTGGTCATAATGTAATTGAAGGTGAGCACATGGATTCTACTTCTTCAAAATCATAGCCTTGTAACAAGTGTCACAAGGAGAGATATTGTGAGGAGAGGTCAAATCCCTTGAGGAATGTGACCTTGGGAAGACGAAAGGGGGACAAAGGTGTAAGAGGGAGATGAAGTGTGTAAGAGATGTGTAAGAGAATTTAAGGTTGACATGAGGTTTGGTGGTTGGGAGATGTGAGGATGCAACAAGAGAGTTGACTTGGGTTTGCTAATCTATTTGATTAGGATTGTGAAAATATTTAGTTGGTGATTAGGCTTGGACTAGGGGACAAGCGGGAGAATTAGAAGGATGTGATGGGAGGAGAGAGAATGAGAGGAGGGTTAGATTATCTAATCGTGGGTTATTAGCTAATTAAGAAGGATTAGTATGTTTGAATGGGTTGGTTTGGGTTGGAACTAGGAGTTATGTGGTTGGGATAGGTTAGGTTAGGGGTTAAAGTTAGGAGCTATGTGCTCTAATTGATTAAATGGGAGTTATTTAATCAAAAGGGAGTTTGGAAAATTAATTTAAATAAGATTATATATTTATTTAGATTAATAGAGAAATAGGGATCTAATTAATTATTAGGCTATGGGTTTCCATTTAGATAATTAAATAGACTACAGTTAATTAATTAGATTAATTAACTAGGGGGATGACATTAATCAATTAAATAATGCATGATTATTTAATCAATAATGCCAATAAGATGAACAAATTTAATTAAAATTATTAATCAAATTTAGGTGTCTAAAATAAGGTTCAAGATCAATTGATGACCCATCATTTTATATTTGCACATTTTGTTGACTTAGCTCTTGGGAGCACATAATGTAGTTGAGTATGTTTTTCCCTATCTTCTAAGTTGTGCATAAGCACCCCCTTGAAATTGGTCAATACCTCATACTAGTACACATGAAAAGGTTGAATACATTCCACCACCCACATAATTCTTTGCAAAAGTAAGTTAAATTCTTTTGTTCATCGACAAATTTCCTTTCCCATCACTTGATTTAACTTCCTTTGCTATAACCAGATTACTTGTTATATCCTCATTGACTCAAATATTTCTAGCTTAATTTCTTGTTTTTTGGTTGTTAAAATCCCCTATTAGAATTATTTTCCCAAGCTTGGTGAAACCTATGATGTCTTTCTTTAAAATCATTTATGATCTTTGCATATATTTTAACTATATTAAGGTTAATTAACACATTTCTATGTTAATTATATTATATTATATATATATATATATATATATATATATATATATATAAAGTCATACGCATTGATTTCCTGAGTGATTTTTCACTTCTCTAAATTGACCTTGTTTATCCTTTATGAGTATCATCTGTTGGCAAGTTAGATGTGTTGGCATTGCTGTCAATATTTCTCTTACATAGTTTTTCTAGAGGTGTATGTTGAGAGGTATGGAAAGGAGAGGATACTGAATATGAGGAGTCACACACCTTAGGGGATGATGTAGAGGTTATTTACTAGGTACATTTAAAATCAAATGTGTTGACATGATGATCTGAGTAAGTTATGAGACCATAGGTGGTGACTGGCTACTTTAGTATCTGTCAGTGTAACAAAGTTGCAGATATTGGTTACACACATATGCTCAAGATGAGCTCATTGGTTGCATAGTTAGGAATACATTTAGAACATGGAGATGTGTCTTTAGTTCAAAGGGCTAGTGATTATGAAGGTCCGCAAGGTATTTACAAGTATTTCAATTCAAGGGTCAGTGTTCTTGATGGGTGGTAAGTAATGCTAACAGAATCTAATTATGTGAAAGGTTCATATACTTAATTGTTCTTCATGATGCCTAAGGATGTTCTTAAATTATGTCCCTTTTGATTTGGTGGTTCACATTGATCAAGGTGGTCAGATTTGAAGGATTTTCCCAGCTATAGGAGGTGTTCTTGTGTTCTTGGCCGAAATGTCAAGAAAATTGGTAAAACATTTTATAGGCGACCGATAAAATATTTTATGGAAGTGATTATGATCTTGAGGTAATTTTGAAGGATCTAAGTTATGTTTACAGGAAATACTTTGATCAAGATTGTCAATTTTGGCACTATGAGATGAAATTGCAAAGTTAGGTTTTACCGACTATGGTTGATGAATTATTTGAGGATCTAGAAAAAATCCTAAGTGTAGATGTGGTTGCACAAGAGAAGAATTTATCATGGATGCAAAAGATTTATTGTGAAGTAGTTGTGCAAATCTAGTGAAGGTTAAATTTCTCATCTGAAGGAGTCAGAGAAAATTGCAATAGAGATCTTATTGTACTTCAATGGAACAAGCTAAGGCAAAATTAGATGCTACTATACAATTCATAAATCCATTATATTATAGTTTGATTTGTGTTTGGAAGACATCAACGATACTCCTAAAATTTAATTTTTTTGTCATTAGTTATGAGGAAGTTATTATGTTTGTCAAAGTCATTTGGTAAGGAAGAAAAGATGAGTCAGTAAGGCAAAGAAAGAATTTGGTAAAATAAATTAGTAGATAGGGAATTTCAGTAAAGAAGAAGCAACTATAGGCACTGAGCATGTCAAAACCAAGCACCGAGAACCAAGTTATCCTAAGCACCAAACCAAGAAGAGAAGGTATATACTGAGTTAAAAAGAATGTGTTACCAAGAAAGACAAGCCGACACCAGAAGATTTCTAAGTACATTGAACCTAGACACCGATTAGAAAATGGTTTACCAATCTTGAGGAGATCATATAACAAAACATTGGAGATTGAAATCTAATGATTACACATGATTACAAGGTGAGATCAGCCAATGATAATTAAGGATGAAATATGCATTAGAAGTGTACCCAATGCTAGCACCGCTTGAAATAAAGATTCTAGAATATCTAGCACTGCTTAAATTTTGTATATAAGAAGATCATAGTATGAAGATCATTAAGGTGGCATATTCATGTGTGAAGACCAGTTGGAGATTACATGTGTGAAGAAGATCAGAGGAGAAGGTGAATAAGGAGTGAAGCTACCAAGTAACTGAGTATTAAGGATCAGTCAGAGATTCAGAGATACCAAGTACTGAATTAATAGTGTGAAGGATTCACAGTAAGAGGTAAAGAGTTAATGAGCACATAGAATCTAAATAGCATTTGTTGATGCAAGTTTGATAGACATTTTATTGTTATTGATTAAACATTAATCACAATTATATAATTATGTTAACTGAGAAGATCCTAACAAATATTAATTGCGAATCCTTAATCTAGGTACAATTCTTAGATTAGAGTTGTGAAATATCTTAACAAAGTAGACATAGCAGTCTTTAGAACTCTTAACCAAGTTAATACTCTTAATAGGCTAAGTGATCATAAATGTCTAAATATTTTATCTCTATCCAAGAAACTTTATTCTATAGTAGTGAAGTCTTGTGGGTGTCATCCCCACCACAATATTTATCCTCTAACAAGGATTTCTACAATACCAGATAATTGTGTTATGTGTTGATTATTACATGTTTTATTTATTCTCATGTGATGCATAAAAATTTTAAGGAATAAGTAAATGAATGTGAAGATAAGTTTAAAATTATTTTAGAGTACTAATTCACCCCTCCCCTCTTAGTACTTACCTTTCCACACCTGAATCCAACAATTGGTATCAAAGAACAGTCTCTTATTAAGAAGTTTAGTCATTTGAGAGGAAAGATCTAAAAAGATGGAAAGCTACAAGTACAAAATAATAATTGATAGTATAGAAATGGAACTGAAGATGGCTAATGAGAAAATTGAAGAATTCAGCAGGAAACTGAAACATTCAATCAGCAAAAGGAAAGAGCTTGCACTACAATTGAAAGATACTCAAGATCAAGTTGAGGAAAGTGAAGAAAAATCCAAGGAAGCATGTCTAATGAATCTGATGCACTCATATAAAAACTATCTGAAAAGAATAAGAATCTAGCTAATCAAATCAACACACTAAAAAGAGAACAAAAGCGCAGTTGGTAAGGATGTGTGAAATCATGAAACAAAAAGGAAAAGTTGAGGATGACAAAAGAACTGTTGAATAAGAGAGAAGGAAAGTGAATACAAGACTAGATAAGAAAGATGAGGAAATAATGAGGCTAACACAAACTCACTACAGCTTGACAGATCAACTTATTATGGAAAATTATGATGTTGCTAGGAAAGTTGGTGAGATTGTAGAATTGAGATCTTAGAATGAACATTTGAAGAATGATTTGAAAACTGAGAAAGATGCTAATGAAGTCCTAAAAAGAAATGAAGAAGCATTGAATATTTTGGATGAACATATAAGAAATCAAAGGCAACGTAATGACACTTCTGGACTCAATTTCAATGCAAACAATACTACCAAGAAGGGTGAGTCCTTCAATCAAGCAACCAACCGTGAAAAATTTGCTACCCCACCGAAGTCTAAGAAGCCTACATGTTATCATTGTGGGAAACTAGGATACACTGCTAACATCTGTAGAAGTAAGATAGGTAATCCTCCAAATGCTCCTAAGTTTAAAGCTCATTGTTATAACTACAATAAGTATGGACATAAGGAATTTGAATGTAGATCAATAATTGTGTACACTCCAAGGAAGCCAAGATTTGATGGTTACTATAACAACTACAAGATATATGGTCACAAATATAGAGAATGCAAGACACAAAGGAAAGATAAGAAATGGGTCCCTAACTGACAGAATGTTGATAACAACTGACATGGACCTACCATACCATGGGATTATAATACAAGGATTGCTTGTACTGCATGTGGAAGATTTGGTTACATTTTTGCAAATTGCTTCAGGATACATGGAATGAACAATAGAAAATCATGGAGGAACACTGGAATGGATCATTTCTATTATCATAGATTCGATCACCTAGCTAAGGACTACAGGTACTGAAATAAGGATTCTATTGAGGAGCAACTAATTGAAAATAATATTATAAATATTGATGAAATCCGAGAACAGATGAATAAGGCTTGGAGAAGAAATTCACAAGATGATGGAATAGAATTGGGAACTAGTGATGGTGCCACATCCTCTGGATTAGATGCACCTATCTTCACTTAATCAGTCAAGGTATGATTAGGATTTGATAACCTAAAGCTTATCTTAAATTAGTTCCTAGATTTAGTGTAAAGATCCATATCAGCATATCAACATGCATTTGGATATTAGTTGAAAAGTTATCATTACATATGTTGATCAGTGAAGTGCTTAAGTTATTTTGTTGCATTTGTTGAAGTAAAATGTAGTTCAGTCAAATGGTAGAATAAAGTTAGGTAGAGAGCATTAAATGTATATTATAGTTATTGGAAACCCTAACCTAAAGGAAAAACTATAAATACAGGGTTTGTTACTTCATTTTTACTTTACATTCTTGCAAGAACATTTGAGCATTGATAGAGACGAGATCAAAGAGAAATTTTGAGCATTTAATCGAGCATTTTAAACATCTACAAGAACATTTGAGGTATTTCTAGTGTTCATCAAGTTGAATTAAGAGATTTTATTTCTATTCTATTTGAACCCTAGAATTTGTCAAGGTATTTTCAAGATTAATGGTACCTATGTCTAAGAATATAGTTGTAGTTGAGAAGATAAACCTAGTAAACCTGAAGTATAAGCTTCCACCCATCATTGCTGTGGAAGTTGATAATATTGGAGCGCTATCCTTGATCCTGTCAAGAGTCATTTTGATTGAAGACATTCTCACCTTCATTCACTATAAGATTAAAGATATTTGTCAAGGAGAAATCGATACATCATACAAGAACTTGTGTGTTAATGGTAATTTGAAGAGCAATCACACATACTTGCAGACCAAGGTTTTGGCTCATGCAATGCATGTACCGATAGTCTTCAAACATGAGTTCATGAGAATCATACTAAGAAGAGTTCATGATCATTTTATGTGGCTTGATGGACTTGTGAGAATAACAAAGGATATTTTACACATTGTAACTGGATTTTTGGTTGATGATAGACTGAGGGCCTATAAGCAGACAGATAAGAAAAAAAATTGTAAGCTTACAAGAGCTAAGTTGGATGGAAAAGGCCTAAAATTATCTACAGTTGAAGACCCTGAACTAAAATTTTCATCAAACATTATATCATATGGGATATTTCAATCATCCTAGGTAGATAATGTACCCTGTGGAGCTATAGACATTGCATACAAAATTGTCAAGAAGGACATGAAGATTGACTTGTGTGAGATTCTCCTGAAGTAATTAGATGACAACATGAATACCATTCAGAAGGCAAAGTCAAACACACTGAATTTTGGACCACTATTGGTATGTATATTCTTTTATTTTCAAAAATCATTTCCAACATTCAGTGAGGTCACATGGAGTGCAGATAAAGCCATAGTTTATCAAATAAATGAGTTTATTCAAGGCATGGGTGACAATTTCAATGTTATAATGCATGATTATTTTAGTAAATTTCAGTCTAGAATGCATAAGAGGTATATAATTACACCTCAGTTAGTGGAATAGTATAAGGATAAATATTTTTTTGAAGTTGATACTGATGTATGTATCATAAGGGTAGTAGAACATAGAATAGAGTGGTTACCACCGATGGGATATAAAATGAACATTGATGCAACCACTGCACAAATTAAAGGACTATTTGAGAAATGAGTTTATATAAGTTCAACTTGGTATGGAACCTATGAAGAGGTTAAGGAGAGAATTAGAGCAGGTATATTGATATCGAAAGAAATAAGGAAAATAAGTAAAATGATAAGTGTTTCATCTCAAAGCTTAGGTATTGTTGATGTTGATTAAGTAGAGGAATTTTTTGAGCCTTTGGAGATAAAGGGGAAAAAATTAAAAGTTAAGAAAGAAACCCCTAGTCCTGCCAGTGTAAGACCATCTACAAGGTCTACCTCTACACCGAGAGGAAAGAAGAAAGTTGAAGCTGAACCAGTAAAAACAAAAACATATGTCAGAGAAAATAAGGCCACTGGGAGGTTAAGAAGGAAATTAAAGTTGCTAAAGGAGAGTGATATTGACTCTGATGATCTATCACAATTCAAAGTTGCACTGAGAAAGAAGTTAAAAAGTCTTGATGATTTTCTCAAGACACTTGAAAAGTATGGTAGACTGAAGGTTATGCAACAACTAAAATATGATACAAGGACTAATGAAGAGAAGGATAGAATTGAAGAAACATTCATTACCACACTAGACAAATTCAGGAAGATACCAATTGAAGTAGTACAATATTTAGAAGGAAAACTATATCAGAAAATAGATGTCAGATGGAAATATGCCCTTTTTGTTGAAAAAGAGATGAGAGAGATCACTGGTAATCATAGTATGAGACTTAACAAAGAGAGGAGTAAAGGATACACTCAAATAATATTTGGCAATATTTATGGTAAAGGGAAGAGCTTTAAATATAATGGTCAGTCAATTAGCAGAAGTACAAAAAGATACTAATGATCTTTGGAGAAAGATATTTTCCATAGATCAACCGATAATAGGAGTCTGAGATCAAGAAGATAAATCCAAGATAGTTGGATTGATAAAAAATTAGGAAGAAGTAATCATAGAAGACATTATCGAATAAGATCCTAATGAAATAGTGAAAGAAGATGAAAATATCATGGCAATCGAGACCATAGAATCAAAGGCCATGGATATAGATGATTCGGCTACTGCAAGATTATTGACAAAAGAGCATGTAATTGTTCAAATTTTAGATTTTTCTAAGATAGAGGTGACTAATGTTGTGCCTACAGATGTTGAGACTCCTACCAAGACAACAAAATACACTAATACTAAACAGATCAAGGAGAAGACTATTGAAACCGAATCTACTCAAGGTCATAACATAGAATCGGTGACCCCCACCGAGACTACAAGTCAGCAGGAACCAGAGAAAGAAAAAGAAAAGGTAGAAGAGAAGAAAGAGGAAACACAAGAGAAGAAGGAGGAATTTCAAGAGAAGAAGGAAGAGAAGAAGCCAGAAGAGAAAAAGAAGGAGAAGGAAGATAAAATCGATGAGACTTCAACTCAATATGATGCAAAGAAGGCATCAAGCTCAAAGAGAAAGTATAAGAAGATGAAAGAAGAAAAAGAGGTAGATATAAATGAAGTTATAGTTATACCGAAGGTTGATTATATAATCATGAGCCCGAAGGAACTCTCTGAGTTCAGTGACTTATTGAAAAGGAAAGTTGCACAAGATAAGCTCCTAGCCAAAAAGAAGAAATAGATGTGTTGGAGAAAATAAAGAGAATTTTGAATGAGACTGTCCTTGAGGAAATAATAAATGAGAAAGGAAACATATATAGTCAGTTGAAAGAACTTGTCAGCCAAATCAATTAGCCTAGAACTGACACTGTCGAGTATATGTTGAAAGTTCACAAGAAAGATATGGAGACCAAGGTGATTGAAGAATTTATTCAATCAGTAGCTTTAGACAAGGTAACTCTTTCCTAGTTAATCATTTCATTGGAACAAGAAATGCAATCCATTCTTTATATATTTCAAAAGATTTTTTTTCCAAATTTTACAAAGGAAATAAAGGAAAAGGACAATAATGTGAAAAAGAGCTCATCAAGCTATTATCAAATATTTACACCGAGCCAAAGACAATCACAAAATACTATGAGAATTTGAAGCACTTGATGGGATTGCAATTTGAATTGAGAAAAGAGGAGAACCAAATCAGGATGGATTTGTAATCACCGAAAAGTGGACCAGATCATTCATGTGAATAATCAAGGCAATTGAATTGAAACAAATATTTGACCAATAAAAATTAAAATCAATTCTTAATTCAATATGATTCAAAATCTAAAGCCAAAAGAGCAATTAAAAACTATTAAATCAAGTGAAATTAAATCAAATGTGCAATTAATCTAACTAATTGTATAGTTTGAATTAAATCAAATCAACCCATTCAAGGGGTGCACATGGCTAAATAAATGAATTAAAATCAATTAATTAAATCCTAATTTCTCTCAACACCACATGGGAGGAAAATACCTCAACTAATGGGATTTAAGGAAATG
This sequence comes from Chamaecyparis obtusa, assembly GCA_027943335.1. NCBI lineage: Eukaryota > Viridiplantae > Streptophyta > Pinopsida > Cupressales > Cupressaceae > Chamaecyparis > Chamaecyparis obtusa. The sequence continues at coordinate 1,281,960 of BSBK01000494.1, read as the reverse complement.
AACTCACATGGATCAAGCCAAATTCAATCTCAATCACTCAAATTGAAAGAGCATCTTGTCCACTCATCTTGTCTTCTTGTCCCAAGCTTTGAGGACACAATATTTAAATTGTCTTAAAAGGGTGGAACCAAAGACTCAACTCAAGCTTAATCATGATCAACACAACTACACCCCCTACCCTTGCCAAATCCTATATAAGAAAGCCAAAATTACTTGTAAAACAATCCACAAATCTGAGAATAGCATCAAACCTCTTGCATTTTATAGCTAGAAAGGAAAATTAAGGCTAATTAGTTGTATTTCATTTGGAATTGATCAATTTAGCTTGTTTATCATATCATTTCTCATTCTAGGACTGTCATTAATGGAGGCTTGCTAAGAGCTTCACATTAACACTCTTAGTTAGAGATCCATAGGATGCTTGAGCTATAGGATGCTTGATTGTTCATTCATTTGCTATTTGTGGTTATTTAGTTTCTATTTCATTTATTGTTCAATACTAATTCTATGAAGGTAGAAAATCTCGTACACAAAATGGTGCCCACCGTGGGGCCGTAGGCTTCACTTTTTAAAAATCTCGTAATATTCATTTTTGTTCAAATTTTTGCATGTTTGACTCTCAGTTTTGTAATGAAACAATGCTTTTGAGACTTCAAACGATGCTTTTGAGTAGTTAAACAACATTTCTGAGCACTGTTTCAGTGCTTCCACGACAAATTTGTGTGCCTTTGCATAGTCAAATAGTGCTTTTAATTCCTTCTGACTTCTATCTTAAATTCTAACAGCGCTTATTCCCTGACTACCAAGCACTTCTACATACTCATCTAGCACTTTTACTTACTTTTAGAAGCCTTTGCTTAATTGTTTAGCACTTTTACTATCTATTTCTGCACTTTTAAAACTTTAAATACCGCGTTTGAGCTGAACTGCAACGCTTTTAAATAGTTAAATAGTGCTTTTAATCATTTCTGCAGCGCTTTTACATAAACTGCAAATTTTTATATTCTGACTATCAGAAAATGAATTTTATGACTCTGCAGGATGACTGATCATAGAAAAGCAAAAAAGCCAAAGAGCAGATTTAATCAAGAAGGAAAAGCTTTAACAAGGAAAATCAAGGAGGAGAATATTTCTCATATTAAACTTGTCTTGGAGAATTCATAGCAAGAGGTTCAAGTATATGATCATTACATCAAAGTTGTAGAAGCATACAAGACTAAATTTGTTTCATTAAATTGGATATTTTCACCTTAAATCAAGTTTTTCTTAAAATTTGCAAATAAGGCTTAAAATTTAGTTTTGTCTTTGTTTCTTCAATTTTATCTTTGTTTCCTTCACTTTGGCTGGTTGTGTTGACTAACTTGTTGGAGGAAAAGCACATTGGAAAGGAATGATTGCTAAGGTAAGCATTAAAACATGAAAATAACTCAAAAATTCCCCTAGCCTTTGCTAGCTACAAGGAAAAAGGTAAGTCTTAAAAATTTGTCAAATTTTGTACTTAAATTGTGGCTTTAGTGCTTTCAAAAATCTAGTAATTAAAAATAGCCTATCTTTGTTTGGAAAGTTTAGCATTAGGCCTATGCTCTTCACTTCTTTTAGTGAATCAAAATGCCAAAATTGTTAAACTCTTTAATTAAGAATAAAGGTTGAGGAAATCAAACTCATAAAATCAAAAAACCCCTTGTTTGTAGAAGAGAGTAGCAATACTCAATTCTCTCTAGTTAGTGGGTTGGTAATTGAACATTTTTTATTGTGTTTGGGAAATTAAGAAAGAGTTAGGGATATTCTCTTCACCTTTTGTTGAATCAAATTCCCAAAAACTATCTCTTAACTCCATTTCCTTGCTTTCCATGAACATGCTAGATCTTTAGTTGGGCTCACCTCTCAAGATTTTCCTTAAAAGGGCCAGTGAGAGGGACAACCCAAAGTGGGATACACTCACCTTTGCCACAATCATCCAACCCACTATAAAAAGAAATACATACATCCTTAATGTGGTGTGTGACAAAAGGGTGTTAAATTTTCAAACTTCCTCGAGTAGTCCTCACGGATTGCACAAAACTCCTATATACCGGTGGTGGGAAGCCTCTTAATATACTTCGAGGATGAAAGTTTAATATCCATTTTGAATGGAAAATTGATTTAAACCTTGTTAAATTAGTAAAGATTACCTAATAGAGCCATGTTTATGAACCAATCTTGAGCTAGGTAGATTCTTGAAGTGTCTTTTGTACAAAAACCTGTGATAACATTCTTTTAAAATCAAACATTTTGTGTTAAGGGTTAAAAATAGACAAGTGCATTCATGATTTTGTGCTTGGAAAAACATAAGACAAGTGAGAGATATTTGTCCAAAGATCAATCTTATATTTTTAATCTCTTCATTTAAAAACAACAATTACCAAATCAAAAGATCAATTCCAAAGCAAACCTTGTTGGATGTCAGTTTCCACATGCTCCCATAAGTTCAAAGTGTCTTTACAAGGAGATAGCACTTGCGTAGCTAGAGAAGTTCATGAATTTGAATACCAAAGCCTTTTCAATGATCATAATCAAGGGGATAGTCTCCCAAACCTTTTTGAAGAAAGACTTAACAATATGGATCGAAATTCTGCAATTTATGATCATCAACATGGAGGAAACAATGATAACACTAATAACGCCAATCAACCTCCTAAAGAAATACTTTAAGAAAGAGTTGAGAGAGAAGCCCAAGATGACAATTTCCTAGAAGTCATGGAGAAATTGATAGATAGGGATAGGGAGAAAATTTTCCTAAATTTAGCCCAAGCAGGGGTAAAGCTCCCACATGACTATGATATAGAGAAACTTAAGAAGAATCAAGAAGAAGATAACCCCATGAATGCTATGACCAAACAATTGAAAACATTCCAAGAACAAATAGATTTAATGAAAAATGTTGCCAAACCTAAGCCCTTTTCTATTGAAGCTTTGTGTCCTTTCCCATTCGACAAAAGCTTGGTCATGACACCTTTTCCCTTCAATACCATTTTTCCTAATATGATAAGTATATGGGTAAAACAAACCCACTAGATCATTTAAGGGAGTTTTTTTCCTTAAGCATTGAGTTCATGCACAACACTATGTACCTAATGAGACTTTTTCCTAGGAGCTTGGGAGGTCCTGCCATGGAATGGTTCTCTAAGCTCCCACCAGGAATAAAGACTTTTGAGGAATTAGCCTCCAAGTTTGTGACCCACTACTCCTATAATATCAAGCATGAAATCATGATTCTCAAATTGTGTGATACCAAACAAAAAGATGGTGAATCCTTCTTAGGATTCCTACAAAGGTGGAGGACCATTTTCGCAAGGTATCCATGAAGTATCCCTGAGAAGGAGAAGATGGAAATTTTTAGAAACAATTTGACCATGGAGATGAATTATTGATTACAACTTCAATGTCCCTCAACATTTGAAAAACTTATAGAAAATGGGATCAAAATTGAAGACATATTGGTGAAGAGAGGAGAGATAAAATTATTCAAAGACAATAAGTCTAATACCAATACCAACAACAATCACTATGTATCTAATTATACTAACAATAGGGGAACCAATAATCACAATGATAAGCCTAAGTTATGGCTGAAAAATAACAATAAAAATCTTGTGAATGATGGAGTCATAGAGGCCAAAAATTTGAAGGCCACCCCTTTCAACTTATCAATTGGAGCCAAGTCTTCATATAACATTAATCAATCAAACAAGGCTCTATTTAATTCCAACAATGCCAATAATTCCAACAACACTTCCAACAATCTGAACAACAATGCTAATAATAATCCTTATAATAATGCTAATGAGAATAAGCCCAACCCCTTTTTCTCCACTCATAACAAGAGAAAATTCACCTTTCTAGGTGAACCCTTGGAGAATGAATTAAGGACCTTGGCTGCTAACAAGATCATCACATTACCTAATTTGAGAGATTATGAACCTCAAATTAAACCTAATTGGTGGAATGATTCTCACCATTGTGAGTATCATCAAAATAGAGGTCATAAAACCAATGAATGCATGAGGTTAAAACACTTAGTGCAAGACCTAATAGATGAAAGAACTATCAAAATTGAAGGGCCTCAAAAAAATGAGGATCATACGGCTTTCAAGAACCCATTTCTAAACCATGAAAAGGGTGAATCATCTAATAACAACTAAAATAAAAAAAAAGGTAATGAAAAGGTGAACTTTGCTCACACTTACGACAACATAATCAATACTCTAAGCGAAGAAGATAATGCCATAAATTTTATCATGGTAAAAAGAGAAATTAAAAGAAGCATCATCTAATGTTGTCACTAGGGGGCAAGCTTCCAAAATCACTCTACCTAGAAATGCTCTGAGGATTGTTCTACCCAACCATAACACACCTTCATCATCAAAGAAACATAACTTGGTGGATCAATTACAAAGGACTCCCACTCAAATTTCAATCTTAGAGTTTCTCAAGTTATCACCTATGCACAAGGAAATTCTAGAAAAAGCTTTAGTGGAAAACAATGTGCCACTAAACCTAGATGCGAACAAGTTCCAAAATATGGTGGGACATCTCATTGCTCCTCATTTTTTATCATTTTTAGAGAAAGATGACATGTCATTGAACCATCCATAGAATTTACCTTTGCACATAGAGGTTCTTATTCACAAGCATTGAGTGAAAAGAGTGCTTATTGATGGAGGAGCCGGTTTAAACATATGTACTCTAAACTTGGTCAAAGCCCTAGGATTTTTCGAGGAGGCTATTGATTCAAAGAAAAAAATAACAATCAAAGGTTACAATGATGAAGAATGAGTCATAGTACTTCCCATAAGAGTTGGTCCTATGCAAAAGGAAATAATTTTCCAAGTGTTAGATTTAAAGTTTCCCTACAATATCTTGTTAGGGGGGTCATGGATCCATGAAATGCAGGCCTTTCCTTTGACTTACCACCAATGTTTAAAATTTCCTTATCTAGGGTAGGAAATAATGGTAAGTGGGGACTCAAACCCCTTCCAATATTGTAACAACATCAAGCCTATCAATGACTCTCTAGTTCCACACAATTTAGAGGGATCTATACCTAATCAAGTGGATCGAGGGAAAATTTCTAAAGACATCCCATTATTGAAGGAAAAAGAAAAGATCGAAAAGGAAGTTGTTATTGAAGACATACCAAAACTCACTAACCTAGCTACATCAACTAAGGGAAAGGAGAAGGTTAGTGAGGATAATATTATTGAAAAACCGAAAGAAGATCTAACTAAATATGTCCAAGTATACACTAAGGAGGCCCACTATTATAAAATGGACCAAACAATGAATAATTTTTATGAGCAATGTAAAATCAAGCAAAAAGGAGTAGGTGAATACTCCTTATCCATGATGGACTTTCCCTTATCAACTAAGTCCTATGGGAGACCACCTAATATACCCCATAAATACAATGATCATTTTGTGAGGGATAGCACTTCATCATCCATGGATGAGGATGATAATGAGATCCTAAATTGGCTTTACAAGGATGAAGAAACAAGTGCACATGTCAAACACATCTAAAATATTAGCATTCCCATGCATCAATATGGGAAAGGATTTCAAATCATGAAAAAGATGGGGTAAAAATGCCAAGGACCTTTGGGCATGAAGAATGAAGGACTCATTGAACCTATAGAAATGAGATGGCAAGATAGCAAGGAGAAAATAGGGTTAGGGTATCTTGAACAAGGGTACACTCAAAAACACTATCCTAAACTCTATGATCAGATATTGCAATTAGAATCCCATAGTGATGAATATTCTAATCAATGTGAATGGGACTCATTGTCAAGTGAGTCATGCCATGATAAGGAGATAGATGTGATTCATACATACACTTCTAGCAAAGACAAAGGACAAATAGTAGAATCAAGCCCAAATCAAGCATCTAGTTCGAATCAAGTGATTTTAGAGAGCCTTCAAATTTAGGAGATTGCAATAAATCAATGGGTAGGTGAACCTTATGTATCTTCATGGAGACCTATTATGGAGGAATCAAATGTTAGGTTTAATCCACAAGAATTTTATCCAATGGAAACCTTAGAGGAGTCTAGCAAGGAAGACTTTGACCCTACTTCTTTGGAGCATTTAGAAGAGGCACATGTCATAGACTTGAATGATACAATGTATGAACCTTAAAATGAGGTATTAGCCCTAAATCCCATTGAACCAAGCCAAAGCATTGATCCTTTAACTCTCATATACCCATAATTAATCGAATGGGATTCCATCAAACCAACCATCCTTCCAACCTATTTGAATGATAATGTGGTGTCCCAATACCTCAATGCAGTTGAACCTTCTTCTACTATGGAATATTAGGAAGAAATGATAAAGGGGAGTATCCAAACCTTCAATCCACCTAAAAGAGAAAAAAAAAAAAAAACTAAAAAAGGAAAAGAATCTAGTGTTGAAAACCACGTTGTGGCAACATTAGATCCAAAAGAAGAAGAAATAAAGGATGTTTTCGAAGGTGAAAACCCAACTGAGGAACCTAAGGAAGTTTGGATGCTTTACCTGAACATTATGAAGAGAGATCTCCAATTTTGATCGAGCCTACAGAAAAAAATAAACATTGGGTCAGAAACTGAGCCAAAGACCATACATATAGCGGCATCATTATCTAGTGGAGAAAGAAAAGAATTCATCAAATTCTTTAAGGAAAAACAAGTCAACTTTGCATGGTCATATGATGATATGTCAGGCTTAGATCTTAACCTAATTATGCACCATTTAAATATCAAGGAAGGAGCCAAACCGGTCAAACAAAAGCTCAGAAAGATGCACCCGCATATAGCATTGCTAGTAAAAGTGGAATTGGAGAAATTGCTAAAAGTGGGATTTATTAGGTCTGTTGATTATCCATAATGGATTTAAAACATAGTGTCAGTATCAAAAGTAGATAAGTCCATCAGGATTTGTACAGATTTCAAAGACCTAAACTTGGTGTGTCATAAGGATGATTTTCCTCTTCCAAGTATAGACACCATTGTGGATCTGACAACAGGACATTCTATGTTCTCACTCATGGATGGATTCAGCGGATATAACCAAATAAAGATAGCACCTGATGACCAAGATAAAACAACATTCACATGTGCATAGGGAACTTTTTGCTGGAATGTCATGCCTTTTGGTTTGAAGAATGTTGGAGTGACCTACCAACGAGCAATGACCACTATATTTCACGACATGATGCATAAGTTCATGGAGGACTATGTCGATGACATATAGCAAAGTCTAATTCAAGAGAGGAGTATTTACCAATTCTAGAGAAAATCTTTGTCAGGCTAGAACAATTCAAAGTGAGGCTCAATCCAAAAAAATGTGCATTTTGGGTCCAATCAAGCAAGCTACTAGGCTACATTGTATCAGCGAAGGGAATAGAAGTAGATCCTGCTAAAGTAAAAGCCATCATGGATATGGAAGCACCTTGAAACATAAGACAAATGAGGTCACTACAAGGAAGAATTCAATCCATTAGGAGGTTTATATCCCAATTGGTGGAAAAATGTCACAACTTCACTCAACTTCTCCATAAAGACACAATTTTCAAATGGGATGAGAAGTGTGAAGAAGCTTTCAACATGTTAAAGAAGTACCTCGTGAATCCTCCAATTTTGATGCCACCAATAAGAGACAAACACTTGATCCCATATATTTCAGCAACCGAACACTCATTGGGGGCACTTTTGGCACAAGAAGATGAATCAGGCAAGGAAAAAGCAATATACTACATAAGTAGAACTCTAGTCAAATATGAGTTAAACTACACTTTCATTGAAAGGGCATGCTTGGCTATAGTTTTTGCTTCACAAAAACTATGTCATTATATGATATCTCATAAGATAAGACTCATTGCCAAGATCGATCCTTTGAAGTATCTACTTAGAAAAATAGCATTAAATGGAAGGCTAGCCAAATGGGTGATGGTATTGAGTGAGTTTGACATTGAATATGTAGACCATAAATCAATCAAAGGGAAAGTCCTTTCTGACCAACTAGCATAATCACCACTACAAGATGATCATCTGATTGAAGTAGAATTTCTAGATTTTGAGATTGTGAATATAGAGGCAAAAACATAACTATACTTTGATGGTTCATACACCCAACATGGATCAGGAGCAGGCATACTATTGATTACTCTGCAAGGTTCTACAATTCCAAAATCCTATAAATTTTTATTTCCATGTACCAATAACATAGCAGAATATGAAGCCTTGGTCATTGGAATCAAGTTGGCATTCGAATGGAAGGTGACAGTGTTGGAGATTTGCCAGCAGGCCAGTAATAATTGTATGTTTGTCATTGATGACAACATATGGAAAGTAGCATGCATGGAAGTCTTATGTAGTAATATTTTAGTATATATAGCATGGATATGATATCAGCATGACATCATGGGTGCAGAGGTTAACTATTAGTACAAACAATTATATAGCAGCTTGTGTCAGCAGTGTTCCTAACAGAGTAATAGGCAGTGTTCTATGTATGGTTGTCCATAAATTTATCATGGAGCCTTGTGTGCTTGAATATATGTTGAATAAATATTAGTGATGTTACATTCATGGATGCAAAGTCTAATGATTAGTAGAAGTGAAGTTATGCAGTTGCTATTCGCCAATAGCAGTTTCCTGTGTTTATTCAGAAGAGCCAACAGAGATCATATTGGTTATGGAGTTGCACCTATCATTTGGGTATGTTCCCTTGGATTTAATCTTAGAGAAGAGTTAGTGATGTTCGGTTAAGATCACATGAAGTATTTTAGCTTGAGGAGAAAGATCCAGTTGTTCTTGTAGAGCCGATAGTGTGTAGGATGCGTCTACAATTATCTTATTAGATAGGTCCCAGAATGTGTTGCATGCTTAGTAGAGCCGACTGATTGCTATTGTAGTTTGTTATGGTTTCTCTAATATTATTTCAAGGTGGTTGTAACAAGCTGACTTGATTATATCATTTAGAGGAAAGATATTTATAGGCAGTCATTTGTGATTGCTTGAGTGTGGTTCATGGTTGATCAAGAAGAGTAGAATAGAGTGTGTGAAGTGTTGAGCCATTAGAAGAAGGTCTATGTGACCAAGTGAAGTATTTGTGCTATACATTGGAACTGATCCAAATAGCAGGTCTAAGCACATTTCACCAAGATCTAGATATAGTGTGTATCTTTTATTCAAAAGGTTGTAGCCTTCTCTCCTTTGAGTAGTGAGCTCTCAGACAGTGCATCCTCTCCCCTAACAGGGACTATTGTAAAAGAATCCTAATAGGGTCTGACCCTTGACCAGGTCTGTTGTACTAAATATATTGTAAAGAAACTCCTAACAGGGTTAAGGATCTTCTAACAAGGATCATAATACACTAGTGTAGAATATTAGTGGGTGTCAATTCCCACCGGGGTTTTTACCTATTTGGGTTTCCCTGTAACCAAAATATTGTGTTATGTTCAAGTGTTCCTTCATTGTTTTTATGCTTTATGTTTAAGTATACTTAATTGGATAAAGAATTGAAACTTGTAGATAATTGATTCACCCCCCCCCCCCCCCCTCTCAATTATCTCTTGGGACTATTCCTAACAATTGGTATCAGAGCCAAGTGCCTTGGAGAGAAATTTTAATAGCTTGAGGTTGATCAGATGAAATTCTTCAGAAAAGAAAGTCCTAAGTTTGATGGAGAGAATTATCTTGATTGGAAGAACAAGATGGTAACTCATTTTCAGTGCACTGCTTTTGAAGTTTTTGATGTAACTATCAAAGGAGTCAAGATTCCTACTTTAGAAGACCTTACAAAGGATGATGCTACTAATAAGCAAAAGGAATTATTGCATCAAAATGCAATAGCCAAAGAAGCCCTTATCAGCACCCTTTCTGATAGTGAATTTTCAAAAATAAAGAAGGTAGATACAGCCCACAAAATATGGAAGTCCCTAGAAGACATATTTGAAGGAGACAAACAAGAAAAGGATGCATGCAGAAAGACATGGAAGAAAAGATAAAATGCATTAGAGATGCTGCTTGAAGAAAATATCAAAGCTTACAATCAAAGGATTAATGAAGCAGTTGCTGGAATCAAGAACAATGGTGGAGAGATCTCAGAGGAAGACATTATGGAAAAATTAATGACTGCTCTCACTCTAGAATATGAAAACAAGATCAACATCCTTGATGAGACCATGCAACTTACATAAAATATCAAGAGAGAGACTTTGATCAGCAAAATCTCAGCTTTTGAGATTTCAAGAATGAAGACTGAACCTAAAAGTGAGAGAGCCTTCAAAGCAACAGTTCATGGTAAGAAATCTGCAATCACTTCTAGTAATTTTGATGATGATGATGAAGAAAAAACTCTAGATGATTTCATTGCTATGATTTCCAAAAGAGAAAAGAAAGGTAAAGGAAAATATGAAGGTCAATTTCCATTTAAATTCTTTTCATGTAATAAGATTGGTCACTTTGCATCTAAATGTCCTCTAAGAGTTAGAAAGTTCAAAAATGACTACAAGCCTAAATTCTCTAAGGAATGTTACTATGCTAGAGATGGAGTTTCAAATGATGACTCAGCTAATAAATTGGATTTATTGCTATCATAGAGGAAATGAACAATAAAATAGATTGTAAAGATAAGAAAGAGAATCAAGAGCTAGCATTGATTTCACAAGCTGATATAAGGACAGACTGGATTATAGATAGTGGTTGTTCACATCACATGATAGGTGATAAAGGCAGGTTTGTTCATCTAGACAAATAAAATGGTGGCATGGTTAGATTTGGAGATAACACTCCTAAACCCATAGTTGGTAGAGGAGCCATCACCTTGGATGGAAAGAATAGTATTGATGATGTTCTCTATGTAGATGGTTTGAAACATAACCTTCTTAGTGTTGGATAGTTACTTGGAAAAGGTTATCAATTAGAGTTCAAAGATGACAAATGCATCATTAAAAACAAGGATGGTGTTATGATTGCATCAGGCTCAAAGACTAAAGGTAATGTTTTCCAACTCAATTCAGAAGCAAGTTGTTTTGTTGCTAAAGTTGATGACAGTTGGTTGTGGCATAAAAGACTATGTCATATCAATTTTGATAACATAGTAAAAGATAAGCAATGTAAAGGTAGTAAGGGATCTACCTAGCATAGAAAAACTAGTGGATACTATATGCAGGGAATGTGTGATGGGAAAGCATGTAAGAAACTCATTCAGGAGCAAGCACAATTCAGTAGAGAACAAGTTGGATCTGATTCATACAGACCTATGTGGTCCAACTCAAACAAGATCATACTATGGTGAAAGGTATTTCATTTTGTTTGTTGATGATTATACTAGGATGATGTGGGTTGCATTCTTGAAAGATAAGTCAAAAGCATTTGAGAAGTTCAAAATATTCAAAGCTAAGGTTGAAAATGAATCTAGACTAAAGATAAAATGTTTGAGATTGGATAGAGGAGGAGAATTCACCTCTAACAGATTCTATTAGTATTGTGAAGAACATGGCATAAAGAGATAGTTGAGTGCACCTAGAACCCCTCAGCAGAATGGAATTGTAGAAAGAAGGAATAGGATCATCCTTGATACAGTGTGCACCATCATGATTGAAGGAAAAGTTGCACACACCTATTGGAGAGATGTGGTCAATACATCAGTCTACACTATCAATAGAATTCAATTGAGGTCTGGCACCAACAAAACACCATATGAGCTATGGTTTGGTAATGTTCCCACAATAAAATACTTCAAAATATTTGGAAGCAAGTGCTACATCAAGAGGGATGAAGCAGTAGGCAAGTTTGATGCAAAAAGTGAGGAAGGTATTTTTCTTGGTTACTCTACTAAAAGTAAAGCTTATAGATGTTTCAATTTAAGATTGAAAAATATCATTGAAAATGCTCATGTTAAGATTGATGAAGAGTTTATGGTTCAAGAAAGATATCATGATTACTCACCCATGATTGAAGAAGAACCCAGACCCTCCACTAGTGAGACAGTTATTGAAGAAATGTTTTACAGTATTGATGTGTTATTCAATGACCCTGAGACAAGTGAAGAAGAAACTCCTAAGGCTAATGAGTCAGCATCACCTAAGGTTCCAAAGTTTACATCTAGAAACCATTCCAAGAAAGCCATCATTGGTGATCAGAGCGGTAGAGTCTTAACAAGATCACAAGCAAAGAACTCAGCTAGCAGTGAAGCAGTATGTTTACTATCTCAGATTGAACCTTTAAGTGTTAAAGATGCTTCTAATGATTCAGATTGGCATGATGCTATGAAAGAAGAACTTGATCAGATATTTAATAATGACACTTGGGAACTGGACCCAAGACCTAGTGATAAGAATGTGATTGGAACAAAGTGGATATTTAGAAACAAGATGAATGAAGATGGTATAGTAGTAAGAAATAAAGAAAGGTTAGTATGTAATGGATATGCACAAAGAGAAGGCATTGATTATTTAGACACATTTGCACCTGTGAGTAGATTAGAAGCTATTAAGTTGTTTCTAGCTTATGCTACAATCAAAAACTTCAAAGTTTATTAGATGGATGTCAAGTCAGCATTCCTGAATGGAGACTTGAAAGAAGAAGTATACATTGAGTAGTCAAAAGGATTCACCTTATCAGACAGACCTGATATGGTATGCAGATTGAAGAAGGCCCTCTATGGACTTAAGCAAGCCCCTAGAGCATGGTATGAGAGACTAGATGGATATCTAACAAAGATTGGATTCAAGAAAGGAGCAGAAGACTGTAATCTATTCATAAGAGAGACATCTGAAGGCTTACTACTTGTAGCTATATTTGTTGATGACATTATCTTTGGAGGTAATGACAAACTTAGTGTTGAATTTGCTAAGGAGATTCAAAATGAATTTGAGATGAGTATGATTGGTCCTATCAAATACTTTTTGGGATTGAATGTGTAGAAGAAAGAGAAAGGTATTTTCATTAATCAGTCCAAGTATGTGAAAGAAATATTAAAGAAATTCAAGATGGATGATTGCAAGCCAGTAGGGACTCTTATTATTACTGGATGCAAGTTTACAAAAGAAGATGACTCAGTAGTAGTAGATATAACATTGTATAAGTCTATGATTGGAAAACTTATTTATCTTACTCAGACTAGACCTGACATTTCCAATGCAGTTAGCATAGTTGGAAGATTTGTAGTAGAACCTAAACAAAGTCACCTCATGGCAGTAAAAAGGATATTCAGATATTTCCAAGGCACTATAGACTATGGTCTATGGTATCCTAATTTAGAAAATGTTGAGCTTCATGTGTATACTAATGCAGATTGGGTAGGTTGTGTTGATGACAAAAAGAGTACATCAGGTGGAGCAGTGTTTCTTGGTGATAGACTTGTCACTTGGACAAGCAAAAAATAGAATTGTATTTCTCAGTCAATAGCAAAAGCAGAGTATGTTGCAGCAGCCTTCAATTTTTCTACAATTTTTTGGATCAAACATATGATAAAGGATTTTGGTATTCAGATTGATTATCCTATTGTTATTCACTATGATAACACTAGCACTATCAATATGTCAAAAAACCCTGCGATGCATGCAAAGACAAAGCACATTGAGATCAAGTATCACTTCCTAAAAGAGAAAGTGGTAGAGAAAGAAGTCAAGATGGACTATGTGAGTACTAAAGATCAATTGGTAGATATATTCATAAATCCCTTGCCAAAGGATACTTTTGAGTATCTCAAGGAGAAGTTGGGAGTAATTCTATTCCCTAATTTTGCTTAGAAGCAAGAAGGAAAAGCATCAATCCTCAAGGACTGATGGATGGTTGACTCTTCTACTTTTGGAGTAGTATCAGTGCTTAAACTAATTGGCACCCTTTGACATTGATGTCAAAGGGGTAGTGATATATAATCATGAAAAACAGAAGGAAAAAGGAGTAATACACTAAGGGGGAGTAGTATTCAGTTATGACAGCAGTTCAGTTGAGGAAATGGAGAATGTTGAAAAATATTGCAGTAGATGGAGGACTCATCCTTGGGGGAGTCTTGAAGAGGAAATGGAGAGTTTTATAAAAGAAATGTTCATTTGGATTTGTGAAGTTTTTCATTCCATATGTTGCCATCAATGCCAAAGGGGGAGATTGTTGGAGATTTGCCAGTAGGCCAGTACTGACTGTATGTTTGTCATTGATAACAACATATGAAAAGTAGCATGTGTGGAAGTCTTATGTAGTAAGCTTTTAGTATATATAGCATGGATATGATATCAGTATGATATCATGGGCGTAGAGGTTAACTGTTAGTATAAACAGTTATACAACAGCTTGTGTCAGCAGTGTTCCTGACAGAGTAACATGAAGTGTTCTCTGTATGGTTGTCCATAAATTTATCATGGAGCCTTGCATGCTTGGATATATGTTGAAGACATATTAGTGATGTTACATTCATGGATGTAGAGTCTAATGATTATTAGAAGTGAAGTTATGCAGTCGCTATTCTCTAGTAGCAGTTTCATGTGTTTATTCAGAAGCGCCGACAGAGATCATATTGGTTCTAGAGTTGCGCCTATCATTTGGGTATGCACCCTTGGATTTAAGCTTAGAGAAGAGTTATTTATGTTTGGTTAAGAGTGTATGAAGTAATTCATCTTGAGGAGAAAGATCCAGTTGTTCTTGTAGAGCCGACAGTGTGTAGCATGCGTCTACAATTATCTTATTGGATAGGTCCCAGAATGTGTTGCATGCTTAGTAGATCTGACTGATTTTTATTGGAGTTTGTTATGGTTTCTATAATATGATTTCAATGTGGTTCTAACTAGCCAACTTGATTATATCATTTAGAGGAAAGATATTTATAGGCAATCATTTTTTATTGCTTGAGTGTGATTCGTGGTTGATCAAGAAGAGCAGAACAAAGTGTGTGAAGTGTTGAGCCATCAGAAGAAGGTCTATGTGACCAAGTGAAGTATTTGTGCTATACATTGGAACTGATCCAAATAGTAGGTCTAAGTGTAGTTCACCAAGATCCAGATATAGTGTGTATATGTTATTCAGAAGGTTGTAGCCTTCTCTCCTTTGAGCAGTGAGCTCTCAGACAATGCGTCCTCTCCCCTAATAGGGACTATTGTAAAAGACTCCTAACAGGGTCTGACCCTTGACCAAGTCTATTGTACTAAATATATTGTAAAGAAACTCCTAACAAGGTTAAGGATCTTCTAACAAGGATCATAATACACTAGTGCAGAATATTAGTGGGTGTCAATTCCCACCAGGGTTTTTACCTATTTGGGTTTCCCCGTAACCAAAATATTGTGTTGTGTTCAAGTGTTCCTTCATTGTTTTTATGCTTTATGTTTAAGTATACTTAATTGGATAAAGAATTCAAACTTGTAGATAACTGATTCACCCCCCCCCCCCCCCCTCTTAGTTATCTCTTGGGACTATTCCTAACAAACAAAACTAAAAGTTTATGGAGACTCCCAACTAGTCATTAATCAGATTAATGATGAATATCAGACCAAAGATGACAAGCTAGTGCCTTACAAGAACATTGTGGAAAACCTTAACAAGTACTTCACTCTTATTACATTTGAGCAAGTACCTAGAGAAAAGAACAAAGCAGCAGATGCAATGGCAACTTTGGCCTCACTTCTACAACTACCAGATCAAAGCACCAAATATGAATTCCTGGTAGAAGTGGAACAACCCACATTTGACCCCACCCATCCTCATACTATTTTCTTATTAACTGGACAAGAATCATCTTGGTATGGAGCCATTTACACTTACCTCAAAGACCAAATCTTACCAATGGACCAAACCAAGAACCAAAAGAAAAGCTTCATCTGCCAAGCCACTCGATATACCTTAATATCTGAAACATTGTATCGTAAGAATCTCAGCGGAATGATTCTTAGATGTTTAGAGAAAGAGGAGTCAAATGTAGCCTTGCAAGAAATCCATGAGGGAATCTATGGGTCACATTCAAATGGATTAACCCTAGCTAAGAAACTTCTTAGGATAGGATTTTTTTGGCCTACGATGGAAAAAGATGCTTGTCATTTTTCTAAGACTTGTCAAAAGTGTCAATTGCATGGAAACTTGATCCATGTACCAGCCCAAGAGCTTCATCTGATGACAACACCATGGTCATTCTATCAATGGGGATTAGACTTAATATGGATTATTCATCCACCATCTTCCAATGGTCATAAGTTTATCATCACTGCTACAGAGTATTTCAGTAAATGGGTGGAAGTTGTGCCCTTGTCAACTACAATAGGAAAACAAATATCCTTGTTCATTCTAAATCACATAATTTGTAGATATGGCATACCTCATGCCATCATCATGGATAATGAAAAACACTTTAAAAACAAGGATCTAAAGGAATTGTGTACAAAGTTCCGCATGATACATCATTCCTCTTCAATCTATTATCCCCAAGGTAATGGACAAGCCGAAGCAACAAATAAGAACATCTTGAAGAGAATGGTGGACAGTTTAGGAAGAGATTGGCACATAAAAATAAACCCTACCTTATGGGCTTATAGAATAAGCACTAGAACGCCAACAGGAGCTACACCTTTTTCCTTAGTCTTTGGAATAGAAGCAGTTTTACCTTTGGAGGTAGAAATTTCATCCTTAAGGATATCTCTTCATGGCTTGATAAGTGAGGAAGATTATAGAGTTGCTAGGTTGCATGAACTAGAACTTCTAGATGAGAAATAACAACAAGCATTTCATCACTTAAGAGTATATCAAAATAGAATGTCAAGGACTTATAACAAACACATTAAGTCAAGAACATTTCAAATAGGTGACCTAGTTTTGCGAGAGAATCCCAAGAACCAACTTGAAAGAGAAAAGAAAGGAAAATGGGAAGAAAAATAGTTAGGACCTTTTGTTATCACCTCATCTTTTGGCACTGGGACCTATAAGTTAGTGGATTGTGATGGAGAAGAGCTACAAGAACCTATCAATAGCATTCACCTAAAGAGGATCTATACATGAGATAGATGAAAGAGTATAAAGATTATCAGAAAATCAAATGGTGAGCATCATATTTATTGTATATAGCCAAAAGAGATCTTGAAAATACCAAAACATTGAAAAATAGAAAAGAGCAAACAAATTGGAAAAGTGGAAAAGATAAAAAAATAGTGAAATTTGAGCATGAAGAAAGCCAAAAACATTCATATATGATCCTCAAAAGATGTTGTCTTGGTAAAAACCTAGAAAATAGGCACCTTGATGATATGAAAAAGAAAAAAATTGAAAAAAGAGAAAAATACAAAAAAAAAATTGAAAAAGTATCTTGGTGAAAACCTAGCAAATAGGCACCTTGGTAGCAAAAAAGGAGAAAAAGCTTTAAAAATATAAAAAGAAAGCAAGATCCATTCAAACGGTGAAAATATAGTAAACAGACACCATTGAAAGTCCAAGTCAGTTGCATACCTAGAAGGTCACCTTATAAATATTGCATTCACCAGCATTTGTATATATTGCATAATAAAACCCCACAGCTGCATTTGCAAGTACCTAGAGATTTTGGTCACCTAATCTGCAAATTTTCCTAAGTCCAATTTTGAAATCATATCAAGCTAGGGGAAATCTACTCAAAAGAAGGAAGGATTCATCAAAAGAAAATTTTAATCATTCAGTGAATCAATTCATCAAAAACGCAAGTGAAACACTTAATCAAATCTTCAAACCCGATCCAATTTGAACCAAATGGAAAATTTAATCCAAGATCTTACATGACCTTATATTTATCAGGATTAAAAGTATAAAATGGATGGAACAACACTCAAAATATGGATTTTAAAAACATTGCAAAAAAAATTTAAGTGTTGACTTGATTGATGAAATCATCTCTTTCTAGCAAATCAATGAAAGTTTTTAAACGAGATAAGCTATGATGAGAGTGTGATATTTTAGTTGATTTCTAAATGACTGTCTTAAGATCAAAGTTTAAATCATGTATTATTTGTCCAAGGACATGATCATCAAAGAATCATCGAGGACTTGTACATAGGTTAAAACTGAGATTTTTGTTTGTTTACGCAAAAGGATACCTTGGATATTTTGATCTTCAATATCATAATACCAAAATCCACTTACAACATAGAATCCAAAAAAATTAGTATTTGCACTCTCATGATTGGTTTCAATCACTAATAGTCATACTAGATAAGAGATGGGAAATCAAAACAAGAGGTGCAAAAAGTATTCATATCATCATGGTTGAACTAGTGATGGTTGTACTAAAAAAAAGAATTCCAAAACTGCTCAATGATGATTATAAGCTCCAAATTTTTGAATAATGATAGTTAGTTTCATACATCTTAGATTAAATGCATTTAATGTATTTTTCCTTTCTTAGTTTATAATTTCAAGAGAGAAGATTGACAAAACAAAAGGGGGTGTGGTCAAATCAAAGAATCAAAGGATCATCAAAAACTATATGTGATCGAGTGCGTTGGAAATCAAAAAAATAAAAAATAGAGCGCATTTCATTAGTTCACTTGCATTAGTTAGGTTCATTTAAGCATCATTGCATCCCATTGCATTAAATTATTGAAATCATTTCCACTAGATTCACTTTAGCTTACATGCATTAGGTTGCATTCATCATATTAAGTCCATTAAATTGCATTAGGTTGCATACATCACCTTAAATTTATTAACTAAATTAGATTGCATCATTCAAGATTCATTTCATTTAGTATGCATCATTCATGACAAAAGAGAATCATTCATCTTTCATCCATTAAGTGCATTTACCATTACATTCATTAAGATCATAATCATTACATCATTATACCCATTACATCATTACATTTCAAATAGAACATCATAACTATCATTAGGTACATATCATTTAAGTCATTACATATAAATTCAATCAACAAAGCCAATACATGGCATCATCATTTACATCATGTAACATCTAGGATCATTAACCATTAAGTATCCATATCACATTGCATTCATATACATTAGAATCATCTAATCCATCTATATATCATTACATCCATAAAACCAAAGCATTAATCATTAGAATTCACATCATCACATTCATCCATCTATTCTATGTCATACATAAGACAACCATTTAAGAATCATTAGAACATATGCATACATATCAAAAATTGCATTCTAAAAAACATAAAACAAAGCATATATGAGATAGAACCATCTAGATCTGCATATCATGTTAAAACACCTAAAAAGGAGATCCAACACATCATGACATCATATATAGTGAAAACTATCAAAATGAGTATCAAAGTCTATAAGATCATCAGGAAGTAAACAACATATCAAAGTCCATCAAAGTGATCATAAAAGCAATATCTAGAAAATCAATGTCTATCAAAGTATTAGAATCAACATCAACAATATAGATCAAATCAAATGATACAATAAGAGTCTAATGTCTCGACATCAATAAGAGAATGAGATCATATATCATCAAAGTACAAAGCAATTGAAATATGTCAGATGATTGAGTCACCAACACCATCTGTACCATCAGGACCAAGAGCACTATCTAGAGGATGACTCGAGCTCGCTTGTAATCCATGTTAACTCATCACTACCAAGAAGGTTTGCATCATCAAACTCAAATAAGTAACATGTTGCTGCATCACTGACATCTGAGTCTAAAGAGATATGACATCTGATCCTAAAGTTGGAGCAGGACCCTGTGGTGGAGGTATGGATGAGGAAGGAATCGAAGAAGATGGAATAGAAAATGATGGAACAAAACTGGAAGAACATGGACATGATTAAGAAGAGGGCATCGAAGAAAAAGTAGAAGCAAAAGTAGAATCAGGTCCCTGAGAAGTGGAGCCTATGAAATAACTATCGGTATTCCCTACTGAGTAGGAGGACCCCATGCCTAATCTAATAAAACCTGTGCCACCTATGCCTCAACCTCTTTGTGACATCTGGCTCTATGTCGACCCTATCTCATTGTTGGATCCCTAGGTACTTGATGAAGTACTCTATCCATGCCACCTCTACCCTGACCACCCATAGGAGGAATCAGAGCAGTAGTAATCACTGGGATATGTACTCTACCTACTCTGGTTGCTCGAGGACCACATCATCCATGTCATGCTCAAATCCTACCCCTACCACCATCTCCACCATAATCATCTCCATCATCATCTATGCCATCTCCTGCATTACCAATGTCACCATCTGATAGCTCATCAATACTAGGAATCCTCTCACTAGGATCTGTGAACCTAGGAAAGGGATACTGATGAAACCACTCAGCATAATCATCTATGATACCAGCATCCATAATATGCTCTCTATATTTTTTTGGATTTTATATCCAAGGTCTCGAATCTCTCTAATAGTTGTGCCATAATCTACATAGGGACCCCACAACAATCTCTCTGCCTACACTCGAGCATACAATGCTACTCCCTATGGCATACCCTGTCTACGCCCATACTGACGCAATACTCTCCTAAAGAAGAATCTCTCAATAATATAAGTAGAATGCCCAATCATCCATCGAGGGAAAAACATATAAGGTAACTCAGAGTCATCCTCAGGCCAAGCCTCACAACCAACATATGGCCTCCATACCACAACATCCATGTCATCAATGACACGATGCCAATAATATAGCTTACCTATATGGGTCTGAATAACCATACCCTTGTACATCTAGGCAAATGGCCAGCCTAGATCTCATTGTTGTGCTATGATAGGATGTGTCACTAGGATATGCTCCCAAGTCCAAAGCTTTAACAAGATCACCCCTACAGTAAGTATAGAGGATCATCTATAAACCACTATATGTAGCTCATGATACAACTAAGAAAATATGCATGAACCCCAATCAAATCTTCGAGGATGTGCCATCAAGTCCTCAAGGATAGGACCCCATCCACATGCGAAACCATGGTTGCACCTGTCTGGCAGAAGAAACCCACCAATCAAAGTACCTAAAACTACTGGAAGCACCAGAAAAGAAAGGAACTGGGCCACTAGATATGATCGTCTCTAATGGTAGGATCCAAAAAAACCTGTCGACATGTAGACCCATCATAAACAGTGTCATAATAGATCAACTCTCCTCTAGTCAGCAAGTGAAGGATGTGATACACATCCTCTGGGGTGATCGTCATCTCACCCATTAGTAAATGGAAAGTATTATGGTCTGAGTGTCATCGCTTAGCCATAGCAGTAATCAAACCTTGATTCACTTAGAATCAAGGAAGAGAAAGAAGAAAAGAAAGACCACATAGAATGATATGTCTATGATCAACCACACTAAGGTCCTGGATCATACTAAAAAGTAAGGGATAACAACCGTGAACACCTAGTGACTTAAGCACTGCCTACAAAAAGCAAGTTCAATCACATCAGTTTTGAAATTAGTTATCACTTAGATTATCCTAAGTCAATCAAAGATTTACAAAATATCAAACCATAATCAATTTTCATGTTTCTACTCAGATAGAATGGAAAATTCATCATAATCCATCATCTAAATCTAGATTGACGATCCAACATTCAAATTATGACTGACTCATACTGACATCTTACGACTTGCTATAACATCAAGTTCATTACCTTAACCAATCATTTGATCGACGATGTTGAACAGGTTGAAATCTGACTATGTCAAATTAAAATCAATCCTAAAAGGGTGAAAGCGCTAAAAAGAAAATGCATTATTTAAAAGTTTAAATGTGCTACTTAACAGCTCAAAAGTGCCATTTCAGGAAAAAGCACTAAAATAACTTGAAAGCATTGTTTTAAAACTTGGAAGCACTATTCTAAATGGAAAAAGCACAATCAACATTAAACGCGCTATTTGGTAAGGCGAAAGAGAATTAGGGTCAAGAACAGGCATGCAAACACACTGTTCTGAAGCATGGAAGTGTTGGTTAAAGTTGTGGAAGCACTACTTCAAAGGTAAAAGTGCTATTTATATTTGCAAAAGTGCTATTTGAAAAAATAAAAGGAAAAATAGAGGGTTTTGCAACGAAAAATTTGATTTTCTAGAAAGTAAATGCATAAATCGACAAAATCAATAAGTTCAGGCACTCACCAGAGGTCCGTAATTTTGTAGCCATTGGAACCATCGACCATGCTCAAATCTATGCTCACAAATTGAGATAGACATTGTCAGAAAGTCAAAAGAGGTCAGAGCTCAAAAGTCAAAAGTAAAAGTGAAAATGAATAGTGAAAAAGACTTTTTACCTCTATATGTAAACCTTTTGACCTAAAAAAGGTATCTTTGACCTAAAAAAGGTATCTTTGATCTAAAAGGGGAATCTTTCACCAGAGGGGGCTCGGGAACTCCAAAATTTTCACCAATTTTTCAAATCAGGTGCATTTGTAATCAAACAGATGCAAAAACATTATCGGAAATGAAATAAAAATTTATTATAAATTGACCTAATCAACGCAAATTGACCTAAATCATCAAAATCTTCAAACATCTATCAAATTTCATTTTATTTCTGAGGGGGCATACCACTCGGATAATCAACATCAGCAGCAACATCATCAAATCAAGAGAACAACCATCAAATCAAAGTGTAATCTTTTATCAGGAAATTTTTTGCTAATCAATCGAAAGGGGCATCAAATATCGAATCACATCAAATTAGGTATCGCATCAAACTAACATCAGATTAGCCATCAAGGACTTCAAATCAATCAAAATGACCATTAGAACTATATCGAACATCATCAAAATCGCATCTTCTATCAGGCATCAAGATCGACCATCGATAGAATCAAGATCTTTCATCAGTAAAATCTAGACATTCTTTGAATTGACACGCTTCGCATGTCAACTCAAAGGGGCATTTGTAATCACCAAAAAGTGGACAAGATCATTCATGTGAATAATCAAGGTAAAATCAAGGCAATTGAATCGAAACAAACATTTGGCCAATCAAAATTAAAATCAAGTCTTAATTCAAAATGATTCAAAATCTAAAGCCAAAAGAGCAATTAAAAACTATTAAATCAAGTGAAATTAAATCAAATGTGCAATTAATCTAATTAATTGTATAGTTTGAATTAAATTAAATCAACCCATTCAAGGGGTGCACATGTCTAAATAAATGAATTAAAATTAATTAATTAAATCCTAATTTCTTCAACACCACATGGGAGGAAAAAACCTCAACTAATGGGATTTAAGGAAATGAACTCACATGGATCAAGCCAAATTCAATCTCAATCACTCAAATTGAAAGAGCATCTTGTCCACTCATCTTGTCTTCTTGTCCTAAGCTTTGAGGACACAATATTTAAATTGTCTTCAAAGGGTGGAACCAAAGACTCAACTCAATCTTAATCGTGATCAACACAACTACACCCCCTACCCTTGCCAAATCCTATATAAGAAAGCCAAAATTTCTCATAAAACAATCCACAAATCTGAGAATACCATCAAACCTCTTGCATTTTATAGCTAGAAAGGGAAGTTAAGGCTAATTAGTTGTATTTCATTTGGAATTGATCAATTTAGCTTGTTTATCATATCATTTCTCATTCTAGGACTGTCATTAATGGAGACTTGTTGAGAGCTTCACATTAACACTCTTAGTTAGAGAGCCATAGGATGCTTAATTATTCATTGATTTGCTAAATAGATTGCTATATTGTGGTTATTTAGTTTCTATTTCATTTATTGTTCAATACTAATTCTATGAAGGTACAAAATCTTGTACATAGGATCTATTAGAACTCCAAATAGTTTTGCTACCGAACATTGAATCACGGCAGATGCAAATTCAGAAGGTTGAAGACTTAGTTAGCACATCAAATGTAAGTTTTATGGATAGCACGGTTAGTCTTACAACTAATATCAGTGAGCAGATAATAGTGTTGTAGACACCACAAGATACCTAGAAGGCATCATTCAAGGAAGCATAAGAGAAGTATAAAAGCATTTTGACAAGATCCCCAAACTGGATAAGAAGTAAGTATTTTGGCATCTTTGTTAAAAAGGGGGGAATATACATATAAGTAAAGGGAGAATGCATATAAAGGGGAATATGATGAACAGACATATATAAGGAGAGTATATAGAAAATAAGATGATTATGTATATAGTATGGAGATGTATCATAGTTATTACATCAAGGGGAGTAATAAGTTTTACCAAGGAAGAGAAATAGACTAGGACAAAATTTTGATTAATGACTTTGAAGTTTTTGAAGGTTTTTAACAAACACACCAAACTAATGCCAAAGGGGGATATTGATACTCCTAAGAGTTAATTTTTTTGTCATTAGTTATGAGGAAGTTATTATGTTTGTCAAAGTCATTCGGTAAGGAATAAAATATGATTTGGTAAGGCAGAGAAAGAATTCGGTAAAAGGAACTAGTAAATAGGGAATTTTGATAAAGGAGAATAAAGTATAGGCACTGAGGGAGGCATAACCAAGCACTAAGAACCAAGTTATACCAAGCACCAAAATGATAAGAGAAAGTACTTACCGAGTTAAATAAAATGTGTTACCGAGCAAGATAGGTCGACACCAGAAGATTTCTAAGTACATTGAACTTGGACACCAATTAGAAAATGGTTTACCAATCTTGAGGAGATCGTATAATAGAACATTGGAGATTGAAATATAATGATTACAAGGTGAGATTAGCCAATGATAATTAAGGATTAAATATGCACTGGAAATGTACCCAATGTTAGCATCGCTTGAAATGAAGATTCTAGCACATCTAGCATCACTTAAATTTTGTATATAAGAAGATCAGAGTATAAAGATCATTAAGATGGCATATACATGTGTGAAGAGAAATTGGAGATTGCATGTGTGAAGAAGATTAGAGGAGAAGGTGAATAAGTAGTGAAGATACCAAGTAACAAAGTATTAAGGAACAATCAGAGATTCAAATCTATTGAGTGTTGAATTGATAGTGTGAAGGATTCACAGTATGAGGTAAAGAGTTAATGAGCACGTGGAGTCTAAATAGCATTTTTTGATGCAAGTTTGATATAAATTTTATTGCTACTGATTTAAAGTTAATTATAATTGTATAAGTCTCTTAACCAAGCAGATCCTAACAGATCTTAATTGGAATCCTTTAACTAGGTACAATTCTTAGATTAGAGTTGTGAAATCTCTTAACAGAGTAGACTTAGCAGTCTTTAGAATTATTAACTAGGTTAATACTCTTAATAGGGTAAGCTAACATTAATAGATAAACATTGTAGCTCTAACCAAGAAACTTTATTCTACAGTAGTGAAGTCTTATGGGTGTCATCCCCACCGCAGTTTTTATCCTCTAGCAAGGATTTATGTGATGCCAAATAATTGTGTTATGTGTTTATTATTACATGGTTTATTTATTTTTATGTGATGCATGCAAATTTTAATTAGTAAATGAATGTGAAGGTAATTTTAAAAGTGTTTTAGAGTACTGATTCACCCCTCCCCTCTCAGTACTTACCTTTCCACACCTAAATCCAACAATCAAGTCTTTCTTATAGTTATAGCCCAAGGATTTTTGAGTAGTGAGCTCTAGGTAGTGTGCTTGAATGTATGTGTATTCTATATTTGTAATAATCTTGTACTTATAAAAAGGTATTATCCTTATTTTGGGTTCAAGCCCCACCATGTTTTTTCCTAATTTTGGTTTCCATGATAAAAATATATGTGTTATGTGTTGTGGATTCTTTCTAATTTCTGCATGCTTTCTTTACTTTTCATAAATTAGATTTAAGATTTTTATGCATAAGGGTTTAAGGGTTTAGGAGTTTTTAAGTATTATATTTTTGGTGTAACTGACTAACCCCTATCCCCCCTCACAATTTCTTGCTACCTTATTTCCTACAGTTAGTATTAGAATCTGGTCCCTTGAAGGAAGCCTAATAGCTTGAGAGAGGTCCAAATATGGAAACATACGAGAAGGAAAATCCTAGGTTTGATGGAACCAACTACACTTTGTGGAAGATTCACATGATAGTGCATCTCAGATGCATTAATGATATTGTTGGAAGGTTACTAAGCAATCTTACATGTGTCTTGCAAACCCTACAACTGCACAAGAGATCAACGATGCTAGATCCAATATTAGGGAAAAGGAAGCTTTGTTGAGCACATTAACCGATGCAGAAATGACCAATATCATGGAATTGGATATGACCAATGAGATAAGGGAGAAGTTGTAGATTTTGGATAAAGGAGACAAGGAAGTGAAGGTTCCTAAGTTGTAAATTTTGAAAGGACAACACGAAGCCCTAAAAATTAGTGAAGATGAAAGGATCACCCCTTAAATGCTTAGGGTGAATGAAATTTCAAATACTATCAGATGTGTTGGAGGTACCTTGGAAGAGGATGAGATTGTGCCGAAGGTGCTAAGAGCACTAATCCCTTCCTAAAGCCAAAAATTTTTAGCCATTGAGGAGATTAGGATAGTGACTAATATAAAAAGAGACAAACTAGTACATTTAATGATGCACTACCTAAGTTTGAGACCACATTCAAAGCTAGTACATATGGGAAAGACATGCAGATATCAGAAACAAGTAAAAGACCAACAAATAAATGGATGTCAAGATATGAGAAGGAGATGAAGGAAATGGAAGAAGAAGATAAAGAGCTTGAATAGTTAGAAGAAATGATTACAAGGAGAGTACCTAGAGCTCCTAAAGGTAATTACAAAGGAAATTTTCCTATTAAAAAATTTTCATAGAGTAAAATATGACACTTTGCTTCTAGATGTCCAGAGAGAGCTGGGAGATGGAAAAGTAAAAGACCTATTGTTGTAAAAAGGTGTTACTTTTCTCTTAGTAATAACGAAAGAGTTACAGATGATGAGTCCAAGAAGAATGATGATGAGTTCATATTCATTATTTTTTAGAGATGAGGATACTAATTCTAAAGATGAGGATATGGATTCTAATGATGAGGATATTGAGCCTACAAATTCTATGCCTACTAGTTCATTCATTGCTAAGAAAGAGGAAGGTATTAATTATAATGATCCAAAGTCTACTAGTTCCTTCATTTTTATTAAAGAAGATGATTCCAACTTTAAAGATTATATGCCTTCTAGTTCTAATGATCGTACTATTGAAGAAAAATCCCTATCTTCTCAAGTTATCAAGAAGGATGAATGGGTTAAAAACAATGGCTTGTCTCACCATATGACTAGTGATAAAAGTAAGTTTGTGATCCTTGAGAAGTGTTGGTGCCCAAAAATGATGGATCAAATTTGGCCAACTAATAGGTACAAATTGATACCTCTAAAATTATGGCTTAATCAAGCCAAGGCTGGTAGGCCTAAATTAACTTTAAACAACCAAATTCGCTATATTTCTCAACTACATACACAAAACAAAGTTCCTCCAAAGGTTGTGAATGATCCTTTGAGGAAATCACAAATCTTCTGATAATATATACTCTATAAAACTTGGCTAAAATGTATTATACTAAGGACTAAAAGTAATGCTTTTGAAATAATGATTTAATGTATCTACAAACTACAAATGAACTAATATAATAGTTTCCAATTAATGATTAGACCAGTGCCTTCTAAATATTTGGGCTATACAGTTAGAAAACCTTCAATCCTACGTACGATCAGAGATGATTTTAAAAACTTGCTTTAGACAAGACCATCATTTCAGAGGCTTCCACTTATTTAAAATAGATTGTACAACTAGTTCTATTGAATTTAGCTCTATTCAATAGACCAATAGAAACAAAAGAAAGACTTACACGGACCTTTCTACTAATATTCGAATTGCATAATGATTTTGAATTATAACACTTAGGGAATTTAACACAGTGAAACACTCTATTTAATAGAATATCTGAAAGACTAATCGAAAGCATAAAGATAACTTATAATCACAAATAAAAGAAATGGAACTTATCTTTATAAATGTTGAAAAAATGGTACATAATAATTCATAGTTGTAATTGCAAGTTGAATCCTTCTCAAGAATTCTAGAAATAATTTCTAATCTAATGACGATGTCCTTTACCTCAATCCTGGTATCTGTATTAATATGTTTTGAATGGATGCAAACAAGCTTCGGACTGAGGTGTCGGTTCAAAAAAAAACATAATCACTAACTGCAACCAAAATATAATGACAATGCAAAATATTAACCATTTTGAAGGTTAATATATTTAATTTATAAAATCTTTAGTAATTCCCCTATTTAGAATATCTCTCTTCCTTCATCCCATAAAATAATTCTCTTTGAAATATTATTTGATGTGAAGACTTCCTACACATTAGGTAAATTAATTAAATATCTAACCTTAGTCTTCATTAGGGTTTTCCCAAATAATCCTTTACGACATACTTTATCATTTGAATTAATCAACATGATAATATTATTTTAAGGAATAAATTACCCTAATAAGATATTTTATTTAGCAACTAGGGTAATTTATATTTTTATCGTGAGAATGATTTAATGCCTTTTCCACATCATTTTCCTTTTAACAAATGATTCAATTTTAACATTAGGGTAAAAGCATTATATTATAAAATGTTAATATATATCCAAATTTGGTGATAACTAGATTATATGTTCATGCGATCTCTGCCTATAATTAGGCGCACAAACTCTCAGGTCTGATCCTTATACTCATAGGTTTGATCCTCTGAAGGCTGCAAAACACTCATATATCCGTAGCAGCTACCATTATCTTACAGCGAACACAGGTGGATGAAAACTCTGTCTTTTACAAGACATACATCTTGCAGCAGTGAAACTTATATCAGTTGGTGATCTGACTTAATCCACAAAGTCTGAGTAGGCATATGACAGTAATTATACATGTGTAGCAGTGACAAACTCTAAGATCCATTCTGAGCACACTTTTCTCTGACATATTACAATTGACTGACATAGATAAGAAATTATCATTCACTTGTATTCAGAACTCATAATCGGACACTTAGCTGAAGATATCAGAGGGTTCACTGAAAGATATTAGAGGGTTTGCTGGAGATTAAAGAATCATATCTGATTCACTCTTAATGTACTTGAACTCAAGAGGCAAACACTCAGTGCACAAGGATTTCAGTTACAAACAGAGGAACCAGATTTTCTGCATTCAAGTTCATATATACTTATGATCAGATCTGACCTAAGCCCTATTCAATCTGACTGTTGAAGTCTGAGATCTGATACTACATCTGATCTAACCCTTGCATTGGCTATCTACTACTTACATTGGCATTGTCAGATTTTCTTCAGAAAATCACAGATTTGAGAGTGCATCAATAAATGGGCCTATCAAATGTGATATGCAAACTTTTCATATGAAAAGGAAGTCTGCCTTCCTTCGATGACAAATCAACCTAGGTTTCATGCACTCATACTCTAAGAAGGATGTTTCTGGTCGCAACGTGACAGTTCTTAGGACCGAGATGCCCAAATTGAATTCAGAAGCTCCAAAGAAGAAAGAGGCTTTCACTAGTTACTATTTTAACTATTGGCTATATGGCCATAAGAAGAAAGAATGTAGAAAGCCTATACGGGATCACCATTCATATGATCATTTGAAAGAATTCACAGAAAAACAAAAAAGACTAGCAGATCAAAACATAGACTGGGATATGTATGCTCTCTTTTCTCAACTCCCTGCTGAGGAACTTGCTGCGAAAAAGCTTTCCATCGAAAACCCTATTGATAAAAAAGGATCACAAAATGAAAGTTTGAAGGACAAAGCAAGGGTAAACAATAAAAGCCCTATTAAGGACTGGGCTACAGAAAAGATCTCCAATGGAAATCCTAAGGAGCTGTCTCTAGCAGAGAAGCTCAAAAAGGGAACACAGAGCAATAATGTGCAGGACAAGTCTAGGGTTGAAAAACCCAGTTTTGTGTTAGAGGCAAACAAGAAAAGCCCTAAGTTTTTTAAAGATACCAAAACAAAGATCTTCACAGTCAATTCCTTGGATAGTCAGATGAATTTCTTTGCAAAAACAAAATATGTGAAAGTGGGCACAAGCAGCGGGGATGCTAAGGTGGGAAGACTTGAATGCAAGTCATTATGCGGTACCGAGGAACCCCTATCTGCCAAGGGGGAAGGCAGACTCTTACCTACCCAAGCACCTTCCGTCTACACGAAGAAGAAGGAATTCACCTGGCAAGTGGTAAGAAACAAGAAAAAGGTAAACAGGTATCAGTTATCTCAAAAACCTTTCAATTTAACTCTTAAAAACTCCTTTGATTTGCTTAATAAGGAAGAAAATGGTTATATGATTAGCAATAATAAGAGTAATCAAGTTTCATGTAATAATTCATCTAACGAAACATTAAAGATTGCAACTTATACACTTCCATGTAGGCATATTATTCAGTAGGATCCAGGTAAGAATAATCATAGCAGTCATTATGTCTCTATCATCCTAGATAATGATGTTATTATGTAGCAGCAGAAAATCTTGCAAGAAAGAGGTCTAATCTATATCTGGAATGGGACGGGAGTAACTATCAAGAATGTAGTGAAGGAACTATCATTACTGCTACCGAGGGAGGTGAGTATAACACATCTTATGGATCTTTTTTTGTTAATTGTTTGTACCAATAAGAATATGAAGGATAGCATTTTGAATAGAAAGGATATTAAATTTAGGAACATCCCATTTTCTTTTTTTGAATGGATGCCTTTGTTTAATCCAATGATGTTAAATGATTTTAGAATAGAAAAGGCTATGTCTTTAAATAACCTACCTATAGAAATGTCTAACAAGGAAATCATAAGAACTATAGGGAATAAAATTGGGAAATACATTAGGACTATAGAGTCATCCTTAAATCAAATCAATAAAATTATCATAGTTGAGATGGAATTTCATCAAAAAAGCATCTTACCCATCCAATTAAACTTCAATTCAAATTCTATCATAATCAATCCTAGAATATTAGAAAATTTTATCGAAGAAGGTGTGTACACCCAGAAGCTCCACAAAAACATAAATCTTATAAATCAACCCAATAAAGATGTGGAGATAGAGTTATGTAAGGACAGAGGGGGTTTTATAATTAGGCCTACAAAGTCTCAAGGACTGGATAGGCTCCATCCCACAGTAGAAATAGGTTTAAATACCTCGTTATCAAACCAATTTCAGATCAAAAAGATAACAGGAGTAGAAAATATCCCTGAACCTCAAGATAAGGCCCATCATACAAATGCTGAAATAGATAGAACAATAATAAAAGAAAAAATTAATAGATCAATGAATGAGACCATAAATGTTGAGGTCAAATCTGCCCTACCTTTATCCTCAAAGCATAAGAATAACCTTAGTACTCAGAGTATCAAGCAAGGAATTTACACTGAAAATACCTCTTACAGCCTAAATAGAATCTCCAACAGTCCAAAAGATCAAGAGAGATCACTTATAAAGGAGAATCAAAAAATAGAAGAAGAAATAGTAGAAATCACCAATGAGTTAATGGATACCTGTATGGATGAAATATGTGACAAAGAGGAACTTGATCACCAAAAAAATTTGCTAATTAAAAGCATTAAGAAGATGTCAGCATCAGACAACACTCTGGAAGATGGAGAGGAGGACATGGAAATGGAATGCTTACCAAATCTAGATGAGATAGGAGATATGGAAACAAATCTTAATGATAGAAAAGGTCCCTTGTATGTTAGGAAAGAAGATATAAATAAGACAAGGAATCTAAATGAGGAAGAGATCAGAATTTGCCTAGAAGGAATCAACAATGATGACAGACAATTAGGCATGGCAATAACCATTGATGGAATCAAATCCGGTGATAATCTTCCATCAGTTAAAGACTCCATAGAAGGCCTCTTTGGTATCACCAATGAAGACAGGCAGTTAGGTAAAGAAATGAAAAGAGGGAGTCTGAGCACCCCTAATATCAATAGAATTAAAAAGAAGAGGGGTAGGAAATCTGTAGTGGAGCTAAGAACTATGAGTGTTAATGCAGGAACCCAAAAAGAGATTGCAGATATTCCTAATATTGAAAAAAACTCGAAGCTCATCCCCTCTGATTCTTACCATCAAACAAAAGAAATGCAAAAAGAAAGAATGGAAAAATCCCCCTTAGAGGAGACCTTTGACCAAGGATCACTGCTAGATTTTTTAGGATTAGATCCTGCCTCTATTTTGGAGGAGTCTAGGAGTAACGATATAATAACAGGAGTATTATGTTTGCTGTCAAATGAAGAACTCTGTGAGGAAAACAAAGAGAACATGGTTAGGAAAAATACAAAAGCTTTAGGTTTAGGAAAATCAATTAAGGGCAGGTTAGAAGTTGATACGGGGAAAATAGTCAAACCAAGAGGAAGAAAATCCCTTGTTGAACTAAGAGCAAAGGAAGGAATGGCGCCAGGTCAGGTTAAAATTATCGATATTCTATACTCTAGGAAGGGGAAGGTCCTTCTCGAGTCCTCATGAAGATCATTAGTTGGAATGTTAGGGGTTTAAATGCCCCTAACAAACAATGCCTTGTAATAAGGAAATTAGCAAA
Organism: Chamaecyparis obtusa; assembly: GCA_027943335.1. Taxonomy (NCBI): domain Eukaryota; kingdom Viridiplantae; phylum Streptophyta; class Pinopsida; order Cupressales; family Cupressaceae; genus Chamaecyparis; species Chamaecyparis obtusa. The sequence goes on along the minus strand of BSBK01000494.1, from coordinate 1,249,467 downwards.
AATTAAACCAAATATGGCTATGATACAAGAAACTAAACTTTCTAATGAAGGATATGAGAATATAAAAAAGAGTATAGGAATAAGAGAATTAGTAGGTTATGAGGCAGAAGGTGCTTTGGGTGGAATTGCTTTTATTTGGGATCCAAGAGAAATAATTTTCAATATTCATGAAAAATAGAAAAATTGGATGGGAGGTCAAATAAAAAGTTTAAAGTCAGATTTAAAGTTTAATATAATAAACATGTACGCTCCTAAATTCCTACATGAAAAGAGAGTTGTATGGTAGGAGATTAAGGATTATATAGAGAACTTCCTGAACGAAACATTTATACTAGGATGAGATTTTAATGCTATCCTATCCTTGGGAGATAAATAGGGTGGGACGAAACACATATCAAAAACAACTTTAGAATTCTAGGAATGGATAAACATTATAGGAGCGTCAAAAATTGAATCAGACCAAGGGAAATACACCTGGACTAACAAACGTAAAGACACGGAGTTAATAGTAGAAAAATTGGATAGGTTCTTTTTTATAGGGAAGCTAAAGAATTTTGATTTTAATTTTACTAATGAGGTCCTACCCATTGCCGGCTCCGACCACTTTCCTATAGAACTAGTAATTTCGGAACCAATCAGAAATAAAAAAATCCCATTTAGATTTGAAAAAATGTGGTTACTTAATGAGGAATGTTTGGATCTAATTAAAATATGGTGGATAGAGGCAAGGTTCAAAGGCTCCAAGATATATAAAGTCATAAGGAAAGTAAAACTAATAAAAAGAAATCTGTCACAATGGAGTAAAAACACTATTGGGGATATATTTGTGAAAAGAGACCTTATAGAAAAAGAGCTGGAAAATGTGAATAAGGAGATTACTGAAGAAGGAAAATAGACTTCAGACGATAACATAGAGCAAGAACTATTATGTAAATACTATGATTCTCTTTCACAAATTAGTGCATTCTGGGGGCAAAGAGCGAGAGAAACATGGCTCAGGGAAGGGGACAAAAACACCAAATTTTGTCACAATAGCATCAAAGCTAGAAGGAATATAAATAAGATTTCCAAAATCAAAGATAGCAATAGTAATACAATAGAGGATCCCAAAGAAATTGCAGATTTAGCAGTCTCTTTCTTTGAAAAATCTCTGAATAACTTAAGGAGTGTGGATTTGTGGGACCAGGCCAAGCTGTTAAGAAACATCTCTCGTATAATAACTCCATGTCAAAATAACCTCCTAAATGCTGCATTTACAGAAGATGAAATACTCAAGGTTCTAAAGGAAATGAACCCGGATAAATCCCCTGGTCCTGATGGATTCCCAACTTTTTTCTTTCAAAAGTGTTGGTCATTTCTGAGCAAGGAAATTACTGATGCTCTAGAGGGAATGAGAAACTCAGGACATATTCTTAAAGAGCTAAATAACACATTCATTGCTCTTATTCCCAAAAAGGTCAATGCAGAGAATTTTAACGAGTTTAGACCTATTTCCCTGTGCAACACTTTGTATAAAATCTTCTCAAAAGCTTTGGCAGGCAGAATGAAACAACTTCTTCCATTTATTATATCTGAAGAACAAACGGGATTTGTCCCTAATAGGTCAATTCTAGATGGAGTGATTATTTCTCATGAGGCTATACATTCAGTAACAAATAATAAGGATCTGAGTATGTTGATTAAGTTAGACATCAGTAAGGCGTATGATAAAGTAGGTTGGAGGTTTTTGTGTAAATGTATGGAAGCTTTTGGATTCTCAAAACAATGGATCAATATGATTTTTGAATGCATCTCCACCCCTCACTTCTCGATTATGGTGAATGGGTTTCCTGAAGGTTTTTTAGCTGCTCTCAAGCTTTGAGGTAGGGAGATCCGTTATCTCCTTTTTTGTACATTATTATGGCGGAAGCTTTGGGGAGAGGTATCAAGAAACTTCAGGGAGAGGATAAGGTTAAAGGAATCAAGATTACTTTGGGAGTCGAGGCTACTACTCATCAACAATATGTCGATGATAATCTCCTTTTTGGAAAAGCACTTTTAGAAGAAGCCCAAGCTTTCAAAGAAATTTTAAATACTTATGCTAACGCTTCTAGACAATGTATACATGAGGAAAAATCAGAAAAAAAATTTATTAATACTGAAGAGAGATGAAAGAATGAGATTAAACGTATTCTAAACTTCAAAGAAGGTTTCTTCCTATGTAAATATTTAGGTTTACCTCTGGATAAGGGGGTCAAATCAAATCACTTATGGGAAAGTACAATTCAAAATATCTCTAAGAAACTAGATCAATGGAAAGGAAAATGGTTATCAAATGCGGGAAGGGTTGTTATGATCAGGTCAGTCCTCTCTGCAGTTCCTATTTATCAGATGATGAGCATGAGAATCTCGGGAAGTATTAATAAGGAGATAAATCAAAAGTTAAGGAGTTTTTTCTGGCAAGGGTCGGAGGAGAAATCTAAACTAGCTTTAATTACTTGGAATAAGATTTGTAAGCCAAAAGAAGAAGGAGGTTTGGGAATAAAAGACCTTACGCTTCAAAACAAGGCCTTGGGGGTGAAACTAGTATGGAGAATGATTAAAAACCCAAAAGCAAAATGGGTTAAAATACTAAGATATAAATACTTACTAGGAGAAGAGGAAGAAAGTGTTTTTCATTTTGATAATTATTCGACAGGCTCACGCATATGGAACTTCATAAAAGAATGTAAAGATATATTATTAGAGTCCCTTTCTTGGGATGTGAAAAGCGGGGATAAGGCTCTATTCTGGGATGTCTCATGGGGTGGAAAACCGGCCCTTCATGAAATTCTTGGGAACGATCAGCTAATTGAACTAATCAAACATAGTAAGGGAGAGCAGGTTAAAGACTATTTTTCATAGATTAATAATAATGAGGGGAGAAACTGGGCATGGAATTCTCGAGAGGAATTCAGACTTCCCCTTGATTTCCAGGATAAACTTAACAAGGCTCTACAAGAATGAAACTTCTATCCACGCTCTGGGGAGGACATAATCATATGGGCTGCCTCAATGAGTGGGGTATACAATTCAAAAGAAGGTTTCAAAGTTATATCTAGGATAGATAACCCATCCACCAGTTTTCCCATTGATCTATGTTGGAATAGAAACTGTCTTCCTAAGGCAGGTCTATTCTCATGGACTGCTTTACAGAAAAGGATTCTCACCGCTGAATGGTTTGAAAAAATAGGGTACTATGGTCCTTCTAGGTGTGCCCTATGTGAGAAATAAAGTGAGATGATAAATCATATTTTGTTAAATTGTGAGTATGCCAATAAATGCTAGCTTTGGGTTCTGGAGAAATTAGATCTAAAGACTGCTCTTCAAAATGATATCACAGAAGTTTTTATTTCATGGCAAAGATCATGTAAGGAGGATTTATACAGTAAAATGAGATACATAATCCCATCTTTTTTAATCTGGGAATTATGGAAGGAAAGGAACCGTAGGATTTTTCAAGATAAAAGGATGAACATTGAGAGATTTTTGAACAAACTAGAGGCAAATATAGTAGAAATTACAAACAATAGAAATATGCTGGGACAATCAATGATGGAATTCTCACTAGAAGACAACAACTAGAGAAAGAAGTGGTATGGCTTGAAAGTTCCTCCCTGGATTGGATCCAGGATTGACAATAAATCCTTATCAAGGGCGGACTATAAATGGAAACCACCAGAGCAAGGATGGATTAAGTTGAACTTTGATGGGGCAGCTAGGGGAAACCCAAGAGTGGCAGGAATAGGGATATGTTTACATAATGCGGAAGGAAAGATATTAGGAAGAATAGAAAAACCTATAGGAATTAAGACAAATAACAAAGCTGAAATAGAAGCTATAAGATTAGATCTAGCATGGTGCAAAAAATGGAGGCTTAAAAGAATTGCGATTGAAGGAGACTCGGCTATTATTATAAATGCAATAAGACAGGGTAGAATGCTGAACTGGAAACTAAATAGTGCTATTGAACAAATAATGGAATCTCTTGAAGTTATAGGAGATTATACAGTGAATCACATTTACAGGGAGGGCAATACAGACGTAGATACGTTAGCTAACCTAGGAGCTAACGGGCAAGAAATTGAAGAAATTCATGAGAGTTTGAAAGAAGAACTCGGAAGGTGAAGACAAATGATTTCAAAATAGGAAATCAAGATTAGATGTAAATAAATGTAAATGAATTTAAAGGTAAACAAGTATAGAAACATTTGTGAGTATAATATAAAAATGCAAAAATACACACACAAACATGCATAAACACACACACATATATATATTGCCCTCTTACATAGCAGACTTCAAGATAGAGAATGTAAGAAGTTAACGTCTCATTTAGTCAAAACAATCATCATATATTAGGGGCATGCCAACCTACAATGAAGTCTCATCGATCACAAAAATGATAATCTTTAAAATAGAAAATGTTATGACAAATTAAAAGGTTCCTAAAGTGCTCATAAATTTCTTATGTTCATAATAATGAAATAAAGCTTATAGCATGACTACCAATAGAAATGCACTTAGATTGTAATGTTTTATTTAGTAGACTAACTCATGGATTAAGATTTGCAATTCCATAATTTCATTAATACCTAACTTGAACTAGCTTTATGAGGATTGAGTCATGAAAATGATTAATTAACTGTAAATTAGGAGAATAGAGGTGGCATGGTGTCTATTTATTTTGTAGGTAAACAGGAAAAGCATAACAGACCAAAAAGGCAAAAATAAAGAAAAGGAGGCTCGAGAACTTATCAAAGCTAAGGCAAATACTCGAAGAGCAAGGATGAGAGAAAATAACATGATTTTTCAAAAGCGCAGTTAAAGTTAAAGGAAGGCTCATTAGCTCTAAAGATAAGAGCAAGGTATATGTAATCTCAATCTAAATAAATGTGCAGCACAAGATGAGAATGCTCATTAGTTCTTCTTAAAAGAGCATTGTATTCAAAAGATTAATGAATATTTGTGTTCACTATCATGGAGGTATGCCTCCTTTAATCTGTATTAAAGAGGGAATGCCCTCTTCGACTCCATCAAGTGGAGCTTTGTAATCCTACGCTTGTAGGAACTCTAAACTTGATATATTATTTTTGGACTAAAGTCTCGGGCCAGACTGGAGGTTTTCTTCCCCGTTCTTTCCTACCAGTGCCCGCACGAATGAAGGAAAATGTAAAAAGATAAATTTTAAATAAATAAAATCAAGGCTTCGGCCGTTTACTGATCAAAAAAATATATATATATATATATATATATATATATATATATATATATATATATATATATATATATATATATATATATATTGGTCATAATGCTCTTTGAAAATCAGTGTTGTAATATAAACCAAAAACATTATAACCAAATAGAAAACAAAATTCAGCCCTAAAAAATATATACATATAATCAATAATTTTTACTATAGAGTGAAGTAACCCTAAATTTATGCAATTTGCCCTAATAAATATTTACCAAAATAACCAATGTAAAAAAGGATATATTTTAACATAAATTTATCATAGAGTAAAAACAATGTGTTTATATCTTTTTACTCTAACCTATGTTTTCAAGGAATAACATAGACTAATTGGATAGGTGGGGGGGGGTTAGGTTATTAGGAAAAAGAGGGTTGGGTCGAGAGGTTGAGTGTTCAACTCCCTCTCCCCACCCTTTTTTCTTAGTTACACTTTATTTCCCTTTCCAAAAATAAATATTTTTAAAACATAAAAACTTATTCCTTCATAAAAATTTTTATATTATTGAACAAACATCTTAATGAATCAAGATTTTTAGGGTACATTAATCAAATAAAATCAATATATTTTTTAAGATATATTTAGGACACCTTAAGAATTTTACATTTTAAAAAATAAAAACCCTAATTAATTATGCATCTTTATAAATTAAACTAAAAGCATAGTGAAAGAAACATATGCATAAATCATCATAGTAAATATTTTCAACAAGCATATAAGGTGAAATATACAATTCAAAAATAATAATAAGTGAAAAGAAACTCAACTACACTTATTTACCCTAATAATTGATTTCCAAAATTACTATAGGGTAAAAAATGTCCTAAATATATATTTTATCTTTTACCCATATTCCCAAATAATACAATAGAACAATTGGTTAGGGTAGGATGGGTAGTTAGGATAGAAAAAGGGGTGAGTTGAGAGGTTGAGTGTTCAACTCCCTCTCCTTAGTATTTTTTCTTGGTAATGATTTTGAAAATAATATCTTTATGCAAAAATAAATCATATTACAAATTAAAAATACTTTGGGTAAGATATACTCCCTGTGTGAACATTGCTTTGACTTTCTTACCTGCACATAAAAAGTGTAATAAATTAATTCCACTCTAAAACCTCTCAAGGAATAACATTAGACTAACTGGTTAGGGAGGGAATGGGTAGGTAAATAGGAAAAGAGGGTAGGCTTGAGAGGTCGAGTGTTCAGCTCCCTCTCGCCACCCTTTTTCTCAAAAAGGAATATTTTACTTTAAATTACCCATGTTATTAAATTATTTTATTTTGATTCACAACAACAATATTTCATAAAAACTTTCTCAAACTATTTAAATAAAAATATAATTACAACCCTATTTTATACATTAGGGTAATTAAGCAAGAATAATTATTTTACAATTTCAAATTTTTAACATAGCATTAAAATATAAATAAACTCCAAAACTATGCTATTTGAAAGGATTTATTTATAATCATAATAATTATTCAAATATTTTATCCTAGATATTCCTCATATTTATGTAAGTGCGTAGTAAATATTAGGATTTATAATAATTCAAGATAAAAGAGCATAAAACATCTGAGTATTGAAATACTTCCTGTTAATTTTTGGTTTTGCAAAATTAGGTGTCAACAAGAAGTATGATGGTAGTATAGTAAGAAGGGGAGAAAACATTGGTGGTATTGTTAGAGGTATAGGTTCTATTTCTCTAGATATAAAGAAAAATGCAGATGGTGTGTTGCATGTTGAAGGTTTGAAACATAACCTTCTAAGTATTAGACAGTTGATGAACAAAGGTCACAACCTACTCTTCAAGAATGATGCATGTAAGATCATGACTAAATCAACAATGGAGATAGAAATAGGTGCAAGGAAAAGAGGTAACTTATTTCATTTGAATACAATTCTGATTAGTTGTTTGATTGCACAAGTAGATGAAATTTGGTTATGGAATAAGAGGATATTTCATGTGAATTTTGATAACATTATAGCTATAATCTCTTCTTCTATTGTTAGAGATATTCCTAGAGTAAATAATCCTATCAATACTATTTACATGGAATGTCAATTGGGTAAGCAAACAAGGGTTCCATTCCATTGCAAATCTGAAAACTCTAATGGTTTGCTAGATCTTTTTCATACTGCTTTATATGGTCTTGCTAGAACAACAAGTTTACAAGGTGATAGGTACTTTATGTTTCTTATTGATGATTACTCAAGGATGGTACGAATGACTTTTTTAAGGAGAATTCAAAATATTTTTATAAGTTTAATATCTTCAATTCAATGGTGGAGACTGAGATAGGACTCAAGATAAAGTGTTTGAGATTAGATAGAGGAGATGAATTCACATTAGGTGAGTTTAATTAATTTTGTGAGAAGCATGGAATAAGAAGATAGTTTTATACTTTGTGGACCCTAAAATAGAATGGTGTGGTAGAGAGGTAAACAGGTCAATTCTAGACATTGCTAGGACCATGATTCTTGAAGGGAATGTTCTAGAGATGTTTTGGAGAGACATAGTCAATAATACAAAGTATATTCTTAACCAAGTACAAATTAAAGGAAACATTGGTAAGACACCTTATGAACTATGGCATGGAAATGTGTCTACTATCAAATATTTTAGAATTTTTGATAGTAAATTATACATTAAGAGAGATGAGGACATAGGAAAGTTTGATGAAAGGAGTGATGAGGGTATATTCTTTGGCTATTCTACCAAGAGAAATGCATATAGGTGTTACAACAAGAGGTTAAAGCTAGTGGAGAGTAAAAATGTGAAGATAGATGAAAGGTTTGAGAATCTATCCAAATCATGTAGATACAATTCTGATGATTGGGTTTCTAGTGGTAATCAAATAAGGTAGCAACTAGTTCAGACACAAGCTTCAAGTGGTTTGGTGAATTCAATTGATGATGATTACACAAGTGGAGAAGAGGAAGCACAGAGACCTACAACAAAGTAGAAGACACCAAGACATGTGAGGATAAATTATTCTATAGATCAAATCATAGGAGATAAGAACCAAGGTGTTCAAACCAAGAGAAGAATTACTCAAGATTAGATCTACTTCATATCACAGGTTGATCCAATTGATGGTCTGTGGAGTAAATCTATTAAGGAAGATATTGTGACTACAAATGACCACAAGGAGAAGCTTAGGATCAGAGAAACCAAACTCGAGGCATTGCTTGAAAATGAGAACAATGGTATTAGACTTGTGAAGGGATGATGTTCTAAATCTATTCAAGATAATTCTAAAACCAAAAGACAAAAGAAGAAACCTAAGAATACTTCAACAAGACTTCCTAAAACTCATAAATTCAAAGCTAAGTGCTTTACTTGTGGTAAGGTTAGTCATAAGGCTGGAAATTGGAGAGAAAAATCATTTTTCTAGATGTAAAAGGAATATTCTATGTAGTAGAGTGAAAAAGATGAATGATATTGTCAAAAGAAAAAAAGTAAGATGTTCTTGTGCTACAAGGAAGGAAGAATAAAATGGACAAAATATTTGTATACACTTCAAATGTAACTATTATACACTAAGTTTTGCACCCTTGGTTCAAGCTCTCTTGGTCTTGATAACCTAGTATAACTTTGGGATCATCTCCAGCTTGTGGGACCTTTGCTAACTGAGATGAAAACTCTAGGTTCTAGGCTGGTTCCTCTTGGATAATCACCTTAATTTTCTTCTTGATATAAAATTAAATTTTTGAAGGGAAAGGGATAGAAGGAATGCATGAAGGGGAAATAACTGAAAGCAAACTATCCTACTAGGTGATACACCGAAATGACATGAACATAATATACTGACCAAGTTAGCATGAAGGTTCTCAGATCTAATAGAACACAATCCTCCTAAATAGCCTTGCATAAGTGTTTCACAGAGGGGTCTAAACAAAAGACTTAGACCGTGACCTGCAAGCAAACATTCTCTTCAGCAAAAAGGTACAGGAATGAGACAGAGTGACAGGGGGTTGAGGTATACCCACAAGATCATTCAAATCAAATCATACACAATAGTACATGAATAAGCTGAAAGAAAGAAGGGCCCTGAAACTCCAAGATTTCTCTAACAAAGCTGGTATATTATACTCATTAAGAGAAATACAGACAAGGGAAAGACTTGAGGGTAGAGAAGATGCCATGGAAAGCCCCTATTAAATCTGATAAATCAATGCAAGATTACAGATTGTAGAAGCCAGAGGGCAGAAAGAATGCCATAGATAACTCCTAAGAAAGGAAAACTCTCTTTTTACAATTGTAAACTCTGAGCTCTAAAAGCTCCAAAAGAATAATATATACATCTCCCTAGCGCATCGGCTTGGAGTAAAAATTTGATTAGGGTTACATAAATTTTCATATAATAATAGAAACCCTAACTTGTCACTTTTGATCATAAATGCCTTCTTGAAATATCTTGGTCGATCAGATATATGCTTGCATGTCTTTCCCATCACCATAACTATCTGCAGACAAGTCACCTTGATCCATCTACTTTGCTACAAATTGAAAACCTCACGCCACCGCCATGACTTTGTCTTTGTAAGTTGGGCTCATCATGAATGTTTGAATGCTATCCATCTACCTCTATCAAATACTTACGTGAACTGGGACATGGAACTGTCTATCATCCAACAAACCTAGCCACCTGCACCAAGTAACGTCAATTGTATTTAAACCAGCATGGCACCCTAGGAAGCAAGATCAAGTTAGGACGACTGCCCAGATCTTCTTCATCATCTTTGCAACCTACAACCATCCTAAAAAAATCAATTCTGAGCTACCCCTTTTGTCTCATACGGCTCACTAGATCAAACACTAGTAAAACCCTACAGAAATATTTAAAATACTAGTTGGCAATAGTTAATTATCAAGTTTACTTGTATGCGAGTTTGAACAGCATCAGTAGAACCGAATTTAGGAATTCGGCAAGACAAATTCGGCCATCCAAATTATACAGATCAGACAACATATTGGGGCTGCTACCAAGTCCGAATAAGAACAGATCATGCTTTATATCAAGTCTGCTATAGGCAGATACTTCAAAGGGCAAATCGTATACACCATCTTCAACACATTTGTTTGATATAAGAGGCTTCCATTGGGATAGATCAGAGGTCTGATCTTCTTTCATATATCAGTTATTGCATACGGATTAGAGTGCTGAAGATCAGTCTCCTTAAAGCTGATTGGATCAGAATTAGTGGACTTCATTTGAAGTACTTTGATTGGAGTAGTTGTGTTTGATTTTCGGTGCATCGTTGGTGGCACAGCATAATTTGTATAGAATCTTGAGCGACTGGCATTGCAGGAGCAACAAACTTGTATAGCAGGCCCGAATTTCTCAAAGTCAAGTGCAGATCTGAATCAGAGCATATAGCAGTTTTAAATTGCAAGGCTAGGGCATCATTAAGGCAGGCCCAAAATCTAATCCATAAGGCCTGCTATTTGGCAGACAAGCCACGAATTAAGGAGATTTGTGAAATTTAGAAGAAGAAGCTAGAGTTTGGACATTGGGGCGGTGACTTCCATCAAGGCATTAGAGGCCACAAATTCACCATTGGAGCAGGCCCGAGATTGCAGGGGGCAGGTCAAAATCCAACAAGAGGCTCGAATTTCATAGAGCAGATTTGAAGCGTAGACAAGGGCAGATCTAGCATGGAAAATTTATCAAGGAGTGACCAGATTTGATAAAAGAGGCCAGTAAGTTCTATTAGCAAGATTTAGAAGGCTTGAAATTTTGTGAGGGAGGCTTACCATTGGATAGAATCCAGAATTGTGGCAAAGATATCAGTTTGACAAGAAGAAGGCTACAGATTTGATCCCAAGCCCTACCATTTTACAGAGGAAAATTTGCAAAATTGATTGCATATGAAAGTGCAGATCGGTAGCAATCTTGGATAAACATAAAGAAGCCCTAGGTGGGCAGATTTTGATTAAATACCGAGCACATATATCAAACAATTTGAGGGCATAGATTTGAAGACAATTAAGAGATCACAAAATTCAGATTTGAAGGCATACAATCAGAACTCCAAATCCAGAAATTGTCAAAGCAGCAGCAATGATTTTTTTCGAATTCAGAATTGTCAAAGCAGCAGCAGTTATTCCTATTATAATATATATAGCTGCCTTGCTCTGCTGTGATTCAAACCACCACCACAGGGTTTCCATTTCATGCGAGCATTTATTCCAGAGGGAAGGAGATGAAAAATAAACCCTAGCTGAGATAAACGCTGACAGTGACAGAAATATTGGACCTTTTCTTCACGGTTTGCCGGCAAATGCTGTTAGGTATTCATCAATAGAATTGCTTTCTATTTTCTCATCAAAAATGTTAAATATTCATCTTAGAAAAAATGCGTAATACTCATATTCAAAGGAAGAAGGCCTTCCAACAGCGGCAGATAAACCTAGGGTTGATACATTTCAATTTAGATTCAACTTGTATTGCTGCAAAAAAGCATGGTAATTCCACTTCTAAGGGAGATGCTCAAAATCTGGCCACTTCGAATGAGAAATTTTCTGGTTATTGTTTCAAATGTTGGCTTTACGGTCATAAGCAGGAAGATTGCAGGGCAAAAAATGTACAACCCCATCCAGATTATGATCATCTTAAGGGGTTTATTGCTAAACAAAAGGAAAGAAGTATGAAGGAATCAAAGCCAATAGAACTCCCAAAAACTGTGGAATTAGGAGATATTGCAAAGCCCTTGGCTGAGAACAGAAGATATACTTCGGCCACCAAGGGTCTTGCAAAAACACATGAGCATCCATCCTTGAAAGTATTTTCAGTAGATGCCCTAGATCGGCAGATACAGATCTTCTCAAAGACTAAATATGCATTACGAAAAAATGCAGTAACCGAGACCGTCAGGGCCCCGAGATCTAGGAGGAATCCGATAGTATACTCCAATGACCCTCTGTCTACAAAGGGGGGAGGAAGGTCGACGGTGGCTCAGATGCCTCTCGGTGTCAGAATTACCAACAAGGAGACATGGCAAACGGTTACGATAAGGAAAGCGGTAAGATCATCTATAGACAAAAATAGTCCCAATAAAATTGATTTGAAAAAATCTTTTGGCATTCTGGAAAAATTGAAAACACCAAAGAAAAGGAAAAATCAGAATAAGGGGGTTTTGAGAGGAGAAGGAACACAGCGGGAGAAACCAAATCCGGTTTGTAAGCAATTGCATATGGATTTGGGCTTGTTTCCCCCTCTCCTTAACAAAACCCTAGGATCTAAAATTGGAAGGAAAATTATGGTGAATAAAAATGTAATAGATAGCTCTGCATTGCATTCTGGTTATGATTCTATTCATAAGGCCCATCAGGGTTATTCTCCTCCACACAAGAGGACAAACAAGGAATTTCTGAAGGGTCATAACCCTATCTCGGGTAAACCCAACAGGAACTCTAAGGTACCAATGCCTAAGACCACTAAAGATATATATTCTCCGCCACATAAGCATGGCAACAACATAGTTTCAAACACTATCTATGGATTTCCTGGGCAAAATTATCATAAGATTAATTTGGACAGTAAATGCATATTGCAAAAACAAAATGTTTGTGCAAAAACAAGTGTAATATGTAAGTGGCTGGGAACAAGGGCATCTATAACAGATATAGCTGATGGACTAATCTCCCAACTCTCGGCTAAGGTAAGTATTACTATTCTACCAGAAAACTTTATTTTCTTGAATTGTAATTGTAGTAGTCTTAAAAATAAAATTATGGAGAAAGGTTTTTTAAAGTATAAAAAGATCTCTTTCTTTGTTTTTAATTGGTTCTCTTTATTCAACCCTATTAAGGTAGCGGATTTCTTGATTGAAAAAGCAATAGTTCTAAGAAACCTACCACTGGAATTTAACCAACCTGAGATTCTTAAAAACATTGGAAATAGGATTGGAGAATACAAAAGAACAATTAAAACTAAGCATGATCATGCTGAGTCAACCATTGTATTCAAAATGAATTTTCATAAGAAAGTCATTTCTCCTTTTCAGTTATGCTACAATTCGAACCATATCATTATTAATCCATTAATTATGGATGATTTTATTGAAACTCGGGAGGCAGAACAATTACTAAATTTTGACCTTCAGTAGAATCTCATAGATTCCCCCTCATGCACTGATAGAAATGTCAAGTTAATCCTTAATAAGGACAAAGGAGGCTTCTTTTTCCAAGACACAGAAAAAGAAAAATCAGCAGCTATCCCTCCCTCTCTTGATAATAGTTGTACCCCGGTAATTATCTATGACAATCCCTTATTCTCAGATTCCCCTCCTCTTAAAGAAGATCTTGAAACTCTTAGTATTAGAACTTCTGAGGTTTTAGCCCAGGAAATCAATATTACAAGTGATAATAAAGTCACCACCACATCAGATAAAGATAACATAGATAAAGGGACAGATCTTATAACAGGAGATCAAATATCTAATTTTTGTCAACAACAAATAGATAAGCTTGATATGGACATAATTAAGACTGACATAAGATAGGATTAGGTTGTTAAAACTGACTGTCCGAATGCAACAATTATAGAAGAACCTGATGATAAATGCAAAGAAGAAGTCAATACTATTATTAATTACCTTGGAGAGTCTTTAACAGATGAGCTCATGGACACATTCCTTGATGAAATCTGTGATCTAGATGAACTAAAATACCAAAAGGAAACTCTGATCAGAATGATTCAAAAATGTATTCTAGAGGAAGAAAATGGTAGGTTACCTTCACCTACTCATTCAGCCCCCTTGGAAATGGGAGTCTTGGATAAAGTCCTCCCGGATAAATACACAGAACCCTCTAATCTTAACAATAAAGATACAGATAAAGACAACTTTAATCCGATTCTGAGTAATGAGGACTTAACTCAAGCAGAAAATACAAATAAAGAAAAATTCAATAAAAATGTCCTTGATCAGGAGACAGCCAATAACACAAATCAAATGGGGGAGGAACCAGCCACCTCAATCCCTATAGAGATGGATACTCTAGATCTGGATCTATCAGGTAGTATAGAAGATTTAATTGAGACATATGGCAAGGAAATTATTGAAAAGTTTGACTTGCATCTACATGCAGACTTTGATCATCTCTCCTTTGAACAACAAAACAAGATCAACATTAAAAATAATGTAAATTTATTATCTGTAAAGGACTCTATTGATGGCCTCTTTGGGATTACAAATGAGGACAGACAGCTGGGCATAGCAATGAATAGAGGAAGTCTGAGCACCCCGAATATTAATAAAATGAAAAAGAAAAGAGGAAGGAAATCAGCTATAGAACTTAGAAATATAGCAGGTAATGCAGGCAACCAAAAGAAAATTGCTGACATTTTGTACATAGGGAAGGGGAAGAGCCTTCCCCAAGAGCAATGAAAGTCACTACTTGGAACGTTAGGGGATTAAATGCCCCTAACAAACAGAGATTGATGAAAAGATATCTAAATAACTTCAAGTCAGAAATAATTCTACTACAAGAGACTAAACTTAGCAAAGAAGAAAGTACTAAGTTCAGCAATAAATTAGGAATATGGAAATCAGAAATAGCCTCTGCTATAGGATCCTCCGGAGGGATAGCAGTCTTATGGGACCCTAGGAAAATTTCAGCACAACTTGCATCTAAAAATGAAAACTGGATGAGCTTGGAAATTAAAAGTCTTAAATCCAATCTAAAATTTAATTTAATTAATGTCTATGGGCCCATTCCTAATGAAGATAAGAGAAGAGTCTGGCAAGAGATTCATCACTTCTTGATAAATAGCTTAGAAGTTTTTCACATTATTGGAGGAGACTTTAACGCAATCCTAGATCCTGAAGAAAAATTTGGGGGATCAAAATATATTTCACAGGCTCAAAAAGATTTTAGCAAATGGGTTTCTGATAACCATTTGATCAACATCAATACAACCAATGGTATATATACTTGGAACAATAGAAGAACAGGTTTCAGTCATATTGCAAAAAAATTGGATAGGTTTTTTATAAAGACAAGCTCTGAAAGTGCCAATCATTTAATAAATTCAGAAATCCTCCCTGAGGCAGGGTCTGACCACTTCCCCGTCAGACTCTCGATTACTGAGGATGCTAAACCAATTAGAAATCCTTTTAAATTTGAGTTTATGTGGTTCCAAAACCTAGAATTTACTAACCTTCTGGAAGAATGGTGGAACCAAATCTCAGTAAAAGGCTCTAGAATGTTTTTCTTAACATCAAAATTAAAAATTATTAAAAATAAAGCTTTAGAATGGAATAAGAGCAATTTCAACAATATATTTGAAGAAAAACATTAGATAGAACAAGATATCGCAGACCTTAATAATATAGTAATAGAAAATGGTATGAACGAACAAAGCTACCACAAAGAAAAAGAGTTCATGGCTAAATACAACGCTATCCTCCTTAAGGAAGAGATCTTCTGGAAACAGAAGTCGAGGGAGTCCTAGCTTAAGGAAGGAGACAACAACACAAAATTTTTTCACAATACCACTAATTTCAAAAGAAGCATCAATAGAATATCCAAAATTAAAAATAACAAGGGTCATACTACTGAGGACCCGCTCCAGATATCAGCCGTACTAACACAATTTTATCAATCTCTTCTAAATAACACTGAAGCAACTGACCTCAAAGCACAAAATGAAATGCTGAAGTCTATCCCAAAGATGATAACGGAAGCAGACAACAAGATGATTAATAGTAAACTATCCTTAGATGAGGTTAAATCAGCGGTTTTCCAACTCCATCCGGATAAAGCCCCAGACCCAGATGGCTTTCAAGCGGGTTTTTTTCAAAAATGTTGGCATTTTGTTGGGGAGGAGGTGTGGCAAGCAGTAGAAGCTACTAGAAACTTGGGCTCATTGTTAAATGAAATTAACAACACTTTTTTTGCTCTAATTCCAAAAAAAAATGATTGCTCAGACCCAGGAGATTTCAGACCAATATCTCTATGCAATACTATCTATAAAATTCTATCAAAATGCCTAGCAAACAGACTTAAAACTCTTCTCCCGAATATAATTTCGGAAGAACAAACGGGTTTTGTAGCAAATAGATCGATCCTTGATGGGATAATCATTTCCCAAGAAATAATTCACACTGCACAATTAACTAAGGATCCTAGTATGCTTATTAAGGTAGACATCCAGAAAGCATACGACAAAGTAGATTGGAGATTTCTTTGTAAATGTCTGGAAGCCTTTGGATTCTCCAAACAATGGATTAACCTTATTTTTAGCTGCATTTCTACCCCTAAAATCTCGATACTTGTAAATGGTACCCCGGAAGGTTTCTTTAATATCTCAAGAGGAATTAGGCAAGGGGACCCTCTGTCCCCTTTCCTCTACGTCATTATGGCAGAAGCGCTAGGGAGAACAATAACAAAGAGACAATTTGAAGGAAAAATCACAAGGTTAAAGGCATCAGAGAACGTACCAAATATAACTCACCAACAGTTTGCGGATGACACGATTTTACCAGGCATAGCCAACTGTCAAGAAGCTAAAGCTTTTAAAATCATCCTTAATATGTATGCAAAAGCCTCTGGTCAATGGGTGAATCCTTCAAAGTCAAAAATTTTCTTTATCAATACACCTATGAAAACAGAAATGGAAATTTGTAAAGTAATGGGGTATAAAGTCAGTAAATTCCCCTGCAAATACCTGGGTATAGACCTAGATAAAGGTCTTTTATCCTCCAAACTTTGGCAACAGGTTCTCACCAAAATACAAGACAAGAAAAGCTCATGGAAAGGAAGATGGCTTACAAAAGCTGGTAGGACTACCATGATTAAGTCAGTCCTATCAGCTATACCCACGTATCATATGTCAATTCTTCCCCTTCCGATTAATGTTAAAAAAAATTTAGATAAAATGTTTAGAGATTTCTATTGGCAAGGCCCTTCTGAAGACAAAAAAGTAGCCCTTATCAAATGGGATACGTTATGCAAACCAATTAACAAGGGGGGACTGGGCAACAAAAACTTATTATGGCAAAACCAAGCTCTTGGAGCTAAACTTATCTGGAGACTCTATCAAGAATCTAGTAGTAAATGGGCTTCAATTTTACTACACAAATACGTCCCTGACGCGGACCCTATCAACATATTCAGGACACAAACGCATGTAAAAGGATCTCAGATCTGGAACTTCATAAAGGATTGTCATGGGATCATCAATAAATATTTGTCATGGGATGTAGGCTCCGAGGACCAAGCCTTATTTTGGGATGACTCTTGGGTAGGCCTCACCCTCTTAAACAAATTAGGTTTTTCTCAAGAGTTCATGGAAGTCTGTAAAAATTCTATAGGTGTTTACATCAAGGATTATCTCTGCAAGGAAGAAGATTCTAAATGGATAGATTTAGAAGGTTTAGACCTGGATAGCCAGGAGAAACAAAAGCTCGAAATGGTGTTGAAAGATAGAGAGATAGCTCACAAAATTAGATCAGATAGATTAATCTGGGCTGGAGCAAACAATGGTATTTACTCGGTAAAGGAGGGATACAAGTCTATCATTCAGGATCAAAACATGGATAACATAGATATACCTTTGAACCTTTGCTGGAATAAATCTTGTCTTCCCAAAGCAAGAATGTTTCTATGGGCAGCGATGCAGAATAAGATTCTGACAGCTGACAGATTCAATAAATTGGGCTTTGAGGGGCCTTCTAGATGCCCTTTGTGTGAAAAGCAATCAGAGGATGTTAACCACATCCTTCTAAACTGTACCTTTTCCCAAAACTGCTGGAACTGGTTACATCGATGTCTAGGGTGGAAATCCGCTCTTCAACCAGATCTATTAAGCTCACTCAAAGCTTGGCCATCTCTATACAAAGACAACTTATACAAAGATATTTGGACTATTTCCCCATCAATTTTAGTTTGGGAAATATGGAAGGAACGTAACAGGAGAATCTTCACGGATCAAAAATTAACATGGGAAACAGTCACCAATAAAATAGAAACCTCAATTGTGGAGATTATTAACAGTAAACTTAGAGATTGTCTGAGCTATGAGGAGTCATTCAAATCTTGGGACAACAAAATCAGGTCCAAGTGGCCTAAATTCGATATCCCACCTTTATATGGCAAGGGGGGACCAAAAACAAAGGCAGATAGAGCCTCGTGCAAATGGTCTCCTCCTAAGGTAGGTTGGTATAAACTTAACTTCGATGGCGCTTCTAGAGGTAATCCTGGAGTAGCAAGTATTGGAGGCTTAATTAGAAACTGGAAGGCTGAGGTCATTGCTAAATTTTCCATGCCTATTAAGCCCACCACAAATAATTTGGCAGAATGCAAGGTGGCATTAGAGGGTTTAAGAATATGTAAGAACTTAAACTTACCTAAAGTAATAATAGAAGGAGACTCACAAGTTATTATCAACGCAATTCGAGCTAAGAAAACACCTAACTAGGTCATTAATTCGAAAATAGAGGAAATAAACCAAATTCTGGAAAGTATCTCCAAATTTGAAATCAGACATACATATAGGGAAGGGAATGTAGAGGCAGATATGCTGGCAAACCAAGGTGCAAATGGAATTTTTATAATGGACCAGAATATAAAATCAAACCCAAACATTACCAATAATAGTCTGCATGAAAATTTGGTAACCAACTAATTAATCTTATTCAACCTATACATGGTATGTAGAATAATAATATAGAGTTAAAATTAAATGGGGATGTATACCAAGTGGTATAATCGAGCTTCTACCTTAACTTTTTATTATGTGTTAGTTCTCTTTAATACCTAGTGATAGTCTTTTATCCTTGGCATTTAGCTTCTTCCTATTTTGATCCCTCCTTTTAACTCACTTCCACCTTTTATTTAGTCTCCCCTCATTTCCTTATGATTTCCTTTGACATTCTCATGATCTTTTCTGGTTGTGTGTTGTGTTGTAGATTTTTGTTTGTGTTTATTATGTTCAATCTCCCTAGGCTATAGAAATCTAAAATGTTGGAATAGATCTTTGGCACTACGAAGCATAAATGGGAACGTTAAATTTACTTCTCTATCAGCGAGACAGGTATCTTAATAATACATCTATGAAAGAAGGTAATATTACTATTTTGGAGCTCTTCATTTCTCAATATTACTTATTTTTTAAGCCTTTAACTATAAGATATGGAAGGTTTCTACTGTGGTTTTCAGGAAGATACTATCAAGCAGGCAACTATAGCACCTTGTAAACGAAGACTCTAGAATAGATTCTGACAATAATACCAACTCAATTGTATGTAACATAGAGTTGTATATATAAAAACAACAATGTAATAGATGTATCATTAAAACCTTGATATTTTCGAGCAGTGGGTATGCCCACTGTAAGTTTGTAATTCTAGATAATTAACGATTGTACTAGAGACGCGGGAAAGCCTGCGAGAACAATGTATATAAACAAATCTCGACAATTGTTGAGTCATGGGTATGCCCATGTAATTTTTGTATAAGTACAGGACCTATGGTCCCAAGCAAGGCTAGAGGTTTTCTCAACCCCACTCTTTCCTACCAGCGCCTGCAGCGAGCAGGGTCACATGTAAAAATTAATTTATATTAATAAAAATCTTTATAGGGCCTCGGCCTTTTACCGATCAAAAAAAAAAATAGTTAATTATCAAGTTCAAAACACGGCTGTTGATTTAACATTCCTACCCAGCACATCGGATGGTCCTCAAAAATCAACACAATGGTCAACAAGCCCAAGAAAAGTCCACGGCCACATCATCAATCTCTCACTCAATGGGAAATAGACAAATCAACACAAACTAGCAGCGAACATGCCTTCCTGTCGGCCTTAAATCAGATAGTGGTCACATGATCGCAAAGAGAAAGAATATTCCTTGTGATCAAGTGACAACCGCTAGATCTTACTGAACTACCATTCCACCTAAATATTTTAGGCCTATTGTCAGCTACCACGTCACCACCCTTCAGCTAGCCAGAAATGAGCACCACCTACAACACCTAACATGGGACCCACCATGACATCAGCCTCTATCTATTGGAAGATTGGATGCTATCACAATGCCGAGAAGATTAACCCTTAAGCACCTTTTCCTTGTGGCATCATGACAATCGTCGACCTTGATTGAACTTTAAATGCTTTAGAGAAACCTAACCACCAGGAGAAACATAACCACTCGTCGGATCGTTGAAGGCTAAGGCACAAACTATCAGGGTTGCACGAACACGCGACTGAAGAAAACATTGGGTCACTGAATGAAAAGTACTTAACCACCAGAAACAAGAGACCTCGTGAATAGATAGTCGCCCAATTGCTGAATAAAAACTTAACCACCAAAAAACTTGGAGATCAAGCGACTGCATCCTTGGAGAACTGAGCCCCACTAACTCGCAGTAGTGCACATAGGAAACTTCAATGTCAGAGACTAGCTGCAAAGAGGTGAAAATTCAAAAACAACTAAGGTTTTCTCTTAAAACCAAAAAGGCATCAAAGAAATAGAAAACATTGAGGGTTTTTATATTTAGACAAATTTTGATACCCTCTAACATGAAATAAGCTATTTCCTACAGACCTTGAAACTTGAATATCTCCCTGGTCTTTGTGATTAAGCACATGCGATCAGAACTAGAGCCTGGTGAGATTATGAAAAATCTAAGGCTAAGGGTGCAAGTCATGAAACCTTGTGGATTTTCTTCACAAGAGAAAACTGGCCAAAATTGTATGATAGGAAATTTTGGGTAACATTTTGGCAATTTCTATTGGATGTCTGCCTGCTAGACATGGAAATTAGTGACCTTGATGCAATCCATTGGGCATAGGAGTCAGCTCTTGAACATAAAACTTCTCTTGATAGAGAGAGGGACAAAAATTGTGCTCGAGCACTTCTTTGAAAATAGGAAAAACTAAGCTAGAAAACTGGAAGAAAGCAGGGAAACTAACCTACTCTAGACTAACCAGTGCAGAAACTGGTCAAACAAAACCATTCATTGGTATGTTGAAGTAACTACCCTTCTTTATTAGGACATTTTTCATTTAATTCATAAGGATAGCTACAAGGATATGAGGCATATACAAATTGGTCAGATAATATAAAACTACCTCTGCAAATTTGAGATCAACCTCACTCACCTGAATTTGAGCATATGAGGGTGTCTCGGCAAACTCCTTCTGGGCTAAGTACCTGATAGGGCAGCCTCTTGAAAGCCTGAAGGAAGAACTTTTCTGGATGGTTTCTTCTTTATCTTCATGGTTTCCCCTCATCATGGATAGCCATGTCAACTCATTCCCCATAATCAAAGGATTACTATCCTTAATAGAGTAAGAAGAGGACCCTTGGAAGTTGTCAGGATTTTGTATGCCTTTTGGAATGACTGGCTCTTCATAATTAAGCTCCACACACAGATCTCATATGATTTTTTGGTTATCTTCTACATATTGGGAAGTTTCATTCTCAAAGATGAGATCAAGCTCATGAATCAACATATCCTAAGGATCAATCTCTTCTAGTTGCTACAATTTTACAAAGGTGGTTGTGGTTGTATCATTATCATCCTGCTCAACAAAACTAGGCAGCTCATTCATTAAGGACATGGAATCTTCCCTTGTATCAATCATCTGTTGATGATGCATCTGTTGTCCTGACTAAACTTCAGCCATGGGTAATGGCATGGTCTCTTCTTCATCATCAACAAAGATAGGTAGCTCATCAAACATTTCAACCAAGACACCAGGTTGAGCATCAATCTCCATTTCTTCTCCCAATCTATCACAGTCATCACTTAGCACTGATACCTCAGATTTTCTTTCCCCCTCATCGCATGAAAGCTCATTTTCCACAGGTCCTTGCTCTGATACTTGACTAGTATCTTTGAAAAGACTTGGCATCTAATAGCCAGGAGGTGGAGTCCATTGAAGTTTCCATGGTAGTTCATCATCTTGAGAGACTAGAGGGGTCTCTTGGGATAAACAAAATTCTTGGATAAACTACCCTTGCATAGTGGTGGATTGAAATTCCTCGAGTATAGGCTCTTGGAAAATAGCTTTTGCCTTAAAACTTGGAACACTAAAATTAGAAGATTTAGATGCAGGCATAGAAGGCATACCTTTTTTTAAAAAAATTGGAAATTTTAAGACCTTGTCCTTCAACTGTTGCTCCTTTGTAACTAGTCCTCTTTGATGATCCTCTCCAATGGCTTGCTACATCCCAATCTCAGGGAGATATGCTTGAGAGGCCATTATCTCTTGTTGTAGCACTTATGAATTCTTTTCAATAGGAAGCTCATAATTCATGAGAACAAGTGGAAAAATCAGAGCTTCCTTCCCAAAAAATGGGTTTAAGTGACTGCCAGCTGCTTGGATGCTCTATGTTGGGAATTTCTTCTTGACTGGATTATAGGGATGGAAAGGCCTCTTTACCAAATTTTGCCTTTTACTTTGATGCTTTTCTTGATACTATGGTCTACTTTGCTGATAGGATTGTCCCTGAGTTTGGTACTACTGGTTAGGACTTTGATCCTGATTTTGATAAGGTAGTGCAACTTCCTAATTCTGCCCTTTTTTAGCTATCAACTCCTTGGTTAGAGTCTATAGCAGGCTTATCATTTCTTGGGTTGTCACTTGATAATCATTTCTCATCTCTTGTTGAGTGCTTTTCAATTTGAGTAGCTCTTGAGAAGGGTCTCCTTTGGATTCCTCGTAGCTAGAACTAGCTTGTGGTACCACTATAGTGGGTATAGGGGTAAATGGAGGAATCTGCAGAGGCATACTTGGCTGGATGTTGGTAAGAATAGGCATGGGTGGCCTTGGGGTTATCATACCAACCTGAATTAGGCAATTTTATGCCTTAACAACTATATCAAAAGCCTGGGGTAGTGAAGTACCTCCCAAGGACTGAATCATGATAGATACATCACTAGTTAGGCTTCTCAAAAAATAAAGGAAAGCATAATTTTCTGGAGGCCTTATATTAATTGGAATCCTATTCCATGTCTTGAGGAATCTGCCATTAAAATCTATCATCTATTCTTGAGGATCTCTCTTTATAATTTGGAGTTTCTCTACTAGAGACAAAGAGTCTAAATCATCCTCAAAGTACTTTTTAAGGAGCTCCCCAAGTTTGTCCCATGAATTAATAAAGCCAACTGCCAGATTTCTAAACCATTCAAGAGCCTTACCTTTGAAAGAGGTTGCTAACAATTTAGTGGCTACATCTTCCTGAGTTATATTATGTATACTACAGATGGTAGCCGCATCTCTTATGTGTTCAAAAGTTGTTGTTTGGCCTTCACCTGTGAAAGGAGGTATACTTTTTAGTGCTACTAAGGGCACATCATGGTGTTGGGAAAAATTTAATGGACTACCCTGATTAAAGGGTCCAAATGTAAATTGTCTTCTCATAATAGGGATCTATTTTTCATAAGCTCTATCATAAATTGGGTCTGCTTGTTCTTAACACCAATGGAGTCACTAGATATACTTGAATATTAACCTCTCTAAGGTCTTTATTATGTAATCAGTATATTAGAGATAGCATAATCTTATAAGATGAACTTCTTTTTAGTCCCACCGAGTGTTCCAAAATTGTTATACACTAAGTTTTGCACCCTTGGTTCAAGCTCTCTTGGTCTTGATAACCTAGTATAACTTTGGGATCATCTCTAGCTTGTGGGACCTTTGCTAACTGAGATGAAACCTCCAGGTTCTAGGCTGGTTCCTCTTGGATAATCACCTTAATTTGATTCTTGATAGAAAAGTAAATTTTTGAAGGGAAAGGGATAGAAGGAATGCATGAAGGGGAAATAACTGAAAGCAAACTATCCTACTAGGTGATACACTAAAATGACATGAACATAATATACTAACCAAATTAGCATGAAGGCTCTTAGATCTAATAGAACACAATCTTCCTTAACAGGCTTGCATAAGTGTTTCACAGAGGGGTCTAAACAAAAGACTCAGACTGTGACCTGCAAGCAAACATTCTCTTCAGCAAAAAGGTACAGGAATGAGACAGAGTGACAGGGGGTTGAGGTATACCCACAAGATCATTCAAATCAAATCATACATAATAGCACATGAATAAGCTGAAAGAAAGAAGGGCCCTAGAACTCCAAGATTTCTCTAACAAAGCCAGTATATTATACTCATTAAGAGAAATGCAGACAAGGGAAAGACTTGAGGGCAGAGAAAATGCCACAGAAAGCCCCTATTAAATCTGATAAATCGATGAAATATTATAGACTATAGAAGCCATAGGGTAGAAAGAATACCATAGATAACTCCTAAGAAAAGAAAACTCTCTTTTTACAATCGTAAACTCTGAGCTCTAAAAGCTCCAAAAGAATAATATATACATCTCCCTAGTGTGTCAGCTTGGAGTAAAAATCTAATTAGGGCTACATAGATTTTCATATAATAATAGAAACCCTAACTTGTCACTTCTGATCATAAATGCCTTCTTCAAATATCTTGGTCGATCAGATATATGCTTGCATGTCTTTCCCATCACCATAACTATCTATAGACAAGTCGCCTTGATCCACCTACTTTGCTACAAATTGAAAACCTCACACCACCACCATGAATTTGTCTCTGTAAGTTGGGCTCATCATGAATGTTCAAATTTGATCCATCTACCTTTGTCAAATTCTTACGTGAACCGGGACATGGAACTATCTATCCTCCAACAAACCTAGCCACTTGTGCCAAGCAACATCGACTATATTTAAACTAGCATGGCACCCCAAGAAGCAAAATCAGGTTAGGATGACTGCCCAAATCTTCTTCATCATCTTTATAACCTGCAACCATCCTAAAAAAAAATCAATTCTGAGCTATCCCTTTTGTTGCATATGGCTCATTGGATCAAATATTGGTAAAACCCTACAGAAATATTTAAAATACCAGCTGGCAATGGTTAATTATCAAGTTCAAAACACAGCCATTGATTTAACATTCCTTCCCGGCACATCAAATGGTCCTCAAAAATCAACACAATGGTCAACAGGCCCAAGAAAATTCCACAGCCACATCATCAATCTCTCGCTCAATGGGAAATAGACAAATCAACACAAACTGGCAGTGGACCCACCTTCCTGTCGGCCTTAAATCAGACAGTGGTCACATGATCACAAAGAGAAAGAATATTCCTTGCGATCAAGCAACAACCATTAGATCTTACTGCACTTCCATTCCACCTAAATATTTTGGGCCTATTGTCAGTTGCCACGTCACCACCCTTTGGCCAATCGAAAATGAGCACCACCTGCAACACCTGACATGGGACCCACCATGACATCAGCCTCTATCTATTGGAAGATCGAATGGCTATCGCAATGCCAAGAAGATTAACCCTTGAGCACCTTTTCCTTGCAACATCACAACAATCATCGACCTTGATTAAACTTTAAACACTTCAGAGTGACCTAACCGCCAGGAGAAACATAACCGCTCACTGGATTGCTGAAGGCTAAGGCACAAACTATTAGGGTTGCGCAAACACGCGACCAAAGAAAATGTTGGATCGCTGAATGAAAAGTACTTAACTGCCAAAAACAAGAGACCTCACAAACACACAGTCGCCCAATTGTCGAATAAAAACTTAACCACCAGAAAACCTAGAGATCAAGCGACTGCCTCCTTGGAGAACTGGATGCCACTGAGTCGCAGTAGCACACATAGGAAACATTGATGCTAGAGACTAGCTGCGAAGAGGAAAAAAGTTGAAAACAACCAAGGTTTTCTCTTAAAACCAAAAAGGCATCAAAGAAATAGAAAACATCAAGGGTTTTTATATTTAGACAAATTTTGATACCCTCTAACATGAAATAAGCTATTTCCTATAGACCTTGAAACTTGAATATCTCCCTGGTCTTTGTGATTAAGCACATGCGATCAGAACTGGAGCTTGGTGAGATTATGAACAATCTAAGGCTAAGGACACAAGTCATGAAACCTTTTGGATTTTCTTCGCAAGTGAAAATAGGCCAAAATTGTATGATAGGAAATTTTGGGTAAGAGTAACATATCTAAACAAATTGTTGAACATTGTAGAAATAAGGAAATGGACAAATATGGTCCAATAAGAATGGACAAATATTTTCAAAATAGTTATGAGGATAAGAAGTAGGAAGTAGATAGGAAAGGTCAGAATGTCAAAGGAAAAGATAAAACTAAACAAGGAAGAGAGAAAGCTGAAAATGGAAAAGGTAAGTTAAGAGTAGATAAAGGACATAAGCGTAAGAAGAAATCAAAGAGCAAGAAGAGTAAGGATAGTTCATAATTTAGGGATCTAAACTTTCACATCTCATAGGAAAGTTGATGGTAATTACCCCTCCTGATCAGAACTAAGATGCAAAGGACTGCATCAATCCAATATATTTCAAAGAGATATCATTCAAGCTCAATTGGTGGCTTGGAGGCTACTACTTAGGGAGAGTAGTTAGCATGGTAAGTCATGTGTTTATTTTTGGTTTGTTTTGATTAGATGGTGTGTTGTGTGAGTGGATAAGAGCATGGTTAGTTGTGTATGATGGCTAAAAATTGAATATCATGATTGATTAGAGTAGAGAGAGAGAAAGAGATTCCTTTTTAATTGATGTCAAAGGGAAAGAGAAGATCATGTGAAAAAAAAGTTATATACTTGCACATAAGAAAGAGATTCAGCTAAATAGAAGAGTGTGTATCTAAGGGGGAGAAACTGATGGAGAGAAGAGTATGTAATCAGATTAGAACCAAGGAATTCTTATTCCCAGGTGGATAAGAGATAGAGAGTTCCTGAAGGAAGATGAGTTAGAGAGACTCTGAAAGATAATGATACATATTCCTAGTAGCATTGTTAATTATCTTTCTAGGATGGAGATTGTTTTGGTTTGTAATTGGATTATATGTTTTTCACATCACATGTTGTCATCAAAGCCAAAGGGGGAGATTTTTGACAAGTTGGATGTGTTGGCATTATTCTCAACATGTTTGTGATGCAGTTTTTCCAAAGGAATAGTATATAAAAAAATAGAAATGATGCAGGGGCATCTTGGGTCCTTGGCAATCTTGCATCATCCAAAAATAGTTTGTTTGCTGGTGAAGCTTTGTTACCAATTTTGTGTTTTTTTTATGTTCTTGGTCCCCAATTGGAGGATTATTGTTTCAGTTGAGTTCATCATATCTTCTATGATTGGTTGATCTATGTGGATCTTAGACTAGCATAATGGAAACAGTGTGTTCCTTGGTGTTCAAGGATACTATGTTTGTGATTGCACCTATTTAGGTTTCATGATTTGAGAGATATGGCATGATCTTGGTGGATTGGTTATGTTCTTCAAGTCACCAGCTCTATGTTGGAGAATGTAATAGTAATTGTCATGCGGTTGGTGATTGTTGTGTTCTAATGTATGTGGTCATGGATCATTGGTGTTGGAACTTGTGTGGGCCTATATCTAGGATCATGAATCCTTATGTTTCCAATGTGATTGATGTTTCACATTTTGGATCTGGTCCTATATTGGTGCCTATTATAATGGTTAGATTGGAAAGATTTGGATTACGGTAGAATATTTCAAGTGATGGAAGCATGTGATGTGGAATTTGAGGTGTTCTATGTGTGGTCAACTTCCTTGTGTGAGCACACATTATATTGATTGGGGGTTCTTATGGATTTGGGTCCTAAACTATCCTTCTATAAACCATTTTCTTGATCTTAGGGATTGTGATCAAATAAGTCAACTTGTGTCTTGTGATCTAGAATTTAAGCTAGGTAGTGGTTTTAGTTTTTTTTTTAAAGGGAAAAGATGGGGAAGAATAGTTGACACAAATTGAGAGGTAGATCTTAGTCTTGTTTTATTTATATTGGTCAAAATAGGGAAGGCCTTACAACCTATTATGTTGAATTTAATTGGATTTTTTTTTAGAATAACAGAGTTGTTATTTGGTTGCATCTTTTTGTATTACTTTGTGTTCTCTATTGTGTTGGCTCTTGTCATAAGACTGGACATCTCTTCTGAGATCTTTCTGATTTTGGATTACATTATGAAAGGAGAGGATAATGGAGATGAGGAGTTGCATACCTCAGGGGATGATGTAGTGTAATACCCTCTCCTATGGTGATACTTGGACTGTCTGATTTGGACATTCTATTTTGATGGTTAGAACTATATATTTACATTTATGTTTTGTGGATGATGATATGTTTATCAGATGATTGATATGCTCATTTATGGTTATCATTTATATGTTTATGAAATTAGAAAACCATCTATCTTTATATGCTTTATGGACCTAACCCAAGGATTTGAATCTAACCATTATCATGATGTTTTATGTTTCATGGATATGTGTCTGATGTGTTTTGATGAGTCAGGATGAAGTCATAGTTAGTCACTTAGTTGAGGTCCACATGATGTATCGATCCTAGTCATCTGTTTGCATATATGTGATTTGTATGTATATCCATATGTATACCTATATCTCTTCTTGGTGATGCAGGATTGCAAGTACCGGGTATCATCTCCACCTGGCTTCACAGGTCTGACTGATCCCTCAAAATCCTCGATCATTGTTGTTGTTATGGAGACATCACCAGGTTCCATGGGAAGGAACTCTACCCCTGACCCTTTTATCCTTAGGTGGGGAGAATTCCTGAGTCAGTCTCCTATGTGGGTGATGCATCTTGGATGTTGGAATTATTTCTTTCATGTCTGAAAGGTTTATGTTTTGCTCAAGACTATGGGTGTTAAGGAATCTCTTATTTTATGTTAGTAAATATGTACATACGTAGATCATAAATATATTTTGTGGATACGATTTAGTAATGGATTTAAATTATAATATGTTTAACTTAAATAATAATATTCATAATATTTAAGTATCTATGACGTGGTAATAATGTTTCTGACTTATGGTATATGTACACATAAGCATATGGGTGCACACATATGCCTATGAATACATGTATATATATTATTATTATATAATTAATTAATGGAGTGAAGGAAATTATTATTAGATAATAATAAATCTATTTTACTTTCATAAATGGAAGATGTGTTTGGTAAATTCTATTACCATGGTTATGTAACTTAGTAAATGATTCCTAAAAATATATTATCTATTTTTTCACCCTCAAATTTAGCAAACATAGATTAAAATCTTATTAAATAATATTTATTTATCCCTTCACGGGAATGGTTCAGCAAACCATATTATCTTAACTAATAACTGGTGGATAGTTGGGATGGTTGCATCAATTGGATTACCCATGCAACTACTCCCTGCAATCTATATATAGAGATATCTCCTATGTGAGAGGGGTTTGGATATGAATTTGGATTCTTGAAGAGACATTGTTTGGTTGAGAATTTTATTTGTAGGAAAACTATAGTTAAGAGGAGAGAATTTATTATTCTCTGAGATTGGCATTTGGTTGCTTTCGGTAGAGGCTGGAGATTGCATCCAGAAGGACTTGAAGGAGTGCTAGAAGAGACTAGGAGGATTGGATCCTTCTTCATCAAACCAAATCCCTATAGGACTCCAGGATGGAATCCATCCTGAGAGATAATTCTCCTTTGTGATATGAATTGATGAAAGTCTGGTTGAATGTTTTCTCTATATGCTTTATTGTCTTCATAAATTGTAGAATGTTTATGTTATATATATTATTGTGTTTGTATTATTGATTAGGAGATTAGGATCATGTTTAAATTGAATTATTTCCTATATTGTATGAAAATGAATATTTCTACTTCCCTACATTTGTAAGAGTTTGTAAACTCTCCAAAACTATTATCTGGTGTATGTTAATTGGTTTTCATTTATGCATTAGGAAGATTCTGTAGACTCCCTATAATCCTTGTGACATCTTCTTATATGTCTCAGGGATCTGTAGGGACTTCCAGATCTTAGGAAAACTTATTTTTTCCTCACTAGTTGCATTCTGGCTTAGAGGCATGTTTTCTATTCCTAGATCTTGTGTAGGTTTAGGTTGCTAGTTAATTGAATCTAAGGGCCATTTTTGCATGAAAATTGGGAGATCTCAAATGGATCTTTCCCAGATTAGGCATCCACAGCCCCTATAATGCCCAGTTGTACCCGTAAGTTGGTTCTGTTAGTCATTTTTTTGTATTTTCTACCATTCTGTACAAATGTGCAACTCTGAGAACCCAATGCGTAGTGCTCATAACCCAATGCATAGCTTTATGAATGAATGCACAGTTCTCATTACCAAATGTCCTACTCTATGAATCAAATGCGTAGTTCCCATACAAATGTGTAGCTTTGTGATCCAAATGCATAGTTTCCATGATCAAATGCACAGTTTAAGACCACAAGTGCACAATTCCTTGGACCAAATGCGCAGTTTGATCCCGGGTTAGGGTTTAGGCAAGATTTATACAAATATAACATTTAAGTATAAGTCTATACTGTAAGTTATATTTGTATAAATACATTATAGGATGTTTGAGATAGGTTTTAGTTTCATAGGAGTTAAGATGCAGATTCTAGATTTTGGAGATTTCTAAAAAAATTCAGACTCGGCTAAATTTCAAGCACATGAGGTTTCCATAGATGGAGCATTATGTTTTGCATATGGAATTTTGTATAAACTATATATGTTCATTACTTGTTTTTTGGAGGTTATATGGTGCATTTAGATGTTTTAATATGGTTTAGGATTGTCTGGAGGATTAGGACTATTGTAGGCCTCCCTAAATGCTCCTAATTTTCCTAAACGTCCCTAAACTCTCCTATTCTTTTCTATTCCTTGATGCAAGCTCTCAAATGTGTTTATGATGTGTTTTACTTCATGTATGATGTGTATGTGATGTTTGGGTTAAGGGTAGAAAACCTAAGAACACTAAGTGAGTGGCTCTCAGTGCAGGGTCAGGGCCCTAAGTGGCTAGTACCAGGATAACCGACTGAAGAGTTATTTTAACAAGTGATAATTTAATGAAAAACTTATGGGAATCAGTTCAAACACTGAAAAGATTAATGTATGCCTCCCCCATGCCATTAGTGCTAGTAAAGGTTATGGATGGGAGTGGGAGAAGGTGCCTATGCATAGGTATGATCAAATGGCGCTTGTCTATACAAAAGGCATTCAGTTCTACATGTGCCTACTTGGGGGCCGGGGCCCAGAGTGGCTAGTACCAGAACAACCCAAGGGGTGAGGGCTATGTGATGACACTCACTTAGCTTGTTCCTTAGAGTTTATACCAAGCCTTAGAGCCTTTGGGAAAAGATTTATACTTTGATCTTCTTTTCATTTGCTATTTGGGAAAGGTTACCCAACCCTAGGTATGGCCTAGCTATCCCTTCTTTGTGGACCTTGGTGTTTATCTCCTAGCATGGGGGAGTGGGCCTTTTGGTATCCATGTGGTTGGGTGGTAAACCTTTTTATCAAGGTACCTTTTTCAGATGCAGTGCTTAAGGACTCATGCTTGGATAATGTTCCAGTTTTGAAGAATGAAGACTTGTATTTATCTTTCATGATGTAAAATTATTGTTACCTCCCAAGAGGAGATGAATGTAATGTAATCATTAATGTATTTCAAAATGATGTATTTGGAATGGGTAGACTTAGGAAAAAGGAAAAGGGAAAGCACGAACTTTATGTATATGATGTATGTTGGAAAAGAAAGGGATTTTGTAAGATTTCAAGTAAAATAGTATGTTTCTCATTATTGATGATTAAGGGAAAATCTAGTAAAACAAATGTAATATTTGCAATGTATCAAATGTTTAAATGATTCTATTATATGGTATTAATGCTTTAAATGTTATATTGTTCATAAAGGATACTTAGGAATATAGATGGATTTAAATGGAAAATTGAAATGAAAGTACTTTGTATTTCTTTATAAAGAATCTACAAATGTTGTGATGTAGCTTGCTTAAGAAGTAAATAAAGTTGCTAGTACTCTAAATGGACTTAAATGAATTGGGCATTAATTAAGAAGGGAACCTTGGAGGAATCTAATTTAAACTATGTTTTGTTTATGTAATTCTTTTAAAAATTCAAAATTTTTCATAAATCATTACTTAGGTTTTTTTTTACAAAGAGAATATTTGTTCTCTTCCCCAATTCCCTTGCGGGGCATGACATCTTTGGTATGAGAGCCCTAAGTTGCTACACTGGGGCCTAGGGAATTTGGCCCATGCTTCTTAAACTTGTTATTCATCTTAGGAAAAACTTAAAACTAAATCTAACTAGGACCCTTAAAACTTATTCTTCTTAATGCCTATGGCAAGATGCCTCATAGAACCCATGGTAGAAAGGGAGGTGCCCAAAACACCCCTCCTATATCTCAATAGGAAATTTCTCAAGAGGAAGAATAATATGAGGGAAGAGGGGATCAATCTAATAACCAATCTGGAGGTTCTTAGGGGGATCAAGTACAAGAGCTCCTACAAAATATTCTACAAAGGTTAGATGTAGGGTAGGATAGAGTTCACCATGGGGAGACTAACACTCACCATGAGGAAAGGGAAAGGAGTCCTAGGAGGAGAGATTAGGTAGTGGAAGAAGATTCTTTGCATGCATCTCACATGTGAGACCTCCTTAGGACTAAGACTAATCCATTTAAGGGAACTCAAGGTGGATCTACCGTTGAAACCTGGCTGCTAGACTTAGAAAGTCTTTTCTCCATGCATCCTTACAGCAGCAATATTAAAGCCTAGTTTGTAGTCATTCACCTTAGAGACTTTGCATCCACTTGGTGGGAAACAAAGAAAGAGAAACTTCATATAGATATTACCACTCTTTCATGGGAACTATTCCTAGAACTCTTTCAAGCTAGATTTCTTTCTAACCACTGGAGATGGGAGAGAGCCAAAGAGTTTCATAACTTAAGGAAGCTAACTATGTCAGTTGATGACTATGAGTGGAAGCTCTTTGAACTCAAGCCATACTCAGGATATAAGGATGATGAACCCATGTTGACTCAACACTTCCTCAGAGGACTCAACGGTTGCTTGGCCGATAGCATATGAATGTTTGAACCTCAGATAGTTAATGATGTAGTCATCAAGGCTTGTCTTGTGGAACAAAATGTAGCCTTGGGGTTAGGAGGTCAGATAGGTGGCCAAGGGGGCAATGCCTTTTAGGCCTGGTCAAGTTTCAAAGGGAATCTATCTCCAGGAGCACCTGGATCTAAAAACTATCCTCCTAAAGGAAGTAAGAACCACTAGAAAAGAAAATCTCACAGCAACAACAACAGCAATTACAATGGAAACAACAATAAAAATGGGGGTTCTCAATCTAACAATTATCACAACTGGTAGTGTGCAAAGAGATACTCGGACCCTCAACCAGCTCATAGTATGCCTCAAAACTCTAGTCAGGGTAGCTATTAGCAGTCCAGCGCACCTTTTGTAGGAAGGAATTTTGTTAAGAACCTAGGATGTTACTCTTGTGGTCAACATGGTCACATTGCAGTCAATTGCCCTTAGAAATCTACCCTAGCAGCCAACTATAGATAGGCCGCTTCAGAACCAACAGTAGGTAATGCAGGTAGAACTCACCAAGTATTTTCCACATTAGACCATAGACAAGCCAATCATCAGGGATAGTCATTGAAACCCCAAGTTTGTTAAGGGGTATCTCTACCACTATACTATTTGATTCAGGAGCAACAGATTCTTTTATTTCACCTTCTTTAGTAGAGCAATGTGGGCTGAAAGCAGTAAGGCAGGAAGATAGGTGGTAGGTTGAGCTAGCCTCTGGGGCAAGAATAACCTCTGACTCTTGTGTCTAGAGTTGCAAGTTAGAGATTGGACCTTTTTCCACCTTAGTAGATCTCTGAGTAATTCCTCTAGGCTCGTATGAAGTAGTTTTGGGTATGGATTGGTTGGATGCTCACAAAGCCGCTTTGGAATGTAGAAACAAAAGCATTTAGTGTTCAGATGAATTAGGAGAACCTAAGAAGATTGTTGGGGTGCCATGACCCATCTCTCTCCACATGATTTCTATAATGCAGCTCAAGAAGTGCATGCGCAAAGGATGTCAATTATTTGCAATCTCAATAGAGGACTTGGACCAAGGAGAAAGTAGGGATGTATCACTAGATCATCCCCTATTACAGGAGTACTTGGATTTTTTTCCCGAGGAAATTCTAGGAATGCCACCCAAGAGGGACATTGACTTCCAAATCAAGTTGGTTCCAAGAGCAGAACTAATCTCCAAAGCTCCATACCATATGACCACGCAAGAACTTGGGGAACTCAAGCTTCAATTGGAAGGGCTTTTGGAAAAAGGATTTATCAAACCCAGTGTGTCACCATGGGGTGCACCAGTAATATTTGTGAAGAAGAAAGATGACTCTCTTTGATTGTGCATCAACTATCGTCAACTCAACAAAGTCACGATCAAGAATTAGTATCCTTTACCCCACATTGATGATCTATTTGATCAAAAGAAAGGGGAAAAAATATTTTCAAAAATTGATCTCAAGTCAGGATACCATCAACATAGAATTTAGGAAGCCAATATTCATCGAACAACTTTCCATCTAGGTATGGTCACTATGATTTCACTATGGTACCATTTGGGTTAACGAATGCCCCTTCTGTATTCATGAGCTTAATGAATGGGGTTTTCAAAACCTACTTGGATAAATTTTTGATAGTATTCTTAGATGATATCTTAGTGTTCTCTAAAACTTCAGAAGAGTATGAGATTCATCTTCGCCAAGTATTGCAGTGCCTTAGAAAAAATCAACTTTATGCCAATGTTGAAAAGTGTGAATTCTTTCAGACAGAGGTTAAGTATCTTAGACACATCATTTCAAGAAATGGCATCATTGTTGATCCAGCCAAAATTCAAGCCATAGTAGAGTGGCCAACTCCGACTAATGTCCCCGAAGTTCGTAGCTTTATGGGACTAGCTGGGTATTATAGATGGTTTGTCAAAGAGTTCTCTCACATAGCTCATCCCATTACTTCCTTGCAAAGGAAAGGTAAGAAGTTTTTTTTGGTCAGAAAAATGTGAGGCTGATTTCCAATGTTTGAAGGAAAGATTAACTAGTGCTCCAATTTTGGTGGTTCCTGAACCATCAGGAAACTTAATAGTTTGCACAGATGCCTCACTAGAAGGGATTGGGGTGGTTCTTTTTCAAGAAGGAAAATTTGTTGCTTATGAGTCTAGGAAGCTTAAAGATCATGAGCTCAACTACCCCACCCATGATCTAGAGCTTGCAGCAGTAGTTCATGCCTTAGTAAAGTGGAGGCACTTTCTGTTGGGTCATAAATTTGAACTCCAAATAGATCATCGAAGCCTTCAGTACATCTTCTCTCAACCTAACCTCAATGCTAGACAATGCAAGTGGATGGAATTCTTATGTGAATATGAGTTTGAGGTTAAGTACATCCAAGGGAAGATGAATGTGGTGGCAGATGCTTTGAGCAGGTGCAGACATGTTTTATCAGCACTATCCCTAAGCACAGATTTGGAGGAAAGAATCAGGGAGGCTCTCACTTCTGATTCTTGGTTTTAGGAAGAAAAAGTAGAATTAGAATCAGGAAGACCCTTGGAAGGTCAATTTTTAGGATATTCTTTAGATACCCTTGGGTTGTTGCAATAGTAAAATAGAATCTATGTGCCCATGGTAGGAGATCTTTGTGCACTTATCCTTTTAGAAAGCCACAAAGCTCCCTATTCAGCACATCCAGGGGTAAAGAAGATGTACACTAACCTACACCAATTATACTATTGGTTGGGAATGAAGAGAGATATAGCAAACTACGTGGCAAGATGTTTGGAATGTCAGAGAGTGAAAGTAGAGCATCAACACCCCGCTGGTCTATTGCAACCTCACCTAGTGCCAAAATGGAAATGGGACATTATTTCCATGGATTTTATTGTGGGACTCCCAGTTACTCCTAGGAGAAATGACTCTATCATGGTAATAGTTGATAGACTCACCAAGGTAGCCCATTTTTCTCCCATGTAGTTCTCCTACTCAGTAGCTTCTATAGCCAAAGTATTTATGAAGGACATCATGAGACTCCATAGGATTCCCAGGAAGATCATATCTGATCATGATCTAGTATTCACATTGGCTCTTTGGACTTCACTTCAGCACACTTTAGGGACTCAGCTCAACTTCAGTTCAGCCTATCACCTTGAGATAGATGGGCAGATGGAGCGAGTCAATCAGGTTCTTGAGGATATGCTCACAATGTATTTTATGGATAGACATACCCATTTGGAAGAGTATCTATATTTGGTGGAGTTTTCTTATAATAATGGTTACCATAGTTCCATAGTTATGTCCCCTTTTCAGGCTTTGTATGGTCATCTGTGCCACACTCCCTTAAGTCAGGACCGATTGGAGGACAAGGTACTTCTAGGCCTTGAGATGTTATAGGATATGGAGTAGCAGGTCAAGCATATCAGAGAGCATATTTTGATAGCTCAAGATAGGCAGAAGAAGTATGCAAATGCTCACAGGACTAATGTACACTTCGCTCTTGGTGATAGAGTCTTTTTGAGGTTGCATCCACGAAAGAGTCCAATCTGTTATAGGAAAGGCTCCAAGTTGGCACCCCATTTTTTTGGCCCTTTTGAAGTCCTAGAGATGATAGGACTAGTTGCTTATGGGCTTGCCTTGCCATCCAGCCTTACTTGTATTCACGATGTATTTCATGTTTTAGTTCTTAGAAAATATATTCCCAATGTGACTCATGTTTTGGATTGGAATGCATTACAAGTAGCGGACGGGTAGCTAGCTATAGAGCTGGTGCACATTTTGCAGTAGCAGACACTAACCCTTAGGGGTGGCACCATAGACTAGGCAAGGGTCTAATGGGACCCCAATGATGATTCCTCCACTACATGGGAGGATGCTGCTAGACTTGAGATGCTTATCCATATCTCTTTGTAGGCTTCCAGGAGTAAGCCTAACTCTAGGGGGGAGGATGTAATACCCTCTCCTATGGTGATACTTGGACTTTCTAATTTGGAAATTCTATTATAATGGTTAGAAATATATATTTACATTTATGTTTTGTGGATGATGATATGTTTATCAGATGATTGATATGCTCATTTATGGTTATCATTTATATGTTTATGAAATTAGAAAACCATCTATCTTTAAATGTTTTATGTAGCTAACCCAAGGATTTGAATCTAACCATTATCATGATGTTTTTCATAGTTACTAACTTAGTTGAGGTCCACATGATGTATTGATCCTGGTCATTTGTTTGCATATATCTGATTTATATGTATATCGATATGTATACCTGTATCTCTTCTTGGTGATGCAGGATTGCAGGTACCAAGTATCATCTCCACCTGGCTTCATAGGTCTGAGTGATCCCTCAAAATCCTTGATCATTGTTGTTGTCATAGAGATATCACCAGGTTCCATGGGAAGGAACTCTACCCCTGACCCTTTTATCCTTAGGTGGGGAGAATTCCTGAGTCAGTCTCTTGTGTGGGTGATGCATCTTGGATATTGGAATTATTTCTTTCATGTCTGAAAGGTTTATGTTTTGATCAAGACTATGGGTGTTAAGGAATCTCTTATTTTATGTTAGTAAATATGTACATACGTAGATATTTTGTGGATACCATTTAGTAATGGATTTAAATTATAATATGTTTAATTTAAACATTAATATTCATAATATTTAAGTATCTATGACATGGTAATAATGTGTCTAACTTATGGTATATGTGCACATAAGCATATGGTTGCACACATATGCCTATGAATACACGTATATATATATTATTATATAATTAATTAATGGTGTAAAGGAAATTATTATTAGATAATAATAAATCTATGTTACTTTCATAAATGGAAGATGTGTTTGGTAAATTCTATTACCATGGTTATGTAACTTAGTAAATTATTCCTAAAAATATATTATCTATTTTGTCACCCTCAAATTTAGGAGACATAGATTAAAATCTTATAAATAATGTTTATTTATCCCTTCATGGGAATGGTTCGGCAAACCATATTATCTTAACTAATAACTAGTAGATAGTTGGGATGGTTGCATCGGTTAGATTACCCATGAAACTACTCCCTCCAATCTATATACAGAGAGATCTCCTATGTGAGAGGGGGTTGGATATGAATTTGGATTCATGAAGAGACATTGTTTGGTTGAGAATTTTATTTGTAGGAAAACTATAGTTAAGAGGAGAGAATTTATTATTCTCTGAGATTGGCATTTGGTTGCTTTCAGTAGAGGCTAGAGATTGCATCCAGAAGGACTTGAAGGAGTGCTGGAAGAGACTAGGAGGATTGGATCCTTCTTCATCAAACCAAATCCCCACAAGACTCTAGGTTGGAATCCATCCTGAGAGATAATTCTCCTTTGTGATATGAATTGATGAAAGTCTGATTGAATGTTTTCTTTGTATGCTTTGTTGTCTTCATAAATTGCAGAATGTTTATGTTATATATAATATTGTGTTTGTACTATTTATTAGGATATTATTATCATGTTTAAATTGAATTATTTCCTATGCAATATGAATATGAATATTTCTCCTTCCTTGCATTTGTAAGAGTTTGTAAACTCTCCAAAACTATTATCTAGTATATGTTAATTGGTTTTCATTTATGCATTAGGAAGAGTCTGTAGACTCCCGAGAATCCTTATGACATCTTCTCATATGTCTCAGGGATCTGTAGGGACTTCTAGATCTTAGGAAAACTTATTTTTCCCTCACTAGTTGCATTCTAGCTTAGAGGACTATTTTCTATTCCTAGATCTTGTATAGGTTTAGGTTTCTATTTAATTGAATCTAAGGGCAGTTTTTGCATGAAAATTGGGAGATCTCAAATGGTTCTTACCCAGATTAGGCATCCACAGCCCCTATAATGCCCAATTTTACCCGTAAGTTGGTTTTGTCAATCATTTTTTTATTTTTTGTCATTCTGTACAAATGCGCAACTCTGAGAACCCAATGTGTAGTGCTCATAACCTAATGCGCAACTCTATGAATGAATGTGTAGTTATCATTACCAAATGCGCAGCTCTGTGAATCAAATGTGCAGTTCCCATACAAATGTGCAGCTCTGTGATCCAAATGTGTAGTTTCCATGATCAAATGTGTAGTTCCAAACCACAAGTGCACAATTCCTTGGACCAAATGCCTAGTTTCTCCAACCAAATGTGTAGTTCGATCCCGAGTTAGGGTTTCGGCAGGATTTATACAAATATAACATTTAAGTATAAGTTTATACTTTAAGTTATATTTGTATAAATACATTCTAGGATGTTTGAGATAGGTTTCAGCTTCATAGGAGTTAAGATGCAGATTCTAGATTTTGGAGATTTCTAAGAAAATTCAGACTTAGCTAAATTTCAAGCACAGGAGTTTTCCAAAGATGGAGCATTGTGTTTTGCATATGGAATTTTGTATAAACTATATATGTTCATTACTTGTTTTGTGGAGGTTATATGGTGCATTTAGATTCTTTAATATGTTTTAGGATGTGTTTAGGAAGTAGGATTAAGGTTTAGGATTGTCTGGAGGATCGGGACTATTCTAGGCCTCCCTAAATGCCCCTAATTTTCCTAAACATCCCTAAACTCTCCTATTCTTTTATATTCTTTGATAAAAGCTCTCAAATTTGTTTATGATGTGTTTTACTTCATGTATGTTGTGTATGTGATGTTTGGGTTAAGGATAGAAAACCTAAGAACACTAAGTGAGTGGCTCTCAGTGTGGGGCTGGGGCCCTAAGTGGCTAGTACTAGGATAACCGACTGAAGATTTGTTTTACAAGTGATAATTTAATTAAAAACTTATGGGAATGGGTTCAAACACTAAAAATATTAATGTATGCCTCCCCCATTCCATTAGTGCTAGTAAAGGCTATGGATGGGAGTGGGAGAAGGTGCCTATGTGTAGGTACGATCAAATGACACTTGTCTGTACAAAAGGCATTTGGTTCCGCATGTGCCTACTTGGGGGTCGGGGCCCAGAGTGGCTAGTACTAGGACAACCCAAGGGGTGAGGGCTATGTGATGACACTCACTTAGCTTGTTTCTTAGAGTTTATACCAAGCCTTAGAACCTTTGGGAAAAGATTTATACTTTGATCTTCTTTTCATTTGCTATTTGGGAAAGGTTACCTAACCCAAGGTATGGCCTAGCTATCCCTTCTTTGTGGACCTTGGTGTTTATCTCCTAGCACGGGGGAGTGGTTCTTTTGGTATCCACATGGTTGGCTGGTAAACCTTTTTATCGAGGTACCTTTTGCAGATGTAGTGCTTAAGGATTCATGCTTGGATAATGTTCCAGTTTTGAAGAATGAAGACTTGTATTTATCTTTCATGATGTAAAATTATTGTTACCTCCCAAGAGGAGATGAATGTAATGTAATCATTAACGTATTTCAAAATGATGTATTTGGAATGGGTAGACTTAGAAAAAAGGAAAAGGGAAAGCATGAACTTTATGTATATGATGTATGTTGGAAAAGAAAGGGATTTTGTAAGATTTCAAGTAAAGTAGTATGTTTCTCATTATTGATGATTAAGGGAAAAGCTAGTAAAACAAATGTAATACTTGCAATGTATCAAATGTTTAGATGATTCTATTATATGGTATTAATGCTTTAAATTTTATATTGTTCATAAAGGATACTTAGGAATATAGATGGATTTAAATGGAAAATTGAAATGAAAGTACTTTGTATTTCATTATAAAGAATCTACAAATGTTGTGATGTAGTTTGCTTAATAAGTAAATCAAGTTGCTAGTACACTAAATGGACTTAAATGAATTGGGCATTAAATAATAAGGTAACCTTGGAGGAATATAAGTTAAAGTATGTTTTGTTGATGTAATTATTTTAAAAATTCAAAAAAATTCATAAATCATTACTTAGGTTTTCTTTTACAAAGAGAATCTTTGTTCTCTTCCCTGGTTCCCTTGCAAGGCATGACATGTAGAGGTTTTATACTAGTCCATGTCAAAGCATAGGTGTTGACATGATGATCTGAGTAATTTATGAGATCACAGATAGTGACTAATGACTTTACTCTCTATCAATGTAACATAGTTGTAGATATTAGTTTCACACACATGTTCAAGATTAGATCTTTGGTTGCATAGTTGGTAATACATTAAGGACATAGATGTGTGTCTTTAGTTCAAAGGGATCATCATTGTGAAGGTCTGAAAGGCATTTACATGTGTTTCAGTTGAATGGGTTAGTGTTCTTTATGAGTGGTATGTAATGTTGATAGAATTTCATGATGTGGAAGGGTCGGATGTTTATTTGTTCTTCATGATGCCTAAGGATGTTAT
Source organism: Chamaecyparis obtusa (assembly GCA_027943335.1). Taxonomy (NCBI): domain Eukaryota; kingdom Viridiplantae; phylum Streptophyta; class Pinopsida; order Cupressales; family Cupressaceae; genus Chamaecyparis; species Chamaecyparis obtusa. Next base: position 1,207,934 of record BSBK01000494.1, on the reverse strand, counting down.
TGAATTATGTTACTACTAAGTTGGTATTTTTCATCAATCAAGATGATGAAATTTGCAGGATTTTCCCAGTTATAGGAGGTGTTCTTGTGTTCTTGGTTGACATTTCAAGAAAATTGGTAAAAAAAATTATGGGCGATTGCTAAAATGTTTTATGGTGGTGACTATGATCTTGAGGTAATTTTGAATGATCTAAGTTATGTTTGGGGGACATACTTTGATTAGGATTGTTGATTTTTTTATTGTGAGATAAAATTTGAAAGTTAGGTTTTTCCAACTATGGTTGATATATTATTTAAGGATCTAGGGAAAAATCCTTAGTGTGGATGTGGTTACGCAAGAAAAGAATTGATTTAACCAAATGCTCTATTTCCGGTCTATTTTGTGTTATTTTTGGGAGCCCGATGAGCATTGTTTTTGTCCTTTGTTTGGGATTTGTTGTATAAAATCTATATATATCTAGAAATGTCATTTTGTAGGCCATTATTCTAGTGAAATTTCTGTAAAAATGTCTACTTTTAGACTTATCAATAATATGTTAAGCTATGAAGTTTTGGCACTATTTCGGGCATACCCGATTTGGGTTTTATTGAGAAATTGGTTGATCTTTTAAAATATTGGTTGTTTGATTTTAAAATCTGATTAGAGCCTTTAAATATCATATAAAATTAGAAAGGGGATATTTCAATGGTATCAGAGCTATGATCTTGCCAGCTTGAGGGTTTGTAGAAGTTTGTATGCAACTAAGTGAAAGAGAAAAGAGATATTTGCAGCAAGAAAAGAATAAAGAATTTTTTATCAAACCTCCAGTTGAAAATAAAAGTACAAAATCCAAGGAAGGAACAAGTATGGCTGACCCAGATGAGATGGCAAAGAAATTCTTCCAGGACATCCAGAATACTCAAAAGCAAATAGTGGATAGTTTGGCAGAAACTAGAGAGGCTTTGTGGATATTGACAAAAAAACTGCAAGGAGTTGTATCTACTAATGAGAAAGGGAGCACTTTAGAGGAGCCAAGAAATCTGAAACCCACACCCTCTAAATCAACAAAAACTATTTTCTTACCTGCAAATGAGCCACCAGTACCAAATCGAGCCCTTAGTCCTATGAAAGAGGTTACAGGTAACTTGATTGCATTAAGAGCTACTTACAATGGCTTAGATGATGACTTTCACAGTTTGGTTCCTTTTAGAGAATATGTGGATATGATGAACACTTTGATGCCCAAGAAAGAGTATAGGAGGGAGCATGACATAAGTGGAAGAGAGCTCAAAAATAAAATAAGCAAGTTTACAGCACCTACTTTTGATGGAACAAATAAAATTTTAGCTAGAGCATGGCTACAAAAATTACAGACCTTCTTCACACTTAACCCCATGAAGGAGAGTGAGGCCATTGAATTCGCAAGTTTACACTTGGAAGATGCAGCCTATGATTGGTGGTATCATGGAATGACTACTCAAGGTCATGATCAGGTAACTACATTTGATGATTTTAGTCAAAGAGTGATAGATAGATTTGATCTCAAGGATGATGAAGAGTATTTTAAAGAATTGTCAAAGTTGAGGCAAACCAAATCAGTTAATGAGTATGTAGAAGAGTTTCAAAAAGTGTTTTTTATGGTACCTGATATGAGTGAAAAGAGGATTGTTTATCTTTTCCTTGATGGTTTGGAAAATTCTGTTAAGGGTTTGGTTAAGGCTTTCTCACCCTCAACCTTATAGGAAGCTATCAAAAGAAGCTTGCAACTTGAAACTTGTGTGCCTATGAAACCAGTCACTAATCAAAAACCCCCAAATCTTTGGCAACATAAGGGGAATTTTTAGAAAAAGACTTTTCCAGCACCACCACCAAAGAATGTGATAAATGTAGCAAAAAAGAAGGTAGATGAAGAGACTAGGAATGAATTACGAAGGAAAAAGCTTTGTTTCACTTGTAGAGAACCATGGGTTCTATGACACAGATGTTTGGGGAAAGATCAAGTGCACTATATTGAAGTTGCTTCAAAATCTAATTCAGATGAGAAAGAGGAATTTCATGATACTAAGGAGGAGGAAGAAGAAGAGAAAGAAAAAGAAATCAGCAAGGATTGTACTTTAGCAGCATTATCAAGAGTCCCAAGATACCATCCCTTTTGAATTTGAGGGGTACTAGTAGGGAAAAGGTTGACAATTCTTCTTGATAGGTGGGCAACTCACAATTTTATTAATGAGGGATTTGTCATGAAAAAAGGGCTTAAAGCAGAAGATCTTGAGGGATTCAATGTTACTGTAGCTGATGGATTCATTATGCCTTGCACACAAGTGGTGAAACAACTCAAGATGACCTTAGGAGATTATGAGCTATGTGATGACTTCTATGTTGTTGGCATTGGGGAGACAGATCTTGTATTGGGTGTTCAATGGTTGCACTCTATTGGAGGCTATTACATGAACCATCAAACTATGGATTTTAAATTTCATTCCAATGGGAAAGAAGTCTTATTGAGAGGCCTATCTAATGGAGCACCTAAGGTGGTCACTACAAAGAGGATGGAGAGGAATTTTCAAAGAGGACAAGTAGCATGGGCAACAGGAGTCATAATCCATCCAATAAGCTCTCCAAATAATCAAGGTAATTTCCATTTTGAAATTCAAAATATTCTTGATAAGCATAGTATAGTTTTCAATGATTTACCTCTGGGATTACCACCAGATAGAGGTTTTGAGCATGTTATAGAGTTATAATAGGGTGCCAAACTAGTTATAACAACTCCATACTACCATCTAAGAGGTTATAAGGAAGAAATAGAAAAAACTATTAAGGAACTCCTGGACATGGGATTCATAAGGCCTAGCTCTAGTCCATTTGCATCATCTGTGGTACTTGTCAAGAAAAAGGATGGTACAATGAGAATGTGTATAGACTATAGGGCTCTAAACAAGAAGACCATAAAAAATAGGTATCCCATACCATGCATAGATGAACTCATTGGTGAGTTACATGGTGCTGTATACTTCTCAAAAATTGACTTAAGATCAGGGTACCATCAAATCTGCATGAGGAGGGAAGATGTGGAAAAGACTACTTTTAGATGTCACTATGGGCACTTTGAATTTTTTATTATGCCATTTGGCCTCACTAATGCACCAACAAAATTCCAATCTTGTATGAATAAGGTATTCAGCAAGCATCTTCAAAAATTTGTTTTGGTATTTTTTGATGATATCTTGATTTACAGTAAAACATGGGAAAAGCATCTAAAGCACATAGACACTATTTTGGGAATCTTGAAGGAGAAATCCTTCTATGCTAAGCTATCTAAATGTGAGTTTGGTTTGATAGATATCCTATATTTGGGACATATTATAAGTTCTAAAGGAGTATAGGTTGATCAACAAAAAATCCAGGCAATTTTGGATTGGCCTCCACCCACTAATCTTACACAGTTGAGAGGTTTCTTCAGGTTGTGTAGCTACTATAGGAGATTTGTCAAGGGATTTTCTCAGCTTTCTGCCCCCTTGACTAATTTGACAAAGAAAGGAGCTTTTATTTGGATAGAAGAAGTACAAAAAACATTTGATAAGCTTAAGGAGGTAATGAGTTCATGCCTTGTGCTTGCAATTCCAGATTTCTCTTTACCTTTTGTTGTTGAATGTGATGCTTCTAGAGAAGGTATAGGGGCTGTCCTAACTCAAAGGGGACATCCAATAGCATTTGAGAGTAGAAAATTAAATCAATCAAAGAAAGGTTACTCCATCTATGATAAGGAAATGTTGGCAATCATGGATGCACTTCATAAGTTTAGACAATATTTGGTATGTGGGAGATTCATTGTAAAGACAGACCATAATAGCCTTAGGTTCTTCTTGAACCAAAGGGATTTGAATGATCGTCAACAAAAATGGGTAAGCAAATTGCAAGCTTATGATTTTGATATTGAATACATGAAAGGAAAGAATAATGTGGTTGCTGATGCTCTCTCAAGAAAGCCCACTTTGTGTTCCTTAACATCTATCTCTGTTGATTGGAAAGTCTCCATACTTTCAGAGTATGCTAAAGATTCCTTTGCCACCAATATTTTGGATAAGTTAGTGGATGATAATAGGTACAAGGTTGTTGATGAATTGATTTATTACAAGAATAGGATCTTCTTAGTGCCAGGATCAAAAACTAAGGAGAGGATATTGAGGGCCTTTCATGACACACCTTTGGCTAGTCATCAAGGATACTTCAAGACATATAGGAAATTTTGAGAGTGGTTTTCATGGAAGGGTATGAAGGAGGATGTCCTCAAACACATTAAGGAATGTATGGTATGCCAACAAAACCAAGAGTGAGCAAATTTTTCCTGCAGGGTTGTTGCAGCCACTTCCTATTCCTAAACAAAAATGGGAAAGTATTTCCATGGACTTCATCACTGGGTTGCCCAAGGTTCAAGGTAAGGATTGCATATATGTGGTGGTAGATAGACTAGCTAAGTATGCACATTTCTTTCCCATCACATCTGATTTCAAGGCATCACAAGTGGTAGAATTGTTCTTCAAGGAAATTTCCAGGTTACATGGCTTGCCTAGAAACATTGTCAGTGACCAGGACAGTAGATTCCTCAGCTCTTTTTGGAAGGAGCTCTTTCATTTGGCAGGAACTAAACTCACTCCCAGTACTAGCTATCACCCTCAAATAGATGGACAAATAGAGATAGTTAATAAATGGATAGAGGGATATTTGAGGAACTATGTTTCAAATCAGCAACATGCTTGGGTGAAATGGTTGCACCTAGGGGAGTATTGTTACAATAAATCTCATCACATGTCTATTGGTATGCCTCCTTTTCATGATCTTTATGGTTATGATCCCTTTCCTTTTTTGATCTATTACTTTTAGATAGCAGAGTACCTACAGCAAGTGATTTTGTTAAGCAAAGCCAAGACATAATAAGGTCCCTCAAGGATAATCTACAACATGCACAGAACCAACAGAAGTTTTATGCTGATAGGAAAAGGACTGAAAGATCTTTTGAGGTGGGAGATTTGGTATTTTTTAGGTTGCAGCCATATAAGCAAAGAACCTTGAAGAGAAGTGGGGTAGAGAAGCTCAAGCCAAGGTTCTATGGGCCTTATAAGATCATCAGGAAGGTAGGAGAGGTAGCTTATGAATTGGAGCTCCCACCAAATAGAAAAATACATAATGTTTTCCATGTCTCTTGCCTAAAGAAAGTTCTAGGCCAGAAAAACATAGTATCTACAGAATTACCACCTCTTGATGATGAAGGGAAATTAGTTTTGATACCAGAAGAGGTTTTGGATACAAGAGAAAAAAGATTGAGAAATAGGAGCATCACAGAGCATTTGGTAAAATGGAAATGATTATCATTAGAGGATGCAACTTGGGAAGGAGCACATATTCTTGAGCATCCCAACCTTCATTGCTTGAGGACAAGCAATATTTTGGATGGAGGACTTGTCATGTCCCCTTTTCAAATAATTAAAAATAATAACTTTTGCTAAGGCTGGCAAGCTCAAAAAGTGAAGTTTCGGGAAAAGGGGCTAATCTTTGGAAAATAATGGATTAATAAATGAAAATTATTATTAAAATATGTATTATTGACCCCTCTTGGTTGTGAGTTAGGGTTATGCCCTCTTTTAAAGGGGTTTGCAGGTATTTCGAGCTCATTCTAGAACTTAATTTTTGCTCATTGCTTCGTTGTTCTTCAGAGGCTGCCAAACCTATGGAGAAGGAGACCCAAAGAAGGGAGTTTTAAAGTTTCCAAGAAGGCTAAGGATGGGATTTTTTGGTCATTCCATGTGCAAGCTCATGTGGTTTGCCCTTGTGCTGAACAGTGCAGATTTGTGAGTTTTCAGGTGTGTTTTTGTGAGATTTTGATGTTTCCGGTTGAGTTTTTCATATCAGTTTGGGTTGCTGCTATATTGCAGCCATTTTAATGTTAAAATAGAGCTGAATATATGTATTGGGTCATGGTTATACTTTTGTGATAAATTATTAGTGTTGTGTGTTGTTTCCAGGCTATTTTGTGTTATTTTTGGGAGCCTGATGAGCATTGTTTTTGTCCTCCATTTGGGAGCTGTTGTATAAACTCTATATAGATCTAGAAATTTCATTTTGTAGGCCTTTATTCTGGTGAAATTTTTGTAAAAATTTCTACTTTCAGATTTATCAATAATATGTGAAGCTGTGAAGTTTTGGCACTATTTCGGGCATACCCGATTTGGGTTTTATTGAAAAATTGGTTGATCTTTTGAAATATTGGTTGTTTGATTTTAAAATCTGATTAGAGGCTTTAAATATCATATAAAATCAGAAAGGGGACATTTCAATGCCTTCTGACTTATGCATACTTGATTTACTTTTCATAAATAAGATTCAAGAGTTTTATGCATAAGGGTTTGAGGGTTTAGGGGTTTTGAAGTTTTAGAGTTTTTGGTGCAACTGATTCACCCCCTCCCCCCCCTCCTTAGTTTCTCCTTTCCTTATTTCCTACAACATCACCCCACCACCCCCTCTCCATTTTTTAGCCATCTTTCCAAGATAATGCCTTTGTATACCCTAAAAAATTCAATTTTTCCATCAATTATTTTTGTGAGTCTTTATAAGACTATTATGGTATTGTTTTTAGTTATGGTTCCTAGATTGGGACCTCTATTCCGAGGATAACCTATACAATTCTAACATACCATCATCGGTTTCTTTTAGTGGATTCATCCTTTGGTTTGTCTCATATCATCCCACTTCTACTACATGATTTTTGATTTGTTAGCCATTGTCCACATGCTTTCGCATACAATAATTTCCACTTTTTATCATTCCTTCCTTTTCTCTTATTGTTACATTGACATCAATTCCTTGTACAAAAAAAGCATATTTATTTTGATAACAATTTTTTAAACTTTATTTTATTGTGTATCTTTTTTACTTCTTGTACACTTTAATCTCTTTCATGTTGACTTACCTTTGTTGGAGATTGTTGGAATATTATGCATATATGTGTTCGCATTGATATTTTGTCATTGATGTCAACATATTTCTAATACTTGAGATAGTGTTCCTTTGATGTTCAGTGAGATGTTTGGTTTGATATAGCTAATGTGTTAAAGATCAAAATCTTTGGATGGTATAGTTGTGTTGAGGGATTTTTGTAGTTGATTTGTGTCAATTTATAGAGGTTCACATGGTGATTTCAATGAGTTATTGGTTTTTGTGTTGAGACTGGTATTTTTGGATGTTCAAAGGTAACATTGTTTCACTATTGGTTTGGCATGGTTTCGTATTATAATATTTTCATATGTGAATCTATCTAGCGTGTTTGGGACATTTATGTGTGTCCTCATCTCAATTGGCTCATGATTTGGAGGTTCACAGGCTGTTTTTATTGATTGACAATCATTATTATTGTGTTCTTGAGGGTCAATTCAATGGTGGGATGATTTCAGAGATTTTAGTTATTGTGAATGTTTCTAAGGTTATCCATGATGCTTGTGGATGTTTCAAGATTTTGTTCCTATTGTGTTTTTGGTTCACATTGATTTTGGTGATCGATTTTGGTAATTTTATGTTAGTGAGCTCATATTCTTTATGTTCTTGGCCAACTTGGTGTTGTAGCATGTTATATATGTTTGAGGTGTGAATTTTGGGTGCTTAGCATGTTCAAGGATGTTAATGCTAATCCATGCTATTTCTTAGCCAACATTCATTGGTTTGCATTAAGAATCATATGATGTATGGTTATGTTTTTAATGGTGAGGTGGTGAGATTTTAGTTGACCTTGTTTATTCTTTCAAGGTTAATGATTTATATAAATGTAATTGTATCTATTTACGGATCGGCTATGCATGTATGGATTGTGTGGATGCAAATATGTTGAAGTTCATATATTTTGAAAGAAGAGTTTAAGAGTAGAAGAGAAAATTGTATATGTACTTCAATGGAACTTATCCAAGCATGTTGAAGATGCTATTATCTAGTTCATTATTTTTTGATCATTCTCCTTTGTGGATGGTAGTCGATGGTTGTTGTAAGGAAGTAAGCCTTCCTTGTTATATTTGAGTAATGAGCTCCAGGTAGTGTTCTTGAATGCATGTACATTCTAATTATAATACTCCTAATAGGGTATAATGCTTTTAATATAGTACATCATCTTATGGGTTCCATCCCCATAAAATTTTTTCCCATAATAGGGTAAATCCACACAAAAAATTATTGGTGTTGTGTTCTTGATGTGTTGTGGATCTTTGATTGCATGTTAACTATCATATCTAAAGTTTATGGTTAAAGTTTTTCAAGGTTGCATGATTTTGTGTGATAATTGATTCACTCTCCCTCTTAGTTGTCTACTGCCATATTTCCATCAATTCGTATTGGAGCCTAATTACTCTTTGGGAAGCTTAATCACTTTAGGTAATTTAGGATGATATCTTGTAAGAAGGATAGTTGAATATTTGATTGCATAAATTACTCTCTATGGAAAGGTCGAATGGAAACACATTTGAGATGCATTGGAGAATAATATTGGGAGATTACTGAGAATGTGTATGCTCCTCATGCACTTATTTCTATTGCTACTCTTGGTGAGAAGAAGAAGGATGAAAATAATATCAAAGCTAAGGAAGCATTATTGAGGGCCATGTCTAATACAGAGTACACAAATATTATCGAATTAAGGTCTGTACATGAGATTTGGAAGAAGTTGGAGACTTTACATGAAGGTGATGCCTTTGTGAAGTAAGCTAAATTGAAGAGTCTGAAAGTAAAGTATGAAACATTGAAGATGAGCCAAGATGAGAACATTGCTTCTTACATACAAAAGGTGAATGAGCTTGTTTATGATATCATATGTGCTAGTGGAAAGTTGGATGAAATGGATATTGTTTCTAAGTTGATTAGGTCCTTGCATCCTACCTATAGAAACAAGGTTGTTACTATCAAAGAGATCAAGATTGTGACTAATGTGATAATAGACATATTGGTTGGTAAGTTATCTGGTTTTTAGATGATTGAGTTTGGTGATTCCCTTCCTAAAGTAGAATCTACATTCAAAGATACTATTTCTAAGGACAAGCAAAGATATGATCCAAGATAAATATCTTCTAGAAGTACATATAGATATACAAAGGAGATGGAAGAGATTGAGGAAGAAGAGAGAAATGTTGAATAATTTGAAGCCCTTATTGCCAAGAGATTTCCTAAAGAAGTTAGTAAGTATGAAGGAAAATTACCTCTTAAATGTTTTTCTTGCAATAAGATTGGCCATTTTTATTCAAGGTGTCCTAAGAGAGATCTAAAGCATAAGCCTAAGAAATTCCACCTAGATATCAGAAGAAATGTTACTATCTTGTTGATTAAGGTGTGAAATATGATGAGTCTGATGAAGGTGGTTCAAAGGAATATCAATGGGTATTCATTGCTATTAAAGAAGAAGATTATATTGAATCTAATAGTTGCATGAATATGGAGATATATTTGGTTGTGCATGTTGAATAAAAAGATGAATGGTTGATTGATAATGGATGTTCACATCATATGAATGGAGACAAGAGCAATTTAATGGTGGTGTTGTTAGATTCAGTGATGACACTCCTTGGTTGATCTATGATAGAGGATCCATTACTCTTGATGGTAAGAATAATATTGATGATTTTTTATATGTATAAGGTCTAAAGCATAAATTATTGAGTGTTGGACAGCTAGTTAACAAGGTTTGTGATCTTCAATTCAATAATCACAAGTGTAGAATCTTGGGAAGTTCAAGTGTTGATATTGCATCAGGTACAAAAACTAAAGGTAATGTCTTTCATTTGAATAGTGTTGAGAATAGATGTCTGATTGCTCAGATTGATGAAAGTTGGTTGTGGCATAAGAGAATGTGTCATGTAAAATTTGATAATATTGTGAAGATAAGTACTACTCAAGATGTGAGAGATCTACCTAAATTGTCGAATCCTACTAATTCTATGTGTAAGGAATTTCAGGTGGGTAAGAAAACTAGATCTACTTTCAAAAGAAAAACTTATTATTCTAAAGGATTGTTAGATCTTATGCATACTAATTAATGTGGTCCATCTAGAATTAGAAGTTTTCAACATGACAGATATTTCATGTTGTTGATTAATGACTATTCAAGGATGACATGGATTACATTTTTAAAGGAGAAATCTGAGGTTTTTGATAAATTAAAAATCTTTAAAGCTATGGTTGAGATAGAGATAGGATTAAAGTTAAATTGTCTAACATCTGAAAGAGGTGGTGAGTTCACATCTGGTGAGTTCATTACAATTTTTGGAGAACATGGAATAAAGAGATAGATGTCTTCCCCACAGACCCTACATCAGAATGGTGTAGTGGAGAGGATGAATAGAACCACTCTAGACACTATTAGGATGATGATGATTAAAGGAAATATTTTGCATGGCTATTGGAGAGAAGTTATAAGTATTGCATTGTATACATTGAACCGAGTGAAAATAAATGGTAATATTGGTAAGACTCATTATGAATTATGGTATGGTCATGTTCCTACTATGAGATATTTCAAAAAAATTGGAAGAAAATTTTATATCAAAAGAGATAGAAATATAGGAAAGTTTGATGCTAGAAGTGATGAAGAAATCTTTCTTGGTTACTCTACAAAAAGAAAGACATATAGATGTTAAAATAAAAGGTTGAAGAAGATAGTTGAGAGTGTGAATGTCAAGGTAAATGAAAGAAATTAGATTCAAGCTAGATCTTGTGGATATGAGTCAAATGATCAATATGATAGTAAAAATTGGGGAGCACAAACTCAAAATAAAGTATAGATTGTTCAAGGAAATCGGGATGAAGAAGCCAATGCAAATGAAAAAGCAAAGACACAAGAGTATAGAATTCATGCTAATCCTAAGTCTCCCAAGTATGTAAGATTGAATCATTCAAAAAATTAGATAATAGGTGATAGAAATGAAGGTGTTTAGACTAGAAGAGAATTTGTTGAAAATAGAGTTGAATACTATTTGATTTCAAAGATTGAACCTAAAGATGTAAATGAAGCTTGTTAAGATGAACATTGGGTGAATTCAACAAGAGAAGAATTGAATTAGATTGAAAAGAATAAAACATGGATTCTAGTTCCGAGACCTAAGGAAAATAATGTGATAGGAACTAAATGGTTTTTCAAAAATGGTAAAGTGATCAGAATAAAGCAATACTTGTGTGTAAAGGTTATTCATAGATGGAAGGTATTAACTTTGAGGAAACTTTTTCTCATGTGGCTAGAATTGAAGTTGTGAGAATATTTCTTGTGTATGTTGATGTTAGGCCCCTTTTTGAGTCACCCATTTTTGTGTTGATAAGTTTATGGTACCTATCGTCACTTAAATCTCTATTAGACTCATCTAAGTCTCTTACAAGTCTTTTGCATGTTGTCAAAGTTTAAGTGTTTTAATAATTTGTAAAATAGTCTAATGTCTTCAACTTGTAGTTGTTTTAAACCACTCTAAATTCCATTCAAAGAAGTTCAAGGCATTTCAACATGGTTCAGCAAGGTTCCTGGAGTAATCAAGGTCAAATTGTTATTAAGGATCACTTGTTGCCCTTACAGACCACTATTCAGATACGGGAGATGAAGGAAAAATTTATTGAACCCTTGTGAACCACTTTGAACTTAATTCAAACTAGTTCAAATAGTTTCACCAAGGTTTCTAGGATCCAAATATTTAGATTGCTACTTCATGTGATATATTCTTCTCCAGCATGTAGAAGGTAAACACGCTATTCAAAAAATAGGGTGAACAGGATAAACGTTGATGAACCTCTGTGAACCATTTTGAACTTAGTTCAAAGAAGTTTAGAGTAGTTCAAACTAGTTCAAGAGAGGTAAAAAGTGGTATCCTCAGGTGACGTGGAAAGGTAGATGTATGGGAATCATTAATGTTGCAAATCTTGAAAAAGCTTCACAATTAATGAGATAACATCAAGATGAGATGGCATGTGTATAGTAATCATTTTTTAGTAAGGCATCATGAATGTTGTGAAATAAATCATTATTTCACTACATGAAAGGAAAATCACGGTCTTTTCTCCACACAGGAAATATTTTGCATTTAAGGCATAAAATATCAATTAGCCTTGTCTACTTAAAGTAAATTACTAAGACAATTACAAATAGTTGTGTTCTTGAAGAGAATAATGAAGGCAAGACCAGCTAGGAGAAACAAATTTGTTCAAAGTGTCTGCATTTCAAGGTGAGTTTTTGCACTCCTTTCTTATCTATATTTGAAGCTTTGATTGAAAAGGGTTTTGACAAGATTTACTCTATTTAAAACTAGAAGTTGAAGCAAAATGAAATCTGCTTTCCATTTCTTTGGGAATATTTCTAGCTTAGCCTGTGAAGGACCTGTGATAAGTGACACCAATTTGAGGGAGTATGATTTGGAAGAGCTTAGGGAGAAACTTTCTAGTCAGCTAGAAAAACTCTTTGTGTTAGAAGTTTTGGCTAGTGGCCTACTAGAATCCATTGCATTCCCCCCAGCTATTATTTGTCTAGAACTGGTTTGAGAATGTATAAGTGCATATGATATTAGGAAAAAGTGCATTAGAAAGAAGAATGGTGATGTCCTAATTTCTATCAATAGAGACCTCATAGATTCAGCACTAAAAATTCTTGACCAGAAATTGGTCAAGTATGTCCTCGCCCAGTCAGTTGTTAGGTTCAATGAAGATGTAGATAGATGCGGGATTGTGATAGCTATAAATTGGTTACAAAAACCCTAGAAAGGAGGTTCTTGTCTACCCAAGTGCTTCAATAAAGACCACATGAAACCCTACATCTGTAATATCATGGTATTGTTGCATATAATCAAAGGTTCATCGAAAGCATATGTCTTTGTCGAGTGGATTTACTTTTATATTTAAATTATCCTAGAAGGGAAGTAGTTCTTGGACAAGGGTGAATTAATTGTCAACTCTTTGAGGGAGAAGCTAAGGATGTCTCAGCTAAATGGTAGTGGTTTCTTCATGCCCTCATACCTTATGTATTATCTTGCATGTAATAAATAATTAATAGGAATTTCGCATGAACCATGGATGGAGGATATGACCATATTTGAGTACTACCCTATGCTTCAAAAAAATAAAGTTTTAGAGAATTACAGAGGGGTGAATGATGTATTTATGGTAAAATTGTGTTTTGAATTGGTTGGGATTTTGAATCAAAGGATGACAAAAGATTCCAAAAATCTAGTGCAAACATATGGAAGTTATAATATCCAGTACCCTTATTTTACTTATATCAAGGTAGGTGGTTTTGAAGATGAACCTATAAAGCTGCCTAGATTTTCTTTTGATTATTTCATTCTAGCAGATATATGCAGACAAATGCCATGGTTGTGAAGATATTTCTACTTGAGGAGAAATGGGAAGATTTTTTTTCCAATTAAATTGGGTTGTTTCTCATGCAAGTCAATGGTGCATGCTATTAGCATATAATATGATTTGTGTAGATTCAATTTCAAATATTATTTAGGGAGAAAAGGATTCAACAACAAAGGTTTCACCAAAAAAAATTATGTTTGAAGGTACAAATTCTTTTAAAAGCCCACTTGGAATATTTATGGGAAGACTACTCCAATGAGGTAGAGGTTTCCAAAAAAGAACATAGAAGACTCAAATTATCTCAGGTATTATCTTTTTAGCTAAAATTAAGTATTAGGGGAATTAATGATGATGGTTTGGATGTGATTGAACCTAGAGATGAAGAATTGTCTAACATACCTGAGCCTATAATTGATTAGACAAAGGAAGAAGATGATAAAATACAACAAAGAAACTAGGATGTAATTAGGCTTACTCAAAAATGGCTTGAATAGAAAAAGGAGATAAAATCATTAATAGTCTTGCCAGAACAACCAGAAGAGATCCCTCCTCCTTCCCCTATACATGTGTCTAATGTTTCTAATTTTGTGGATGATGAAGGTGAAAATAAAACTAAGGGTAAGAGATCCAACATTCACAAATCGACTGAGGAACCTACTCTTATTATTTCAGCATCAAGCATTACTATATCTAAAACCCATTCAAAAAAACATCAAAAAATGGCTGACAATGTTGCAGTGTGTGTGGATCTTGATAAAGATGAAGATTTGAACCTGGATTTGTAGATCATGGATCATAAATTAGATAAGGATTTTTTCAATGATGAAGATGTACCCTCTGAAGATATGATCACTCCCATGAAGCACTAGGAGAAAAGATATATTCTAGCATGACTCCTAACTGGTTGACAACTTTGGTGAATAAGAAATGTAGCATCGTACCAATTTTGGTTCCCATTAAAGATATGGTAAGCAAATATATGGAAAAAGTTCCTAAGGAGAAGAAGATGAAAACAAATTTTAGGATAACTGTTGACACAAAGACTGGATGATGGGCTGCTATAGGTAGCCACTTACAAACCTAAAGATGTAGAACGAGGCCCAACAGTTGAGGACTTTGAAATAACAAAAGTGGACTTGGGTGTGATGGAAAGAGATGCTGACAATCACCACTTCAAAGAATCCACACAATGGATGCTCACTCATTCATGGAAGGATGAAAGAGATAAAAGGGAACTAAAACAGACCATCAAGGTGATGGCCAAATTTATAGAAACTTTCTCTAATTTTGGCCTAGTGCCTCTGACTCAAGCTCCTCACACATTCAACCCAACATCTCCTCAAAGAAAAAATTTATTGAACCAAGTTCAATGTGTTAAAAAGTTAATAGCCATTGTTAATGAATGGATTGATGAATTGATCAAAAGAGGAAGCAATTTCACACATGACTCTCGAACCACATATCAAGATGTAGAGGCTCTCATTGGTGAACTCCAAATGCAAATGCGAGTGTGGGAATCCAAAGAACAAAAATGGGGTATTGTGATGGGTCAAATTGTAGAAGTAGAGAACTATGGAGTCATGAAGTTTATAATAGAAAAACCTTTGAAGCTTGTGGATGAATGCCTTCTTTTCATTCTGAAAAGAAACATTAGCTAGCGAATTACCATATTCAGGGTTGCTATAGTAGAAGCAAACAGCTGGGAGGTTGAAGCCAAACAACTCTAGAGGAGTATAATCAATGATAATAGATTTATCAACCCTTCCTATTTTTGGAAAACTATAAATGAAGAACAAGATGTTAATGATGTAGTAAAGACCTATGAAGAAACAATGGAGTTGATCAAGTCGAAGAGTGAGCCAAAGCTAGCGAATCTCTCCTATGTGGCATGCATCAAATCCATGTTGTACCTTTGTATTAATCAACTTCCCAAACATATAGATAGAATAGTAAGAATGAAGTGGGAGGAGGCATGCAGGATATGACTCAGAAACATAAAGGGTGCCAACATTATCATTGTTTAGGAGTTTGTGACTGCACAAAAGCATTCGAGAGCTGGACGTAGCACTGCCAAATTTTATAATCAAGTTTTTGATCAAGAAGATGATCAAGCTATTTAGTTTTCTCCATTTTTTATTTTTATTTGATACTAGGGACACCTATCCTAAAGTTATACTTTAAACTCATAACTATTTTTACTGAGAGGTTAGGTTTTTAGAGATTCCTCTCTGGTTATGATAGAAACTATTAACAGCATAGAAAAAATTGATTTAGGGGTTAGCTAAGTTTCGTAAGAAAATATAAGTAGAGATAGTTTTTCTTAAAGTTTAGAGAATTTTGGAAAAATCACTAGATTTTTGGAACTGAATACTTTGTCTATGAAGAAATGATATTTTGAAGGAAATATATGGTTATAGTTCGAATCTGTGTATTCTAGCTTGTTGAATGAATGTCTCTCTAAAGATATTTTTATTCATACTGTATGTTTACTTGTGTTGTTTCAGAAAGAAGTAGATATTATTCCTTAAAGGTTAGTTTAGTTTTTTATTATGATAATAATAGGTTTTGAAGGGGCCCTGAAACCCTTTAACATAGTAGAGAAAAGATAAGCATTGTAGCACTGAAAGACAACAAACTATCACAGAAATTGATAGAAACCAAAAGGGTCATAACCCAGATTTAACAATTATGCACTAAGACAAAAAGAGAAGAACAGTAATGCAAAAAAAATACCAACAAAAAAAGAACACAAAAACTTCCAGGAATAGAGTCAATTCATCACTTTGAGAAACTCCTCAATTCCACCATCTAGTTTTGCATTTTCTAGATTGAGTCCCTCAGATTGGTGATGTATTTTGTGTGGGCAACAGTCTTCTTTTTGGTACTAGATTTGGTTCTAGAACCTAGACCTAACAGTTGGTTATCATGTTTCCCTTCTTCATCACCATTGATTATGTCATTTTTATTCCCTTCCAGCATGGTATACAGGGCTTTTAGATTGTCAACTCTAGCATTCATGCCCATGTTGGTAAGGGTTATCATCTTCCTCAACATGGTGTCATTGTTGTTGATCTTCTCAATTATTGGGTTTATCATATTTTCAATGGCATTATTAATTTTATCCTCCAGCATAGTAGTATTAACTGTTACATTTTCAAAAACATCCTTTCCATTCTTATACATTGTTGGGTATATTTTAGGTTTTCTAAGATTTTTGCTTCAGGTCATTGTCTTTGTCTCTGCAAGTGTCTTCGTTTGGTTTAGGGTTTAAAATTTCTCAAAATCTATCATGTTTATGTTTGAAAACCCTTTCCTTATGTATTTTTGCCCTTGGTAGGGTTAATTCTTTGGTTTGTCTTGAGTGTGCCCTAGTTTCTTATATTTGTGCATTACTTTTTGGCCACTTAAGATTTTCCAATTTGCACGTGACCTTTTGTTTCCTTATGTGTTCATTGAATCACGTAATAGTCTTCTTGGTTACCTTTTTATTCAGCGAACTAGCGATAGTGGTGAATCCTTGTTAAGTTTTTCCTTAGTCATTGAATCTCCCAGTCTATGCCATGATTAGTCTTTTATCCAACAATTCAATGACTATGTGGTCTCCCATTCTCTTAATCCCTGACAGTTTGCTCTTAACATTCGGCGAATGGGCACGGTAGTTATCTCTTAATCGTTGAATTGGGTGGTCATGCTCCATATTTTCTGGTGATTCAATGAGGATTGTTGATCATCTCTAGGATCAATGATGATGTATTAATCTCACAATGCATGGGCCCTACAATGATTTATTTGGTGATTCGGTGACTGAGTCTTAATCTCATGTTCACTAAGTTTGGCAGCTCTAATAAAGTAATTTGGCAAAGGATAAATTTTTCTTCATTCGCTAGATCTCAGGATAAGTTGGCAAAGTTTCAAATCATTTGGAGACTCAGTGAATTAAGCATTCACATAATCTCATGATCAGTTAGCAAAGCCCTAAGTCTTTCGGCAATTCGGCAAACAAAGCAATAATAGAGGTGTGTTTCCTTCATTCGCCTAATCTCAGAATGATATAGTTAATGTTTCAAACTTTGGGAGATTCAGCAAATCCAGTGTTCGCTGAATCTCATGATTATATGATAAAGGTTTAAAAATTTTGGTGACTCAGCGACAACCTTTGGTTACTCCCAAGATCTATGGACAGCACTTAATCTGTGAATAAACCTCAAGTTAAGGAAAGCATTCAGCAAATTGGTGAATACCTTTGGTCGCCCAATCTCATAATAAACCCAGGGTTAAGTATTTTATTCAGAGACTGTGAGATTACCTTGTTCATTAAGTCTCATGATAAATCATGAGTTAAGCAAGGCATTCTGAGATTAAGAGATTGTAGTGGTCACTAAGTCTCCAAATTTGACTGTGGTAAATGTTTCAAGTGCATGGGTTCGAGAAAGGAAGTGTTTGCTAGATCTCCAGATGGTTGTTGGGTTAAGTAAAGGATTGGGAGAATGGGCAAAGTCTTTGGTCACCTATTCTCTGAATTAAACCATGGTTGATTTTCAAATTGTGAGAACTGGAGAATGTCTTCAGTCATTTATTCTCTGAATAGTGATGGAGTTGTCATGAGTTTCAAAGCTTAATTTGAGGATCATTGATCATCTTTGGGATCAACGATGGTCGTTGAATCTCAAAAAGAAACCATGAGTTAGGAAATCATTTCAAGATCACGCGAATGGCTCTGTCATTGAATCTCCAAGCTTAACCCGAGGTTGGCATTTTATTTAGAGATCGCGAGAACCTTTGTTCATTGGATCTCTGAATCAAGTAAGGTTAAGAATTCATTAATGAAAGATTATGTGTCATTGCCTATGTGGAAAAGTACACTGACAAGCTGGAAAAAGTGGAATGACATCCAATTAGATTTGAATGAGGGTTTTTATCAGTTAATGAGGGTTTTAAAGAAAATAACTGTAATCATTGCTTTTTTTCTTTATTTCTAAGTTTTTTAAATCAACCTATCAACATCGACACCATGGCTAGCCTTGATTTGAAGATTGGTAATATGCAGAATTGAATGCAGAAGTGATTGAAGATGGATTTGTAATGATTTTGGCAACATCATGCATTCATTTCTCAATGATAAATAGATAGAGCCTCATTGTCTTTTGTGTTTGAAGCTTTCTGAAGAAAATTGTGATTTCAGATCAATAGTGGAGTTGTGTGAAGTGAGTAGAATTTGTAGAGTTAAGAGATATTCATACTTTCAAGATGAGTCAACCAGAAGCAAGCATGGTGACATCCAGTGGACAAATTAAAGAACACAGTGGTGAGAAGAAGGGGAAGCCCAATTACTTAGATGATTTTATCAAACTACTTTCGGGGTCCAACCAAAACAAGAAGGTGACTGATGAGGCCTTTAAAGATCTAATGGAGAATTGCAGGGACCCTGTCACTCCCTCTGAGTCAGGTTACACCATTTTCACAATGCTTGGGCCTTGGGAATGGCTAAGTTAATTATCCCTGATGTTTTTCTTGATGTTGACCTTATCATTGAGCTGGCTAGATTGTACAACCCTATCTCAAAAATAATCAAAAAAGAGGACCAGTCTTCCCTGGTAACTTTAGATAGGAGTTATTTTATGAAGACTTCTGATTTCTTCCCTTCCTCTTCTACTGAAATTGACCTAAAGAAAGAGAAACAAAAATACATGAGTAATGTGGGGTTTGTGAAGAGTCAAATCAGCAGGCACATGCCTAAACAAGGTAAATATATAGCCCCTCTCCCTGCCAACATGAAGGCCCCTTATGAGTTCAAAAACCTCAATTTTTATATGAAATTCTTGTCTTATGGGTTGTGTAGGGTTCTAGGAATAGATGGTGATCCAGAGATGTTGCTTGCTGACCTTTTAATGATTATCCTAGATATCCAAAATTCCCATGCAAATACTAATTATGATTACATTCAATATGTAATTGATAGAATGCATGAGGGTTTGGTGGTTGTTAAAGAAAGTAAGAGACCCATTAGGTTTATGCATTATTCTCTCTTGATGCATTTAATTCTGTATTTCAATGTTAATAGTTTGGGTGCAAGGGTTCTGAAGCTGAAACTTTCATTTGAAGGCCATCCCAATCATGTGCAATACTGGCTTAGAGTGTGGAATTACACCTCTAATGAATGTGATTTTTGTGTGTTTCAAAACTATTTTATTTATCCAATTCTTGGTTTATTGGGAAAAAATATGGTAAGATTGTCAATTAAGGTCCTGAAGCTTTTAAGGCCAGTGCAGTTTGAAGATAAGTGGCTAGGAAACCATAATTGGGGTGATTTCTACCTTGGGGAAAACTTTACTGTGATCAAGGTTTATGGTTACCCACAACCCCCACATCTCCTTCCAATATTTGTACCTCCAATGGTTGCTATGTTAGAATTCATCTAGCAATTGATATGGACTGATAAAGAACACTTGGCACCTCACAGGAAGGGTACATTCACGCCAAGGTAGTTTAGAATTGGCAATTTCCTAATTAGGAAGAGAGCATTGCCACAGCTCAGTGGTTGGCTCAATCATTTCAAAATGATTTATGGTACTTGCAGGTATGTTGATCCTGAAGATTTTATTAAGACTGCAAGAATGACCTTAATTCCCAACACTGGCACAATTAGAGAACATGAGGGCTTGGATGAGGAAGATGTTGTAATGAACATCTTAGATCAAGATGAGGCTAGTAGGAGATGGACCAAGTATTTTGATTTGTTAATACTAGAGGCCAAACTTAAAGAGGCCAAGATTGATTTTGGAGGGTTTTTCCCTGAGCTCTCATATTTGAAAAGAAT
This sequence comes from Chamaecyparis obtusa, assembly GCA_027943335.1. NCBI lineage: Eukaryota > Viridiplantae > Streptophyta > Pinopsida > Cupressales > Cupressaceae > Chamaecyparis > Chamaecyparis obtusa. Next base: position 1,187,779 of record BSBK01000494.1, on the reverse strand, counting down.
GGAAAAAATGATAGAAATGTATGGAACCCTATCTAGTCAAATGGAAGGGTTGATTGAAGATAAATTAGATGTAAAAAGGGATTACTCCACTTCTAAACTTGAGGAGTTTACTGATGAATCACAAGAGGGTGATAGTCTGCCTCAGGCCAAGGACTCACCAATTATTGATCTAACTCAGGATCCACTAGAGGTAGGGGATACCTCAGAGCCACCATTGAAGAAACAAAAGCTTGAGATTGGTGGACCTTCCCAAGAGAAGAAATGAAATAAAATTGTTGATAGGGCCTCTGTTCTAGTACCTGGTGACCGGGTCTATCATCACCAATTGAGGAAGGCTATCAGGGAAGGTAAGAAGGTGGTGTCCAAATAAGATGAGGAATTGCCTCTATTATTGGGAAAAGATCAAAGGGAATTATACCAGGAGGAAGAACTTCCTCATTTGGAGGAAACAAAGAGAAGTTTCTCAAGCATTACCAGAGGGTATGGAGCCAAGTGAGGAGACCTTAAGGGCTCTAACATCTTATGACCCTAGCCTTGAGAATATCACTGTTGATGAGGCCAAGGAGATGGTAAAATCAAGTAGGATGCTCTTGACTCTTGGATGGGATCTCACCTATGCCTTTATTATTGATCAAATTAGAAAGCAACCAGAGGGTAGCCTATCATATGAGGTGCATATTGGAGACATGATAAGGGGTAGTGGCTATGACTCCAAATCTCAGGCTGTTGTAATGTGGTCACTTACTCCTAGGACTCAGAAGCCTTCCTTGGTTAGCATTGAGGACAAGATGGAAGGAGATAAGATTATCTAGACTATCTAGAATACTACTAATCTTGAGGTGTCCAAGGAGGTAACACACTTTTCCCACCTCAATGAAGCAAAAATAGCTCAGTTGTCAGATAGGTATGCCAAGTTATTTGAGAATTTAATGAAGGTGGCTAAAGATAGGGACTTGAAGTTGATGGTGATAAAAAAAATGGAGGATGAACTAAGTGATTTAAAGATCAAGCTTGAAGAAGCTTCAAAGATAGTTCCTTCCCCTCCTTTGCAAATTGAGGCCCCTTCCCAGCCAGAGGTAGAAATTCCTGACAGGCCATTAGAGGATCTAGAAAAGGTAAGGCTTGAGGCAGCCTTGAGGACCATGTTAGATGTTGTGCAACACGGACTGGATAAAATAAAGGAGAGAATGGACTCATTCCACCAGTCATTTGTCTTGTTGCATAAGGCAAATGAGAAGGTGAATGAATCATTGGTTACTTTAGAGCCACTTTACAGTATCTAGCTCGGTAGGAGCATGTTGTTTGAAAAGCTTAATGCCCTATAGCCACATAAGCTTGATATCCCTGAGGTAGTTACAGAAGTGTATGAAAAGATAGGGTTGGTAAGTGCTATTTCAAAGTTTTTTAAAGGAAAATCAAATCAAATAAAGGCCAGGATGGCTATGTTTGATAAAAATTATAGTAAGTATCTACCCTCTGTGTACAATGATGATGGAAGTATTATCAGTATGGATGAGTGGAAGTCAAGCATGGGCCTAATAATAATTAATCAAGAGGCTTTCCTTGGTGGTGATAGTTCTTTGGACTTACAAGGATGTAGCAACATAATAGATAACTTGATAAAAGTTGAAAATAATTGCACAAAGTTTGTTACAGATATTAAAAGCATCATTGATTCTAGGTGGGAATTCTAGTTGAAGTCATTACAAGACTTGCAAGGTTATAGTTGGCCTTTAGATGATGATGTAGCTACCTGGGATAAAAGTACAAAGCAGAAGAAAAAGAAGCCAGTTGTCATGGAGCTAGAGGCAGAAGAAGAAGAGTAAGGTACACCTAGCACCTGATCTAGAATTCTAGGGAGAGCATCTATCAAACAAAGAATGATGTAAGTTAGCCTATATTGGTAGTCATCATTCACGCAAAAAACTCAAGCAACTTCTCTAAAATATCCTCAGACGAAGGTGCTAGCTGTGAAGATTCCATTTGTTTGGAAGTTGTTATGTTTCTCTAGTCTCTTTGTCATCATTGTTTGTACTTTTTGTTTGTAGTGAAAGTCTCTTTCCTGACTATATGAAGCTTGTTGCATCCTTTTCTCCAAGGATTCCAAGATAGCCAGTGATATAAATAGCAATTTTTCTTCTTTTGTAGAGGTGGTTGATTATACTTTGTAAAGAAATCTCTGAATATAGGATCTTATTTATTACAAGTCTCTGTTAAAGTGTACTGATATAGTTGATATATTAATACAAAAATACTGGAACTTCTTTTCTATTTCTGGTTGTCTTTATGTATGGATGTTTGAGTTCTCTTATGTATTAAATTGTAAGGCTCTTTAATGCATTGTTTACAAGGTAGATATAGGGGTTGAGCTTAAGTTCTTTCAAGGAAAGAATAAATCTTAAGGGAGGCCTCTGGGAATTAATTGTCCATGTATGAATTTGATAACAGGGTTAGCAATTGCGAGAATGGAGTGTCAGGCATTTCATTTAAGTTTTAGTACATTTGTTTTGATAGGATTTTGTTGATGTAGGGTATGACTCTGATGCCCAATGAATAAGGCACTGGTTATTGCTTGATTTGCATGTATTCACCATCAAAAAAATTAAATAATCCATTCAATTTACTTTTGTTGCATATTCCTGAATTGAATCATCTATGTCAAGCATGTAGATCACTATTGTAATGCTTTGTAGAAGCTTTTAAGAAAGGTAAACTCGCCTAAGTTTCATACTCAAAGTGAAGAAGGTTTTAAACCTTAATACCTTAGCATTTGAATTGTGCTAGATGCATCTGTTGGGAATACATGAGTTTTGATTTCAAGAGTTTTCTGAATCCTTTTTAATCATCTACAAGTTTAAGTGCTAACATACTTCTCAGCATCATTCTACATTTTTTCGATGATCTCCTCCATTGTAGCATTCCTGGCTTCCAAATTTTTGCATTTAGTACGCAGCTCCTGGATGTCACCTTTGATCCATTTATCAATGTTGTAACCATACATTGCTTTGTTTCTAGCAACTTGCAATATGGTGATATTTATAGTTGTTTTGACCTTAAAATCTTTGTCTCACAAATCTTCCTCAATACTTCTTTGATTTTGTGTATCCTCTCCCAAATCATCATGGTTTTCATTGGGCTTTCAAGATGAGTCGAGCTAATCTCATAGTCAACATGTTCATTGTAGGCTTCCTTATCTAAGTCAATAGCTTCTTTGTTGACTTGGATTTCCTCTTCCATTAAACCCAAATTATCAATACTAATGTCCTCCTCAAAAATGTTGCTATTAATTTCATTGTAATCTTCTCTTTCCTCATGGTCATCAACTTCATCCTTCGACGTATTCTCCATATTTTCCACCTTATCATCTTCATTTTCATTATTCTTTTCCTCAGGGTTGTCACTTGGGTTCGGTTTCACATTGTCAATGTAAACCTCCATTATCTTGTTGATCTGATTAGAGAAATCCTCATAACTTACCTTATCCAGGTCATTGATAGCCTTGATCATAGGTTTATTCTTTACTTCCTTATCTTTTTCAATTTCACAAATGGTGGACTTATCTTTCTCAAAGAGGTCTCTGTTACTCTCTTCCCCTTTAGTTATCTCTTCATTCTCAGAAGACTTGACCTCCTAGTCATCCTCAGATTTCATTCCTTCTACCTCATCAAAGATGGATAGGGTGGTATCATTTTTTACAAGGGCTTTGAGGGATTTTTTTTTCGAAGCAGTGTTAGCCTTCTTCCCAGAAGAAGAAATGTCAAAGTTCTTCCTTTTTTTTATTGTTGACCTATTTAGGAATCAGCTCAAGGATATGATCTATGGCATACTCTGCAATGAGTAGAATGATTCCCTCATGTAGAATAGTGGAATCCCTAATTCTATGATCCACTCTACTCTGGTTAAGGGAACTAAGAAAATAAAAAGGGAAAGAAAACCTAATATTGTGCCTAAAATGATTAACCAGCATGAAATGGTAATTATAAACTTTGGAATACCTACCATCAAGGGTAAAATATTCCATTATCGCTCTAAGAACAAGACCCTAAATGAGTTTAATGTTATCCAGGCTTATGTAGTCAAATTTACCTTTCACCAGCAATGCTTTCTCTTCATCTATCTTGGGAAAATTTGTGTAAGCCTTATTTCCCACCTTCTTGTCTTTGGAGAAGTGAATGCCCTCGAGAGGAAGACCAGTGATCTCGGCTAGAAGTTCTAAGGTAAGGGTAAAATATTTACCTTCAATATTCACATTACCTTTCTCCCACCCTGCAACAAAAGCCCTTGTGATCTCTTTTTCATTCTCATGTAGCCATTTCAAGTAGTGGCGCACTTTTCCCTTCTTTAATTTTCTCCACACTTCTTTTTCATGAACCCACTTACATTTTTCTGGTTCCTCCCTCTTTAGATCCCCACCCATCTCAACTTCCTCCTTCCTAGTGCTTGAATTAGAAAATTTAATCAACTCTATTTCAGTTTCTTGTATGTCCAACTCTCTCATCCTGAAACCAAAATGCTTTGAATGGATGGAATTATGCCAAATCTCTTTTTTAATAACCTAAAAAGCATGCGAGGTCAAAAATTAATGAAGGTATTAAATCACTACTTGGCACTTCACCTTCGATGTACTCTAGTTTTGAATTAATCAATACAATGTGATCATTAATATTAATAACTCCCTCCTTTTGATTGATTATGTCATGATTAAAAATTATATTTATCTCCTCATTAATCTTATTCAATCCATACCACTTACATGTGACATCACTTCTAACCCTAAGGTTAGCCAAACCATCTACCGCCTGGTTAGTTTCACAGAAGTTGTGGGTGACATAAAAGGATTCAAATTGCAATGCAATATTTTTTATTTTGTCAATGATATGCTCAATATTCCATTATGATATACTTATGCATTTTATATTTTTGACAATATTAAGGGAATCTCCTTCCAGTCAGACTTTTCTACATCCCAGCTCTTCTGCTAACAACATGATATTGAGAGTTACCATAGCTTCAGCTCTATGATTCAATTGCATTCCTAGAGGAACAACAATAGCACCAACATAGGTTCCCTTCCAATCTCTTATGATTCCACCTCCACCTGCTGCTCTTGGGTTGCCTTTTGACGCCCCATCAAAATTAGCTTTGACCCATTCACTCGAAGGGGAAATCCACATAGCGATAGATCTTGGATGATAGGAATTGGATTCAAGAGAGTAAAATGCCACTCTCTTAGATTCTCTTTAGATGTTTGGGGAGTATTCTTAGTATTATTGTTATTTATTATAGAAATGAAGTTTTCCTCTAGCCCTCTACAAATGTAGTTACCAACTACTTCTGGTTTAGAGTATTTCTCCCTGAAAATTCTATTATTTATTTCCTTCCAAATACGCCAGCAGAAATGGGGAGGAATAAGCTTCCAAAACTCTTTAGCCAGGTCATTTGAAAATGGGCAGCTCCATTGGTTGACAAAGTCTTGCCATATAAAAGAAAAAAACCAACAAAGATTCCATTTTTTAAGGATTAGATCCCAGACCCTACGGGTATAGGTATAATGTAGCATAATATGATCAAAAGTTTCAACTTCTTCCATATAAAGACAACATCTATTAACAAGAAAAAAAACCCTTTTAGTCAAATTATCAAGGGTGAGGGGTTTATTTTGAGCTAGAATCCAAAAAAAGAAATTGATTTTGGGGGTAAGAAACATGTACCAAACTTGTGATCAAAGAGGTTTTTCCTCCCTCGTAGTAAAAAGATTACAAGAAGATGCAACTGTATAAATACCATTAGGCTTAGGGGCCCAGATAATTTTATCCTAGGAGTTATCCTCAATACACTAGGTTTTCATCTCATGCTGGAGGGGGATGAATCTTTTGTCTATGTCTCCAAGATTCTTCCATTTATTTTCTTGTCAATAATCCTTTACTTTATCCCCAAAAATATCTTTACAAAGGTCAATAGCTTGTTTCCAATCTTGATTTCTTGATAGAGGATCTTTTTGAATCCAACTATCTTCCCAGAAATCAATTCTCCTTCCATCCCCCAGCTTCCATCTCTTCCCTATAATGATAATATCTTTAGCAGAACTTATATTATTCCAAATATAAGAGCCATTTAGATTCTCACCATTCGTAATATAATCCCCCAGAGTACTGGAATTAAAGAGATATTTATTTCTTATAATTCTATTCCATTCTTTTCGGTCCCCATAAATTCTCCATAATTATTTAGCCATGAGGGCTTTGTTAATAATTTTAATAGATCTCAGGCCAAGCCCTCCTCTATTTTTGGGTTTATAGACATTTTCCTAGGCAACCAAACTAAATCTTTTATTTTCTTCCACTCCTAACCATAGGAATCTTTTCTAGATTTTTTCAATAACCATAGAAAATTTATGGGGAATCTTGAAAATACTCAATGCATAAACTGAGAGATTTTGAAGAGTCGATTTTAGAAGTTTGAGTTTCCCTAAGTTACTCAAAAGCACCCCTTTCCAACTAGCTAGCTTGTTGTTGAATCTCTCAATAATAGAATTCCAAAAACTCTCTTGAGGTTTAGTACATAAAGGTAATCCCAAATAAGAGGAGGGAACACTTCCAATATTATACCCTAAAATTTTGGAGATCTTTCTCTGTCTCTCAAGGGGAGTATTAACAAATAAAATGGAACTTTTAGACCAATTGATGAGTTGGCCAGATGCAGTAGTATAAGTAGTGAGAGCTTTCTTCAAATTTATGGCTTCTTTCACTATAGCCTCCCCATAATGAGCATATCATCAAAAAAATTCTCGTGGGAGTAGAAAGATCTAGCAAAAGAAGGCTAGAGACCAAAAATAGAACCCTCTCCTACTAATTTAATAATATACCTTCCTAAACATTCAGCAAGGATAGAAAACAAGATAGGAGAAATAGGATCACCTTGTTTAAGGCCTCTAGAAGATATGAAAAACTTAGAAGAACCTTCATTGACAATAACAGAAGAGGAGATAGTAGTAACCAATTGAACAATAAGTTTGATGACCCCACTATCAAAACCAAAAGAATGGAGAACTTTCTAAAAGAAATGCCAGTCAACCCTGTCATATGCTTTGGACAAGTCCAATTTCATCAGGAATCCTTATTTTTTAACTACTTCCAATGGATGAATGTTTTCATGGGAAACAATAATGGAGTCCAGAATCTATCTTCCAGGGACAAAGTCCTTCTACTGGGGAGAAATAATAGAGGGTAGAATAGACAGCAATTTGGTAGTCAGAAATTTAGAATTAATTTTATACAGGGAGTTACAAAGACTAATAGTTCTAAAGGTGTCAACCGAATTAGCTCCAAGATTTTTAGGGATTACCACCAAAAAAGTTGCATTGAGTTCCCTGAGGAGAATTTTAGTTCCAAAAAACTCTTTAACTGCAGCCTACACATCTTTGCCAAGAATTTCCTAGAACTGCTGGAAGAAGAAGATAGCAAACCCATCAGGACTAAGAGACTTCTCTCCTTCAAAATAAAAAAACAACATTCTTAATCTCCTTATATGAAGGGATCACTTGAAGAAATTTATTATTTCTAACATCAACCAGCTGAGGGATAGCAAAGAGAATTTATTCCTGGTCAGGCAGGTCCGAGTTGTCCTCTTTTGTTAAGAGAGAAGAGAAGAAGCAAAGCATCACTTTTTTGATATCTTCCTCTTTCCTGATAGTATTACCATTTTTTAACAAGCTAGGTATCTTGTTGATTGCTTTGTTCTTCATAGCCATCATATGAAAGAATCTTGTGTTTTTGTCCCTTCTTTGATCCATAGTGCTCTAGATCTTTCTCTCTAGAAGGATTCCACCTTAGAAATAATGTTATGAAAGTTAGCCTGCAGAGAGTTTTATGTTCTTTTGAGTTCTTCAGAGAGACCTTCATTCTGAATTTTCTCTTGAATTTCATTTATTTCAATTTGCATCCTACCTTTAGATAGGAATATATCCCCAAAAACCTCCTTGTTCCAAATTTTGAATTTCCTTTTGATAGTGTTCAATTTTTTAGTAATTCTATACATGGCTCCCCCATCCTGATTGAAGTTCCACCAGTTTGCTATACTATCTTTCAAATTAGGGTGGGCCATCTACATTTTTTCAAACCAAAATAGAATGTTCTTTTTCCCATTGATCAGGTTAGCATTTAGAGATATAGGTTGTTTTAGTTACTTGATTAAATCAGTTCATGAATGTTGTATTAGAAATTTATTTCTTGATTCTTGTATAATATTTTACAAAAATCTCATTTATGTTCTTTATCTAAGAATGAGTTGAGTGGCCTTACGCACTTTCTAGTCAAAATTGTATACTTTAGTTAAATCAGTTGATTCATTAGAAATCATACTAAGGGAATTGTAACTTCTAAAAAATTCAAAGGGGAGTGATATGATAATCATACACTCACCCAACTATTGATTAATTATTTGTCTTCATAAGGGTTGATAGAGTCATTTATAAATAGATATAAGCAAGGAGACAAATCAAAGAGGAGAATCAAAGAAGTTTCTTCCTAAATGCTATGCCACCAAATATTAGTCTCCACATGAGGAGAGCTCAAATTCTTGACCTTCAAGCTGCTCAAACTATGGTCATTTAGTTAGAAGATGATCTGATTAGGGAAGGTAAATGGCATAGAGATGTTCAAGCTCTAAAGGCTCAATCTTCTAATTCTCCTTATGACCCTATTGTATAGAGGCTAGTAAATGATGCAATAGCCCTTAAAAGATAATTATCTAAACAAGTCCCATCATACTTGTTGTTGTATAATGATATCAGCTGAAAGAAACCAAGAAAATATTATGGAAAGATGCCTCTTTTCCATTCTACTCAACTCAGATTACAACTTGAAGCCCCTCCAAGAAAGGGAGCCATGTGTTATTTCCATCTCACCACAGATCACGATGGTGATACTTGCCTTGATATGATTAGTCACATCTAGATGGCTATTACAAAGGATACTCTTAGGGAGCTTAGTGAAGAAGAGATGAATCAAGAGAGACCTGATGACTATGCTTCCTTCTACCTTGAGTATGAATCAGACTTAAAAAAGGGTGGAGACATTTTGTTTACTCTTGAGGACCCATCGTGTGTAGTTCTACCTTGGAATCAAAGAATGCCTAAGTTCACTCCTAGAGAAACACCATTAGGTACTCTTTAGAAAGGTAAAGATCATATAACTAACACTCCTATTTCTAGTGTTAAAACACCAGAATTGAAAATTTTACAAAGGAATAATGTTGCTTCTTCCTCCTCCTCTGCTTTTGAAATAGTTGAGGTTTGTAAGTCCACTATTCATATTTATCTTGTTGAGTATTTAAGTTTAAACCCTAAAGAACTAAATAAATTGATCAAGTACATTAAGGGTGATCAAGGTCAACAAAACTTAGTTAATCAATGTTAGGAAAAATATACATTTATAACTCAAGAATCTCCCATTTTTACTTCGCATCCAATTGCAAGTCAACCAAAAACACCCATTTCCTTTTCCTTAGAAACTAGTAATGATGATAGGAAACTTGATCCTTTATATATATCTCTTCTTCTTAATTGTCATAAATTGAGAAAATGTATAATAGATTCTAGAGCCTTAGATAACATCATGCCCTCATCAATAGCCAAAGCCTTAGGTTTGACTATCAAAAGAACCTCTAGTAGATGTTACTCTATGCATGGGAAGCAAGTTCCATTAATGGGTCAAGTGAAAGATACTCAAGCTATCCTTGTTGCATTAACTGATAAAAGGGTGAAATTAACCATCTTAGTTGTAGACATACTAGCCAGTTATGGGATGTTGTTGAGAAAGATATTTTGCAAGGATACGGGAGGGGAAATTAAAATGGATTGGTCAGAAGAAATCATCCCAGTTGGGAAGAAAATGATTAAACTAGAATCAGAACCAAAGAACAAATACATTTTTTTCCCTCAAATAACCCTAAAGATCAAATATTGTACCATGAATATGAATTTGGAAATTATGTCATCCTTCCTGAAGAAACCCCCCTTTGTTAGTAGAAGAACCTAGGGAAGAAACACAAATATGGATTATGGAGTTTGAGGACAGTTGTTCCAATTTAGGATCAGGAGTTGGGGTTGTCCTTTGATCCTTAGATGGTCAATATTTTTCTTTCTCTTATAAATTGGACTTTAAAAACACCAACAATACCACTAAGTATGAAGCTTTATTTCTCAAGTTACGGGAAGTAGAGTCCAGGGGTATTAAGATACTGTGAAAGGTGATGTTGAGTTAATCTTTAAACAAGTGACAGGTTTGTTCACTATTAATAATGATCGGTTGAAACACTATCACAACTTAGTTTGGGATGAGATATAATTCTTTGATGCTTTCTCTATTGATCCAATCCCTAGAAGCATGAACTTTTGAGCTAATTCCCTTGCAATACATCAACGTCATTGATGCTGCCACATCTAGAATTTAAAATAGATACATACTAAGTGAAAATGATTTATAGGCTAGCTATTCCAGATAATGTTGAGCATTTCCAGGTGTTCAAAGAAGATTTATATATTAAATATTTTATGGCTTGTGTTCAAGCATTTGCATCCATTATTTTGAAGGGTCTTCAAATGAATGTAAAGAAAATTGTCCAGATTCAAGAACATGTGAAGGCATGATTCAATTAAAAGGGAACAAAATTCCTAAAGGCCTAGTGTCTCTTGAACATTTCCTCTCTAGGAAGGATGGCAACTTCACTAAAGAAAAAATGTCTCATTCTTAGAAGTTGAAAGAGTATGATAAAATTAACACAGGAAGTGAAGCAGAGCCAAAATGGATCTTTGTGGGAAAGTCATCTTCTCTTTAGGAGAAAGAAGAACTACAAAGATTAATAACTATTTATCAAGACGTATTTGCTTGTAGTTATGATGATTTTAAGTACTTTAGAAGTGGACAATTTTGACACCATATTCCCCTGTAACTGGTGTATCGTCTTAAAATGGAAGCACTTCCATGATAAGAGTGTTTAGCCCTTTGAGTGAGTGGTTTGGGGTCATGTTGAGCACCTTGATTAGGTCTTTGCATGTATTTGGATTTCTCCCCACTTTCCACTTCTTTTCTACACTTGATTCCTTCATTCTAGGTGAAATTAGGGTTAGGATCCCGAGGATTCTCCTTAATTTCCCTCTTCCATGGCTCTATTTTCTAGGTAAGACTTAGAAATAGGTCCTCTTGGCCTTTATCACAGTTATCATGGGATTTTATGTCTATCTCTAGCATTATGTCCCTTCCTGATATCATTTCTAGGTCTCCGGGCATCCCTGGAACCTCCTGACCTGAATCTAATTGAATCAGGACCCAGGGTCAGAATCGAGGTAGATCCTGACTAGGTTAGGATTGAGCTCAAACTTGACTAGGTCAAGATTGAGCTTGAACCTGACCAGGTCAGTCCCAACCTCAATTTTTCCCCCCTCTTTCAAATCTCTAAATTCCTTGATTTCCGAGCATTGGGTTTCAGGATATTTGTTTTCCCTTCTTTGGGTCAGCCATTTCGGGTTTTGAAATGGTAAATCCTCTAATTACATTTAATCTAGGTATATTTTCTAAAGGTTAGTACCTAATTGGGATTTAATTCTCCAAGGTGGCCCCTCTAGAGGATTATTCCCTAGTTCACTATAAAAGGAGGCCTTCCTCTCTCATTTTCATATCTCATCTCAAGAAATTTCATGAGCAAGCTCTCAAGTGCAAGCAAGTGAATTCAAGCATTCAAGCAAGTCTTCAAGAATTCAAGTGTTCAAGCATCCATCCATCAAGGAGATCCATTGTTAGCTATTGAAGGATTCAATCTCTTTGGAGTGCCTTTGATGATCTATCCTTCTACATTCATTCAAGCCTTCTCATATGCAAAGATCAAGTCAAGATTGGTGTTGAAGATCAAATGTCATTGATTGGAGACATCCTACATTCATTCTACATCCATTGAAGCATTCCTACTTGTGGATTTGAGGATTCGAATCCTCTACAAGGACTTCAACATAAGCGAGGTGATTTGTTCCAATTGCTTTGTTTATGCACACTACATTTCAATTCAATTTCAAGGTTAATTCCTAAACTGGGGTTTGACCAAGGCAAACCCCCCATATGACAAAAACCCCCATTTTCTTACAGGTACAGGTGTGGGATTTTGGATCTGAGAGCGAATTTGGATACCCTTTTTGGTGAACTTCTGAGATCTACGAATAGAATTAGAATCGACCTTCAAATAAAGAATCTATCCTTTGACCTTTTATGAGGGTCAAAGTTGACCTGAGCTCATCTTGGAGAAAGATTTCTGGGTTTTCTTCATCTCGGCATTTCCAGTCCAAAATAGGTTGTAGAATTGCCCGAAAGTACACACAAACATTAGAAATTGGCACTTTCTAGATCTACCCTAATTTGAGGTTAGTACTTGTATTTCAATTATTTCAGATTTCAAGCATAACTCCTTTATAGGGAAACATCAGATTTTCTCTCTCTTTCATATTCTTTATAGATTGATTCAATTGTGCATTAACCTCTTGGTTGATCAAATTGGATCTCTCCTTTGGGAATTTGGATTTGGGAATAAATCTCATATTTCCCCACACATTTATCTACTCTTATATCTGAATATTGGTGATTCCATTTTAACCATATTCATTTTGGTGAACCTGATGTGAATACTCTCCTTTCTTTTGTGGAATTGGATGTCTTTATTGTGTTTTCCTTTTATCTTGTTAGTATTAGATTTTTCCTTTGTGTTAGATCTTGCATGCTAATTATATTTCATATTCATGCTTTATGTGTTCTTAGTTTAGTTCATTTGCATTACATTGGTTTATGAGCTTTACTACTACTAGTCCTACTTATAACATTCTGATTAGAAGAAGTCGTAGACTCATGGGTGCCTTTGATCCTGAATCTTCCTCTCCTTTCCTTAAGATCCCAGATGATAACTTGATTCTTCATGATTCCAATCCTACTATGGAGAAAAACTCTTCTCGCTCATCTCATGATGAGGATGACGCTTTACAAGTTCCTCCTGAACAAGTCCAAAAACTTTCCACTGAACTTGATAAAATGGGTAATTGGCTTATTCAAGAGAACCATAATCAAGATTTTATTCAAGCTATAGAGGCTCTTAAGAAAGTTCTTCATGATAGTGATCAAGGTGTTAATCTCTTGCGTGGTATTACTCATTTTGTGCATTCAAATGTTAAACCTTTAGTTCAAGAAGCTCAAGATTTAGGGTTGATTCCTCCTATCCCTAGATTTGAACCTCCTTCTAATCCTTTACCTAGTATTCCTACCTATACTCCTTCTTTGGTGACTGTGATGGTTCCCTCTATTCCTATGAGTGTTCCTCATGTGTCTCTTCCTACATCAAAACCTTCATATCATAATGTTCTTTTTACTTATTCCAATCCGCTTCCAACTGTAGTTCCTAGTGTTCCTCCAGTTGTGTCTTCTATTCCTGCAGCTTCTTACACTTTACCTAGTGTGTCTAATGTTGCTACTCCTCTTATTTCCTCTAATAATTCAACTATCATTAGTTCGGCTCAAACTGTGTCCTCTTTACAACAACAACTTGCTTCCTTAACCCAAAACAAGTTTAGTATTCCTACATGTGACATGGGAAGTCCTTTGTCCGTGGATATTATCTGTACTCCTGTTCCTCAACAAGGTGAGATGCCTTATCTTGAGAATTATAATGGAAAAGGAGATCATGTTCATCATGTTAAAACATTCCAAATCCTTTGTAGTGATCATGCTCATGACCATAGGATTTTAGCCAAACTATTTGCTAGAAATTTTCATGACAAGGCCTTACAATGGTATTGTTCCTTGCCTCCTTATTCCATTGATTCCTTTCCAAAACTTGCTAATGCCTTTATCCAGCAATTTCAAAACAACATTGGCCCACAAGTGTCTTTGACTAATTTGATGCATTATAAACAAAGTGCTAAGGAAAAATTAACTAAATTTATAGGTAGATTTAAGCATTTGCATGCTCAGATTTTATATCCTGTTCCTAATATTGATATTCAATGTATGTTTATTTCAAATTTGCAAAAGGATATTAGAGATAAGATTCTGCTTACTGAATTTACCTCTTTTCAACAACTTTGTGTAGCGCTTCATCATTATCAATTACAAGTGAGTCCATTTTAGAGCAACACTCCAATGGCTCTTGTTCTAGTTGATAAGAGTGATGTTGCTCCTAATCCAAACAAATTTCAAAAATTCAACAATTATATCAAGATAAATAAACAAGCGAATGCAGTTGCTGATCAAGTTGATGTTGCATCTCATAATGCCACTTCTGCATCCACTACTTTTTGATTAAATTGTACGTTTACTCCTCTTTCTGAATCTTTACATGTTATTATGAATAGGTTGTTGACTGCTAATATGATTACTTTACCTCCTATTCGACCTCTTTTACCTGCTACAATTGCATCTAAATCTTTTGATCCAAATGCTTTTTGTTAATATCATCGTCAGAATGGTCATGATACTGAGAAGTTTTATTCTTTAAAACATAAGGTTCAAGATTTAATTGATTCTAATGCCTTATCTATTGATAATCTGGATGGTAGTGGGAACAAATCTATCTCTCCTCCTAATCAGAACCTTCAAATCTATACGAACCCTTTACCTATGCATGATACTAATACAATTGCTCAACCATCTGCTATGGAAATTTTGTATGATTCAAAGATGGATGATCTCAATGATGTTGTTAATCAAGTGGAGCATGTTGGTCAATCTGTATCTCCACCTCAACCTCAGATTCAACCTAAAGTTCAATCTCAACCTCAACCAAAACCTAAACCTAAAATGAAAACTCAACCTAAACCTCAACAACAATTTAAGAATAAAAGACCTCAGGAACTTTTGATTACCTTTGATGACTCTGAGACTATTAAAGCTCATGATGGTCCCCTTTACATTGCTGCTAGGATTGCTCAAAAACCTACTCGTGGTTGTCTTGTTGACCCTACATCCTTAGTTAATGTTATCACTGAAGAAAATATTTTTATGAAAAGCTTACAACATCACTTTTATGATACATCGGATGTGTGAATTCAAACTTGTAATGGTTTTCTTTATCCATCATTTGGTTCTATTACTTTACCGGCTGAACTTTGTGGAAAAATTGTGAACACTATCTTTGTTGTGGTTCCTACTTCTGATCAATTTCAAGTTAAGCTAGGTTTTCCTTAGTTTACTACCATGCATGTTGTTGCTTCACCTATCCATAAGTGTCTTAAGTTCATTCATGATGAAGAAGTGAAGACAATTAATCATAGCTTATATCAACCTTCCAGGCCTAGAGATTATGTTGCTCTTGATTTCTTTTGGCCTTCATTACCTAATTCATGTCCTCTTCGACCTGATAATCTTTTTTGATCATATCAAGCCTATAAACATCATAAGATTCTTGAATTAGGCTCACCTCCTAGGGATCTTAATCATGGTCTTTTACCTACACCTTCAATACCTCCTTTACCTATGGCTTCTAGTTCTGTTAATCAGGTTCCTTCTACTGAACCTGTCAAAAATCATGTGATTGTTTCTCCTAGTTCTCAGCTTATTTCAAATAAATCAAAACATAATCAATCTGCTAATGAATGTCATAAAAAGAATCATGCCCATGCTAAAGCTCAAAGATCTTTACCTTCCTTGGATAAACCTATGCATAATATGTTAGAAGAGGTTGTTACTAATAATGATGTTCACATGCATGATTATGATGATTCTATTCGTATCTTAGATCCTATTTTGATTAATTTGGATGAAGAAGATACTCTTGATGATACTAATGATGTTAATGATGAATATGAGACTATTGACATTGACATTGATTTACCTAATATGCTTTCATCACAATTAACTCTTACACCTAGTGTCGAACATTGTGATTCTCAAAAGGATCCTTGTTTGGAACTGGCTATCATTCCTATCATGTTGGATATAGTCCCACTTGCGAGTTACCCACCTTCCCTAAATGATATACAACAAGATGGGGAGAGTAGATGACACGCTTGATTGGCTTGTCCTTTGTGGTAGCTTTGTCGTGTGTTTTCTTGTTGTACTGTGTTTCTCCCATAATGTGATTGCTAAATGTTGTTAGATTCTTTTATACGATCCTTGTTACTCAGTTGGTGTAAGGTGATGAACGAATCAAAACTATTGTTCAAATTCTTCTTTATGTATCTCTATTCTTCTATGCATTTTTCAATGTGATGTTGTAAATGTGCTATTGTTCATAAATGTTTCCTTGTGTAATCTTCTTGGATTCGAGATATGGTAGCACTAATTCTTTTTGGTCTCCATGTCATGGTCCGAAAAGATTCTTCTTCATATATCTAATGTGATCTTTCCTCCTTTGTAATTGTAGTTATACTTTCTTTGGGGAATGATATCAATTCATTTGCAATAATATCATATATATATTATCTTATGATCATATTGACCCCATGGTAGGTAGATCCCTTATGTGTTCTTTGTATGTCTCTATGATATTCCCTTGATTTGTCTTCATTTGGGGGAATGTCGACGTGAAAATGTAATCAGTGGAGTTTATGTTTCTGTTAAATCCATTGCTCCTGTTAAAGTGTCAGCAATGACTTTAACATGGGGGCATACGCTCTGCTCACCTGTTGCACACACACACTTTTCGATAGGCACATATTATTTTTCAAGATACTTTTCTCCCTTTTTGGATTAGTAACTAATCCTTAAAGCATGGATTTATATTTTAGGATCTCTTGATCCCTCCAGTTTCAAATACACATATATTTTGATCCCTTAAGGTCGGAGGTGTCCTTAAGACCGGATCTCTTTTGTTTTTGGTTTTATTCTTATGGAATAGAATATTCCTAAGGATGAATCCTTGATGGGTTGACTAGTGAGTACCCACATTCACTAGGTAGTTCAATTCCATCTTTCCAATTGCGCCATTCTCTTGTGTGATTCACAATGGGACAAAAGTTCTCATTGGACGAGGTAATCACACCTTCTTTCTCTCTCTAGAGATGTCTCTCTTATTATGATCTAGGAGTCGAAAAAGACTTGAGTCCTTGGGGGTTTAAGGTTTCTCTTTGTCCCTTGGATTATGATAAGATTATCCTTTCATTATGATCTCCTTTACTAAGAGTTTGCATTGAGTCCATACTCTTGCTAACGTGGGGGCTTAATGTATCATCTTAAAATGGAAGCACTTCCATGATAAGAGCATTTAGCCCTCCAAGTGAGTGGTCTAGGGTCATGTTGAGCACCTTGATTAGGTCTTTTCATGTATTTGGCTTTCTCCCCACTTTCCACTTCTTTTTTGCACTTGATTTCTTCATTCTAGGTGAAATTACGGTTAGGATCCAGAGGATTCTCCTTAATTTCCCTCTTCCATGGCTCTATTTTCTAGGTAGGACTTAGAAATAGGTCCTCCTAGCCTTCATCATAGTTATCATGGGATTTTATGTCTATCCCTAGCATTATGTCCCTTCCTGATATCATTTCTAGGTCTCCGAGCATCCCCGAGACCTCCCCGAACCTAGGCCCAGGGTCAGAATTGAGGTAGATCCTGACCAGGTCAGGATAGAGCTCAAACCTAACTAGGTCAGGATTGAGCTTGAACCTAACCAAGTTAGTCCCAACCTTTATTTTTCCCCCCTCTTTCAAATCTCCAAATTCCTTGATTTTCGAGCATCGGGTTTTCAAGATATTTGTTTTCCCACCTCCAGGTCGGCCATTTTGGGTTTTGGAATGGTAAATCCTCTAATTGTATTTAATCTAGGTATATTTTCTAAATTTTAGGACCTAATTGGGATTTAATTCTCCAAGGTGGCCCCTCTAGAGGATTGTGCCCTAGTTCACTATAAAAGGAGGCCTTCCTCTCTCATTTTCATATCTCATCTCAAGCAATTTCATGAGCAAGCTCTCAAGTGCAAGCAAGTGAATTCAAGAATTCAAGAAATTCTTCAAGCATTCAAGTGTTCAAGCATCCATCTATCAAGGAGATCCATTGTTAGCTATTGAAGGATTCAATCTCTTTGGAGCCCCTTTGATGATATATCCTTCTACATTCATTCAAGCCTTCTCATATGCAAAGATCAAGTCAAGATTGGTGTTGAAGATCAAATTCCATTGATTGGAGACATCCTACATTCATTATACATCCATTGAAGCATTCCTACTTGTGGATTTGAGGATTTGAATCCTCTACAAGGACTTCAACATAAGCGAGGTGATTTGTTCCAATTGCTTTGTTTATGCACACTACATTTCAATTCAATTTCAAGGTTAATTCCTAAACTGGGGTTTGACCAAGGCAAACCCCCCATATGACAAAACCCCCCATTTTCTTGCAGGTACAAGTGTAGGATTTTGGATCTGAGAGTGAATTTAGATACCCTTTTCAGTGAACTTCTGAGATCTACGAACAGAATCAGAATCAACCTTCAAATAAAGAATCTATCCTTTGACCTTTTATGAGGGTCAAAGTTGACCTGAGCTCATCTTGGAGAAAGATTTATGGGTTTCTTCATCTCGGTGTTTCCAGTCCAGAACAAGTTGCAAAATTTCCTGAAAGTACACACAAACATCAGGAATTGGCACTTTCCATATCTGTCCTAATTTGAGGTTAGTACTTGTATTTCAATTATTTCAGATTTCAAGCATAACTCCTTTATAGGGAAACATTGGATTTTCTCTCTCTTTCATATTCTTTATAGATTGATTTGATTGTGCATTAACCTCTTGGTTGATCAAATTGGATCTCTCCTTTGGTAATTTGGATTTGGGAATAAATCTCATATTTCCCCACACATTTATCTACTCTTATATCTAAATATTGGTGATTCCATTTTAACCATATTCAACTGGATGCAGTGCCTTTTTAGCAAAAGCTCAAAAATTATAACCCTAAAGTGTCTGAAGCCATACTAAAAAAAAGTAGATAAAATGTTGAAGGCTAGGATGATCTACCCCATTCATCACTCTACATAGATAGAAAATATAGTCCCTATGAAGAATAATAATGGTGAAATAAGGATATGTGTAGACTTCCACAACTTAAACTAGACCAACTTAAAAGATAATTATGCCTTACCTGTTATGGAACATGTGCTGCAAATCGTAGAAGGATCTAAAATGATGTTAATGTTCAATGGGTTCTCTAGTTATAACTAGATAAGTGTATTAGAAGAAGACATGCACAAAACTACTATTATCACCCCTTGGGGAACCTTTCCATATAACAGAATGCCATTTGGGTTAATCAACACTAGAGCTAATTTTTAGTGAGCTATGAAATCTTCTTTCAACGACTTGAGGAATAAAATTATTGTGTTCTATCTAGATGACTTGACCATCTTCTCTGGAAAAAGGCAGCATCACATAAGGGATTTAGTAGTATTGTAGAGATGCAAAGATCATGATATTTCACTCAATCTCAAGAAATCAGTTTTCTATGTTACTCAGGGAAAAATTTTGCGGCATATTATTGTTAAGGAAGGGAGAAGAATAGACCTAGATAGAGAAAATGATATTTAATAACTCATCTTAGCTTCCAGTTGGAGTGGAGTTAAGTCTTTCTTTGGAATGAGGGCATTCATACAAGAATTCTGAGAAATAACAAGACATATCATAGAAATGATGAGCGAAAAGAAAATATTCAAGTGGAATGAAGAAGGTAAGAAATCCTTCAATGATATCAAGTTTTATATAGCTCACACCCCAACGTTGACTAGTCCAGACTATAAAAAAAGGTTTCATTATTTATTGCTATCGCTCAAATCATACTCTTTCTGGTATATTGACTCAGAAATTTGAAATTGAGGAAGAAGCGCCTATTGCATTTATGAGTGTTCCACTAAAGAAACATTAGCTCAAATATTCCCCTATAGAGAAACAAGCCTTTTTTATTGTTAAAGCATTGAAACATTTTAGGTATTACATTCTTCACTCACACTCAATTGTATAAATACCAGATACTATGGAAAAGAGTATCCTAACACAGTAAGAGGTGGTGATGAACAAAAGGGTGAATTGGGTATTCAAAATCCAAGAGTATGAATTAAGCATTAAGCCTACTAAGTTGGTCCGAGGGCGTGGTTTATGTAAACTCATAGTCGAAGATACTAGAGGATCAAAAGAAAAAACTGAGAATTTACCCCATGTCTTACCAGTAAGTTTAATAGACTCATGGTATTCATATGTAGCTTATTATCTCACATATGGGGATTGTCCAAAACATCTTACTCTAAAAGAAAAATACAACCTAAGACTAAAGGCAGAGAATTATGTGATTGTACAAGGAATTTTGTATTAAAAAAGATATTGACGGAACCTTCTTGAGATGCATCAATAAAGATCAGTAGCAACAGTTGATGAAAACTTTCCATGAGGAAGCATTTGGTGGATATTTATCTTCAATGGTTACAGCTTTCAAAATCCTTTGCAGTTGTTTCTACTAGATAGACATGTTCAAAGACTCCTACTCTTATGTCAAAAAATGTGAGAAATGTCAATTGTTCATAGGAAAACCACAACTCACAGCCTTACTTCTCAGGCCAGTGGTTATAGATGAACCCTTTAAACAATGGGGCTTATATTTCATAGGACCCTTAAACCCTCATTCATGTGCAGGGCATATGTATTTTTTAACGACGA
Organism: Chamaecyparis obtusa; assembly: GCA_027943335.1. Lineage (NCBI taxonomy): Eukaryota > Viridiplantae > Streptophyta > Pinopsida > Cupressales > Cupressaceae > Chamaecyparis > Chamaecyparis obtusa. The sequence goes on along the minus strand of BSBK01000494.1, from coordinate 1,167,116 downwards.
ATGACTATTTTATGAAGTGGGTAGAGGCGATCCCTACTAAGAAGGCCTAATTGCAAGTTATTTATGATTTCCTAAAAGATTACATTCTGGTTTGTTTTGGGGTTCACCAGAAGATAATTGCAGATAATGCCACCTATTTCTCATCTAAAGAATTGATTATTAACTGCTATGAACATAGTATCTCTCTTACGCATTCTTCTGATTACTTCCCATAGGGAAATGGACAAGCATAGTACATTAACAAAAACCTTGCCATCATCATGAGAAAGTTGGTAGATGACAACACCCAAAATTGGCACAAAAAGTTATATGAAGCTTTATGGGTGGACAAAATCACTCCTAAAAGAGCAATTGAGATGGATCCATTTGAGCTTGTGTATGGTATATGTGTACATGTTTCTCTTCCATTAGAACTAGCAACTACAAATTTACAAATAGTTAGAGGATCAATTTTTCAAGAACTCATTAGAAAAGCGGGTCATTTATTTGAACAAGCTCAAAGAAGAAAGGGATGAGCTGGTTGATAGGATAAAAAAACATCAAATAGAGGTTAAAAGAATTTTTGACATAAGGGCAAGGCCTCGTAAGTTCCTAAGGGGTGATGAAGTATCATTATGGGACAAGAGAAGGGAGCCAAATGGAGTTCACAAAAAGTTTGAATCTTTATGGAAAGGGCCATTCAAGATCCAAGAGGAACTAGGACCAAATATCTTCCACTTGATGTATCTAGATGGATAATTCTTACCATTTTCTTACAATGGGAAAGACTTGAAATTATATAAACTTTGATATCCTTTTCAAATGAATTGTTTTCTTGTACATATTAGAGTAGGAGTTCCTTTTCATTTCCACATTGCATGTTTGTGTTCTTTTTGTTTTAGTTCCCTAAGTCAGTCCTTTTAGTTTTGTGTAACCATAGATTCTAGGTCCTCTACATTTTTGTAAAATGCAATCACTAGTCAGAGCCGATGTTAGGCCCCTTTTTTGAGTCACCCATTTTTGTACCGATAAGTTTATGGTACCTACGATCACTTAAATATATATCAGACTTGTCTAAATCTCTTACAAGTCTTTTGCATGTTGTCAAAGTTCAAGTGTTTTAATAATTTGTAAAATAGTCTAAATGTCTTGAACTTATAGTTGTTTTGAACCACTTTAAACTTCATTCAAAAAAGTTCAAGGTAATTCAACACAGTTCGACAAGGTTCCTAGAGTAATCAAGGTCAAATTGTTATTAACGATCACCCGCTGACCTTACGAACCACTTTTTAGATATGGGAGATGAAGGAAAATTTTCTTGAACCCTTGTGACCCACTTTGAACTATGTTCAACATAGTTCAAATAGGTTTGCCAAGGTTTCTGGGCTCCAAATATTGTTATTTCTAATTCATGTGATATATTCTTCTCCAACACGCAAAAGGAAAATGTGTTATTCAAAAAATAGGGTGAAGAGGATAAATGTTGATTAACCTCTGTGAACAATTTCAAACTTAGTTCAAAGTAATTCATAGTGATTCAAATCAGTTCAAACTAGTTCAAGAGAGGTAAAAAGTGGTATCCTCAGGTGACATGAAAAGATAGATGTACGACAATCATTAATGTTGCAAATCCCAAAAAAGCTTCACAATTAATGAGATAACATCAAGATGAGTTGGCATGTGTATAGTAATTATTTTTAGTAAGGCATTGGGAATTTCATGAAAAGAAATCATTATTGCCCCTATGTGAAAGGTTGAATCACTATCTTTTCTCCATGTAGGAAAGAGTTTGCATTTAAGGCATAAAATCTCAATTAGCCATGTCTACTTAAAGTAAATTATTAAGACAATTATAAACAATTGTGTCCTTAAGGAGAATAATGAAGGTAAGACCAACTAGGAGCAGAAAATTTGTTCAAAGTGTTTGCATTTCAAGGTAAGTTCTGGTACTCCTTTCTTATATGAATTTGAAGGTTTGATTGAAAAGGGTTTTGATAAGATTTACTCTGTTTAAAACTAGAAGTTGAAGCAAAATGAAATATCCATTCTATTTCTTTGGGAATATTTCTAGTTTAGCCTATGAAGGACCTTTGATAAGTGACACAATTTGAGGGAGGTTGATTTGGAAGAGCTCAGGGAGAAACTTGCTAGTCAACTAGAAAAACCCTTTGTGCTAGAAGTTCTGGCCAGTGGTCTACTAGAAGTTGTCGCATTCCCCTTAGTTGTTATTTGTTCAGAACTAGTTCTAGAATGTAAAAGTGCATATGATTTTAGGACAAAGTGCATTAGAAGCAAGAATGGTGATGTCTTATTTTTTTTCAATAGAGACCTCATAGTTTCAACACTGAAAATTCTTGACTAGAAATTTGTCGAGTATTCCCCTGCCCAGTCAGTTGTTAGGTTCAATGAAGATGAGGATAGACATAGGACTGTGATAGCTAGAAATTGGTTATAAAACCCCTGAAAGGAGGTTCTCAGCTACCCAATCACCTTAATAAAGACCACATGAAACCCTATGTCCATGACATCATGGTCTTGTTTCATATAATCATAGGTTCATTGGAAGTGTATGTCTTTGTTGAGTAGATGTACTTTTATATTCAAATTGTCCTAGAAGGGAAGCAATTCCTGGACTAGGGTGAATTAATTGTTGACTCTTTTAGGGAGAAGCTAAAGATGTCTTAGCTAAATGGCAGTAATTTCTTCATGTCCTCATACCTTATGTATTGTCTTGCATGCAGTAAAGAATTAATAGGAATTCTACATGAACCATGCACAAAGGATATGACTGTATTTGAGTATTGCACTATGCTTTAGAAAAATGAAGTTTTAGAGAATTAAAGATGGGTGCATGATGTATTTATGGGAAATTTGTGTTTTTAATTGGTTGGTCTTGTAAATCAAAGGATGACAAAAGATTCCAAAAAGCTAGTGTAGACGTATGGAAGTTATTATATCTAGTACTCTCACTTTACTTATATTAGGGTAGGTGGTTTTGAAGATAAACCTATAAAGTTTCATAGATTTTCTTTTGATTATTTCATTCTAGCGGAGATATGCAGACAAATTGCTACAAATTGTTAAGAGATTTCTACCTAAGGAGAAATGGGAAGATGTTTTTCCAATTTTTCTCATGCAAGTCAATGACAGATGCAATTAGCAAAGGATGTGATTTGCGTGGCTTCAATTTTGAATATTATTTAGGGAGAAAAGGGTTCGAAAACAAATGTTTTTCCAAAAAAACCTTGTGTTTGAAGGCACAAATTCTACCAAAACCCCACTTAGAAGATTTATTGGAAGACTTCTCCAATGAGGCAAAGGTTTCCAAAAGAGAACACATCAGACTCAAATTATCTCAGGTCTTATCTTTTCATATGAAATTGACTATTGGGGGAATTAATGATGTTGGTTCAGATGTGATTGAACCTGTTTATGAAGAATTGTCTGACGTACCTGAGCCTACAATTGATTGCATAAGGGAAGAAGAGGATAACATATAACAAAGAATCTAGGGTGTAATAAGGCTTACTAAAAAATGGCTTAAACAAAAAAAGGAGATAAAATCATCAACAATCTTGCTAGAACAACTAGAAGAGATCCCTCTTCCTTCCCCTGAACATGTTTCTAAAGTTTCTAATTTCATGGCTGATGCAAATGAAAATAAAATTAAGGGTAAGAGATCCAACATTCACAAATCGACTAAGGAACGTGCTCCCAATCTTTCACTATCAAGGATTACTAGATCTAAAACCCATTTACAAAAGCATCGCAAAATGACTAACAATGTTGTGGTGCATTTGGATCTTGATAAAGATGAAGATTTGAACCTGGATTTATAGATCATAGATGAGGAATTAGATAAGGTTCTTTTAAATGATGAATATGTGCCATATGAGGATATGATCACTCCCATAAAGTCAATAGGAGAAAATATCTCTTTTAGCACTACTCCTAAGTAGTTGACAACTTCGGTGAACAAGAAATGTAGCATCGTAGCAGTTTTGGTTCCCATTAAAGATATGGTAAGCAAATATATGGAAAAATTTCCTAAGAGAAGAAGATGAAAACAAATTACAAGATAACTGTTAGCACAAAGAATGGATGATAGGTCATTGAGGTATCCATTTAAAAACCTAAAGATGTATAATGGGACCCAACAATTAAGTACTTTGAAATAAAAAAAAGTAGACCTAGGTGTGATGGATGGAGATGCTAACAATCACCACTTCAAAGAATCCGCACAACGGATGCTCACCCATTCATGGAAGGATAGAAGAGATAAAAGGGAACTAAAACAAAACATCAAGGCGATGGCCAAATATATAGATACTTTTTGCAATTTTGGCCCAGTGCCTCTGGCTCAAGCTCCTCACACGTTCACCTCAACATCTCTTGAAAGTAAAAATCTATTGAGCCAGGTTCAACATGGTAAAAAGTTAACAACCATTATGGATGAATGGATTGATGAATTAATCAAAGGAGGAAGAAAGTTACCCGTGACTCTCAAAACACATATCAATATGCAGACGCTCTCATTGGTGAACTCTAAATGCAAATGCGAGTGTGGGAAGCTGAAGAATAGAAATGGGGTACTATGATGGGTCAAATTACAGAAGTAGATAACTATAGAGTCATGAAGTTTCTAACAGAAAAACCTTTGAAGCTTGTGGATGAATGCCTTCTTTTTGTTTTGAAAAGAAAAATTAGCTGACGAATTTCCCTATTCAGGGTTGTTATGCCAGAAGGAAAAAGTTGGGAGGCTGAAGCCAAAGAGCTCCAGAGGAGTATAATCAATGATAATAGGGTTATCAACCCTCCCTATTTTTGGAAAACTAGAAATGGAGAAAATTATGTTAATGATGCAGTAAAGGCCTATGAATTGATAATGGAGTTGATAAAGGAAAAGATTGAGCCAAAGCTGGTGGATCTTGCCTATGTGGCATGTATCAAATCCATGTTGTACCTTTTTATTTATCAACTTCCCAAACATACAAATAGAATAGTGAGAATGAAGTGGGAGAAAGAGGCACGCAGGATGTGGCTCAACAACATAAAGGGCCCCAACATTCTTGTTGTTCAGGAGTTTGTGACCGCATAAAAGGATTGGAGAGTTGCACGTGGCACTGCAAAAGTTTATAATCAAGTTTTCGATCAAGAAGATGATCTGGCTATTTAGCTTTCTCCATGTTTTATTTTTAGTTGATACTAGGGACACCTATCCTAAAGTTATACTTTAATATCATAACTTTTTTTACCAAGAGGTCAGGTTTTTAGGGAGACCTCTCTGGTTATGCTAAAAACTATTAATAGAATAGAAAAAATTGATTTAGGGGTTAGCTAAGTTTGGTAAGAAAATAGAAGTAGAGATCATTTTTCTTAAAGTTTAGAGAATTTTGGAAAAATCTCTGCAAGATTTCTAGAACTGAATAATTTTTCTGTGAAGCAATGATATTTTGAAGGAAATATATGGTTATAGTTCAAATCTCTGCATTCTATCTTGTTGAATGAATTTCTCTATGAAGATATTTTTATTCATACCATATGTTTATCTTTGTTGTTTTAGAAAGAAGTAGATATTATTCCTTAAAGGTTGATTTAGTTACATTATTGAATTAGTTCATGAATGTTGTATTAGAGAACTTTGTTTCTTGATGCTTGTATAATATTTTACAGAAATCTCATTTATGCTCTTCATCTAAGAATGAGTTGAGCAGCCTTACACACTTTCTAATCAAAAGTGTATACTTTGGTTAAATCAGTTGATTAATTGAAAATCATACTAAGGGAGTTGTGCCTTATTACAAATTCAGAGGGAAGTGATAATCATACACTTACCCAATTTTTTAGTAATTATTTGTCTTCATAAGGGTTAATAGAGTCATTTATAAATAGATATAAGAAAGGAGACAAATTTTTTAACCAATAACTTCTTACAAAGATTTCAAAGTGTATCAGATAGATGTCAAGCCTACATTTTTTAATGGCAAATTAGAAGAAGTGTACATTGAGCAACCTGATGGATTTCTATTGACTAGTCAGAGAAATATGGTTTGTCAGTTGAAGAAAGATTTGTATGGATTGAAGCAAGCTCCTAGAGCCCAGTATGCAAGATTGGATAAGTATTTTTTGAAGCTTGGTTTTAAAAAAGGCACTATTCATAGTAACTTTATTTTAGGATTGGTCATACTAACACTCTAATTATTGAAGTATTTGTTGATGATATAATTTTTGGTGGGAATGATAAGATGAGTAAAGAATCTGATAATGAGATAAAAAGAGAGTTTGAGATGTCAATGATTGGTTAGATGAAATTATTTCTTGGTCTGCAAATTACACAATCAAATAATGGAATCTTTATATCTCAGTCCAAGTATGTAAAAGTGTTTTTGAAGAAATTTTGTATAGAAGATTCAAAGCTAGTTGGTACTCCTACGATGACCGGTTGCATATTGAAAAAGAATAATGATCCTCCTAAAGAAAATTAGATTAGAGACAAATATATGATAGGTGGATTGTTGTATTTGGCCCAGACCAGTCCTAATATTATGACTGATGATTGTATTGTTGCTAGATTTCAAGTAGATGCTAAAGAATCTTATGTTGTTGTTGTTAAAAGGATACTCATATATTTGAAAGGGACAATTGATTATGGCCAATGGTATCCTAAAAATGATCATTTTACTTTGAATGTGTTTACTTATGTTGATTGGGTATGCAATGTGGATGATAGGAAGAGTACAAGTGGTGGTGCATTTTTCTTGGGTAAGAGATTGGTTTTATGGTTAAGTAAAAATAAAATTTATATTTCACAATCTACTTTAGAGGTAGAATATGTTGTTGTTGCTACTAATTGCACACAAGTGGTATGGATGAAGCAAGTATTAAAGGATATCAGAGTTATGCATGATAGGTCTATTGCTATTTACTGTGACAATTCAAGTGCTATAAACATTTCTAAGAATCCAATGTTTCATTCAGAGATAAAGAATATATCTATTAAGTTTTACTTTTTGAGAGAGAAGGTTAATGAGAAGGAAGTCAGATTGGAGTATGTACCTACTAAGGAATAGATTCGAGATATTTTTATGAATACATTGCCTGAGGATACTTTCAAGTATCTCAAAGGTAAGTTAGGGGTAAACACTAAGGTGTGTTGGTTTACATCAGTTTGGTGCTTTTCACAAATATATTTTATGTTTTGGATTTATGTTTTGGTGGATACTACTCAGTGAGAGTAGCTAATCTTGAAGTTTTGTGAGTTAGACGTTCAAATTTGTGGACATTGATGGCTCATATGGTTAAGTTCATATATGTTCCTTAACCATTGATGTCAAAGAGGGAGAGATATTCATGTCAAAAATAGTATTGGGGAGCGATTCAGCTAATGGGGGGAGATTTAGTATGAGAGAAATTATAGAGACTCTAAAAGATATGTTGGATATTATTGGTAGTACTGTTGATTTGATTTCTTTGTGTGTTGATTTTTTTCACATCGTATGTTTCCATCAATGTCAAAGGGGGATATTGTTGGTATATTATACATATATGTGCTAACATTGATGTTTTTCATTAATGTCAACATATTTATATTATTTGAGACAATGTTCCTATGATGTTCAGTGAAATGTTTGGATCGATATAGCTATTGTGTTGAAGATCATAATTTGTGGATGGTATAGTTGTGTTAAAAGATGTGTATAGTTGATTCATGTCAATTGATAAATGCTCGCATGGTGATTTCAATGAGTTATTGGTTTTTGTGTTGAGACTAGTATTTTTGGATGTTCAGAGGTGATAGTGTTTTAGTATTTGGTTCAACATGGTTCGATATTGTAATATTTTCATATGTGGATCTATGTAGTGTATTTGGGACATTTGTGTGTGTCCTCAACTCTATTGTTTAGTATTTTGGAGGTATGCAAGCTATTTTTCTTGATTCATAGTCATTATTGTTGTGTTCTTGAGGTTTGGTTCAGTGATGCAGATGATTTCAAAGATTTTAGTTATTGTAAATGTTCTTGAGGTTATTCATGATGCTTATAGATGTTTCTATATCGTGTTCCTATTGTGTTGCTAGTTCATATTGATCGCGGTGATCTCTTTTGGTAATTTTTTATTGGTGAGCTCATATTCTTTATGTTCTTGGGTGACTTGGTGTTGTAGTGTGTTATAATGGTTTTTTGAGGCATGATTTTTGGGTGCTTAGCATGTTTGAGGTTGTTAATGTTGATCTATGTTATGTCTTAATTAACATTCATAGGTCTACATTAAAAATTGTATCATGTATGGTTATTTTTTTAATGGTGAGGTGGCGAGAGTTTAGATAACCTTATTTATTCTTTCAAGGTTGATGTGTTCTATAAATGTAATTGTATTCCTTTGTAGATAGGGTGTGTATGTATGGATTGTGTGGATGTGAATATGTTGAATATTATATCTTTTGAAGGCAAAGTTTATGTGTAGAAGAGAAAGTTGTATATATACTTCAATGGAACTGATCCAAGTATGTTGAAGACTCTATTATCCAGTTCATGATCTATGGATTATTTTCCACTATGGATTGTAGTCTGTGATTGTTATAATGAATTAAGACTTCCTTATTGTATTTGAGAAGCGAGCTCTAGAAAGTGTACCTGAATGCATGTACATTCCCATTGTAATACTCCTAACAGGGTATAGTTCTTTTAACAAAGTACATCATCTTGTGGATTCTATCCCCACTGTGGATTTTTTCTTAACAGGGTTTCCATGCAAACAATTCTTGGTGTTATCTGAACTTGATGTGTTGTGGCTATTTGATTGCATGTTAACTATAATTAGATCTAAAGTTTACGGTTAAAGTTTGTCAAAGTTGCATGAGTTTGTGAGACAACTAACTCAACCCCCCCCCCCCAGTTTTTTGTTGCCTTATTTCCATCAACCTTTGCTATAAAATTTTTTTAATTTGATTTAACATATTTATCTTTTCAATAATAATTTTCCTTCACAAAACCACGTGCTAATTTTTTAGTATCTTCTTCCCTCCACAATCCTTAAATCCCTTATCTACTATCTATTTCCCTCTCTTCCATCAATTATAATTTTTTTAATATTTTTATTACTTTATTTTAATTCTCTTGTTCTTCTTTAATTACTCTTGCCCAAGATTAGCCTCTTGTAATAAACTTCCTATATCATTTTCCTAATTATTCACCTTTGAATGAATGAATGAAAGATTTAAATAATGTCCATGAGTTTGAAGTAGCCTATGGAATCCACAACATAGAACACACCCTCAAATAGGGTGCCAAAATCTTAAATAATTTATAACTTCCTCTTTAAATTTCCCCTTCGACAATGAATTTTGATTATGAGGTTTATTGTTTTTTCTAGTCTGTGTTCTTTAAAATAGATTATTTAAACTCTCTGCTTCTAAAATATCCATATATTTAGAATAGATGTCATTTTATGTTAAACACTCCAAGATAAAATGTTGTTGTGTCTCTACCACTCCTATGTTGCAAACCAAGCATATTCTCTTTTCTCATTCTTCCTTAGGTATCATCCATCTACTTTTTTCACACCTCAAATGACAAGAAATAGTTCTCATTTGAGATATTATCATTTTTTCTCTACATTTAGTATTTCCTCTTATGTATTATTTTTACTCACAATCTCCCGTGGGATTAAATTCTTTGATATAGTAAACTTTTTCTTACCCATTTTTTTTTACCATATGATGCTCCTAGGTTTTTTCATTACAAACTTTTTTATTGCTTCATTAGTACTTGAACACTCTTGTATATTAACATCACATTTTTTCATCCTTTTGTCATTTTTCTTCATCCATGATTTTTTTTATTCTTTATAGTCTTTCTTCCATGATCAGTGTGTTGATCCCTAAGTTTTGTTGTCTATTAGTGTCTTACACGTAGTCATTTTCTAGGTAATGTTGGTCGGTCATCACTACGACTGAGCCATCTTATAAAGGTTGAGTTATGTTTTAGACTTGTATTTTGTATAGTTACTGAGCAATAGTTACTACTGAGAAAGTTAGAGGTCACCGAGTACTTCAATAGTTGCCGAGAAGTTTATGTTGAGTTGTATAGAAAAGTAAGTGCCAAGCACCAGTATATGAATAACAGTAAATGTCAAGTGTTAGAGACTCCATATGCTGAGCAAGCCAATTTTGACATATGTGTTTTTAATGGCACAAACACCTAGGTAAACCATTTTGGCCCAAATCCATATAATATTTAATATTTTTTGAGGGAATCAAAGAGTTGATTATGTCTTTTATTCATAATCATTAATCCCTATGTAAGACACGTAACCTATTAGAATAATAGAATGCTTAAGCAACATAAGTAGAGAATCTAGATCATTGATCTTGATCTAGGAGGTTGATTTGTTGTCTATATAAGATGAGATCTTAACCCTAAAATTATGTATGTGTATGGATATATTGAAGGAGATCTCATATACGCAGAGCAGAGAATTATTTTGATATAGGCAGAGATCAGTCAGAGTGACTGAGAAAAGCAGTGAAGGGCAGAACAAAGCTATATTTGATTGAGGAGATCAAAAAAGTATTGTAAGGAGAAGATATGTTATCAGCATCATAGTGCAAACCAAAGGATCAAATACTGATTCATTTTAGCAATGAATCAGGGTAAATCTCTTAACATAGTAGTGCTCATAGGCCTATGTAGATCTCTTAACCGATTTCTTACTTTGTTGTAAGTTTTAAATCCTTTAATCAAGGTAGATTGTATAAGTCTATAAGCTCTTAACAAGGCAGACCCCTCATAGGGTAGATCATCAGTTTATGATCAAATTTTGTATCTCTAACAGGAAAACTTTAATACTACAATAGTGAAGATTTGTGGGTGTCATCCCCACCCTAGTTTTACCTTTCAAGGGTTTTGGGGTAACCAAAATCTTTGTGTTATGTGTTTCATTTCATGGATGAAGTTAGATTGTTAAATCTATTTCATTATTGAATTTCATGTTTATGATATGTAAGTTGCATTTATGTAAAAGTGGAATTAGTAGTGGATATCTAATTCACCCTACCCCCTCTCAGTATCTCACTTTACCATATTAGATTTCAAACAATTGGTATTAGAGCTTTTGTCTCTTAAAGAAGTCTAATCACTCATGAGTTAAGATCTTGGAGATGGAGGTTTATAAGTTGGGAAACATCATAGAGAATAAGAAGATTGACATTCATCTTTCACTTCACCAGCTTGAAGTAGCCATAGGATAATTGAAGAAATCCTTAAGCAGAAGGAAAGAATTGGCAAGTCAACAGAATGATACACAATATCAAGAAGAGGATACTAAAGGTCTATTTGAAAATGGAAATCCCACTGAAAGTGATGTAGCTATAAAATATTTGTTAGAGAGAAACAACATACTGAATGAAGATATCATAAATCTGAAGAGAGAATTAGAAATTTAATCAGTAAGATTATGTGAAGTAATTGAACAGAAAAAGAAAGTTGAAGAAGACAAGACAATGTTTGAAGAAGACAAAAGATAAATGTCTATAAGACTTGATGAAAGGACATGCGACATCTAGAGGCTGACAAAAAATCAATTGGACATGGTAAATCAACTACTACTTGCTAATCAAGAGTTGAGCAAAAAAGATATGGAAATGAGCAATCTGAGATCAGAGAATAGTCAATTGAAGAATGAATTGAGATTTGAAAATGAACTCAATGAGAGGATGAACAAACCAAATGAAGTTGTGAAATACTTTGAAGAGCTGTTTAGATCACCAAGAAGATCCATTGATACTTTTGGACTTGGACATGATGAGAACCTATCATCCACTAAAGAAGGAGAATCGTCAAAAAGTGGAGAACAAAGGAATGCAAAGTCAAAGAACAAGAAACCCACATGTCATCATTGTGGAAAGCTAGGATACACAACAAACTTCTGCAGAAGCAAGAGTGGTAAGTCCAATCCTAAACCAAAGTTCAATGGAAATTGTTTTAACTGTAAGAAACATGGACATCAGGGACATGAATGTAGGTCAAAGGTTAGTAATCCACCTACTACACCTAGATTTCAAGGACATTGCTTTAATTGTCAAAAATATGGTCATAAAGCACAAGAATGTAGATCCAAAGCTAAGTGGACATCCAATAAGTAGAATAAAGCACCCAGGAAAGGTAACACTTTCAATTGGGACTACAATACATAGTATAGTTGTCATTATTGTGGAGAATATGGTCATATTGGAGTAAACTGAATGAAGACACATTTTAGAAGAAAATCCAAGAGTTGGATGAGTGGAAGTTTCGTATGTTACAAATGCCATAAGATTGGTCACATAAAAAGAGATTGCAGAGCACATGCACTAAGCAATGAACAATTCAGGAATGAAGAAACTATTGAGAAAATAAGGAACAAGATGAATAAGACATGGAAAAAGAAAGAGGAAGTAAGCACTAGTGGAGCCAATGAACCTGAGGTCACCCAATCCAATGGATCAGGTGATCACACTACTTCATACTCATCAAGGAAGTTATGTGAGGATTTTACATTAGTTCTTGACATTTGATATGTTAAAGTCCATATCTACATAAATTGAGATGTACTAGGATAGATATGAGAAAGAAGCTATATTGCACATTTGATGTTGAGCATCAGTATTTAAGTCCATAGTGACTGAATCACTCAGTGTATGTCAAGCTCCTATGATAGCCGAGATGTCATATGTGTCGAGCAGAACTAAAATGATAGTATTGATCAAGTACATGATAACCAAGTTGACATGAGAAGGCCAAGACAAGTATATTCACCTACCCAATGTAAGAATAATTTAATGAAGCCCTAATCTGACTATTTGTGGTCTATAAAGAAACTTATTACCATTCATTTTCATTTCATCCAATCATTTGAGAACTTACAGAGTGATTTTAAGGCAATTAACAAGAGCTATCTATGCTAAGTGAAATTTGAGAAGATCTCTATAGCGTTTCATCGGCAAACATCAAGAACTATTGAATCAAGGTATTATCGAGTAACTTGAACTTGTAATTTGAACCCTAAATTTAGAAATATGGCATCTACTTCATCTGCAGCAGCTAAGAAGCAAGGAAAGGATGTTTTGAATGTTCAACTTGTGAGGAGTGACGCATGTAAGCCACCTAAGTTTCAAGTCATTGCAAAAAGTGTGGTGAAGGGAGATCTCATGAGTTCCCTATCATCAATTCTATCAAGGGTCTTAATGATTAATGATCTGTTCTCATGCTATATGTGTAAAATTGGGGAAATCAGAGATTATGAGCTAAGGGAGGCATACAACAACTTATGTATAAACAGAGTGTTGAAGGCTGAACATCAGCAAATTTCTAAGAAAGGGTTAGTGTGTGCCCTATATTTCTCACAAAATTTAAAAGTTGAATGGATCAATATTGTATTAAACAAAGTTCATGACATGAAGATATGGCTAGAGAATAGGCCGGTCAAGATCACCAAGGATATGATTCACCGAATCACTAACTATTCCAGTCTAATAGGGAAGAAAACAATGAGATGCCAAAGTAAAGAGATAATTCAATCAAACACTCAAGTAGTGTGGAATAAGAGAGGAATGACAATATCCACAATCATAGATCCAGAGATAGATTTTGTAGTAAGAGTGGTTGCTCACAAATTCTATTAGTCTAGAAGGTTAGATAATGTTCCCTACATTATGGTCGATCAAGCATGGAAGATGGTGAAGAAATATCACACTTATGATCTTTCTAAGGTACAGTTGACCTAGCTTTCCAATAACCTAACTTCAATCAGGAAGGCCAAGAAATCTATGTGTAAGTTTGGTTCTCTGATCACTTGTTTATTCTTCTATATTTAGAATAGTTTTCCTACAATTGGAGATGTTGTAGTAAGGACTGACAAGTAACATAGTAGATAAATAAATTTATTCATCAGTTAGGAGAAAATTTTGAGAGTGTTATACTTTATAGAATTCAAAAATAAAATGAGAAAGAGGAGTAGGATCCGTGTATCCCTGGTAGAGAAGCACTATAAGGACATATACTTTCTAGTGGATACCAACCACACCTATGTTCAAGTTGTTATGCCTAGAGTAGCATGGCTAAGGCCATTACCTTATGAGGTGAATGTAGAAGAAACATCAGCAGAAATAACCACTTTACTAGCTGAGGAAATTGATAGGAAGGCAAAACCTATTGGAAACTATGAGGAAGCTAAGGCTAAAATAACTATGGGGTTAAAGTCTGCAACCCTTGAGAGAAAGAGGAAGAAAATAGTTAGGAACCTAGAGAAGATGATAGGAGAAGGTGAAGAGGAAAATGCACCTCTTGAACTAACACAAGGGCTAGGAGAAGACAAATCTAGTGAGTCAGAAGGAAGTGATGAGGAGGATACTGAAATTCTAAAGAAGGGAAAGAAGGTATCAGTTGTTGAGCCTAGCAAAAGAAAATTGTAGAAACCTAAGCCCACTCCTCCTACAACACTTAGACCAAGGACCAGGGAAGCTTGTACCACCATAGCTATTGATCCCCAGAGAAAGACACCAGCAAAGAAAATAGAAGGGGAAGGGTCAGGCAAAAGAAAACCAGTTCAAACAAAAGTTGTGTCGAGTAACCCAAGGAAGAAACCAAGAAGGAGGTTAGTCTTGGAGAAGGATGATGATGATGAAGAGATAGATATAGATGAGAATACAAAGGTGAAAGTAGCATCACATAGATGAAAAAAGATTATGGATGAAATATGCCACAATATTAAAAGCACTGCAGGACTAGCAGGTTTTAAGCAAATAAAATTTGAAAATCTCAATAATGATGACAAAGAAAGAGTTGAAGAGGAAATGCTAGAGATGTTATTCACTTTCAAAATGAAACCTTTACAGATGGGGAATCCCATCCCTAAAGAACTATATAAAATAATTGATCAGAAATGGCAGTATGTCATGATGATAGAAAAGCAAATAAGGGAAAGCACATTGGCCCAGATCATGCCAGATCTATCCCCATAATACATAAAGACATATATGGAGAAGAAAATAAATAGGTTTGTACACAAGCTCCAGGCCTATTCCATTTTGCAACACAAGGTTGAAGATGTTGTTTAGTAAAGTACAAGGTTGTGGAAGATTATTTTTGGACTGTTAATTAAGAAGAGTCCACAACTGAGTGAAGGTACATCCAGCCAAGTGGAGCTAGATAATAAGGAAGACATTGATGAACTTAAAAATCTTGAGGAAAAGGAAATATAGAAGGTAGAGATAAGTGGATCATAAGATGTGATCACAATAGAGGATATCATTGAGGATACACTAGTTATCACCAATGTATTGACCAAGGAAGAGACAAAGAGTAATTTTCTTATCAAGGAAACTTCTAGTCACCCTCTACCGAGTGCCAATCTTGTTCATATACAGACACATGATTATACATGGATTGAAGGTACTTCAGCTATAGACAATGCACTTTCAAGTTCACAGATGGTCATAGTTGAGAAGCAAGTGTTATCTAGTGCAAGTGTCAAGAAACAAGACAAGTTGTCAATCACAACTAAGAGTGCACCTATTGAGGAGGAAAAGAAAGAACAAGGAGAGGATAACATAAAAGATCAAGTAGATAAGACTACATTAGTAATGGCAGGTCCTCATATGGAGGAAAAGAAGAAAATAAAGGAGGAGGCAACTGACAAAAATCTAGAGCCTAAGGAACAAGAGGCTATTAAAGCTCTAATACAGATGCCAAGTGGAAATACGCCTAAGAAAAAATCATAGAAGGAAAAGGAGAAATCTCGAGGAACACAGGTTACACTCAATGAAGTTATAGTGATTCCAAAATGGGACACTAATAACTTGACTTATGAGCAGATGCAAATCTTGCATGACCTTTTGAAGAAGAAAAGCAAGAAGAGATAAGGAGAGAACATTAGCAGAAACAGGTTTTGCATGAAATCAAAGGTATATTCATAGAAGCCATTGAAATGGATAATGTGAATGACACTGCACCTATCTTGGAACAACTAGTTCAAATTGTTAAGAAGGTGAATAGTGATGATAGTGAGGCAAATGAAAAACTTATGCAGTGGTTTGAAAGAAATTTTGAGACCAAGGTACTTGAAAAGGTCTCAACTAAGATAGCAATAAAACAAGTAGAACTTTTTTCCTTAGTGACTCATTTATAAGAGGTTTTGCATAATGTTCATTCTATGTACAAGAAGATATGTAATGTAGAAGATTTCACTAAGGACAATCAAGAGTTGATTGATAAACTACAACTAGACTTGAAGTCTACCAGTCATTCACTGATCATGGATGCAAGCTCCAGCTCCATTCATTTCACTAGGTTACTTCATGCACGGGGAAGATTAGCTGAGTTGATGGCTAATGATGGGTGAATAAGAGCTAAGCTAATTTCTATACAGACAATGTTAACACCTCATCTAGAGGTTATGTAGAAAGAATTAGCAATGACAAAGGAGTTAGTACAGAGAGATCCTCGTCTCTCTATTGTCAAGAGTTTAGTGATCTAGCTACCCAGCTAGAAATAAAGATACATGTTTTGGAGTCTATTAGGTCAGGATGGGACAATGCCTTAGGTATGATAATGCAGCTCCATAAACCATTTTTGGATAAGTATTTTCTCACCCCTACACCCCAACAGCTTCAAGTGACAAAAACAAGGGGGAAATGACATGCCATGACAGGAATATCAGAAAGGGGGAAATGAAATGACATATACGGAGAAAATACAGTGAGGAATGTACAGAAGGTGTGACATACTATTTTTTAATGTATATATTTAGTGTATGCCAAAGAGTCTTTTATATATATATGTAGAATCTTTTGAAGACTAAGTCAAATTCTTAGGGGGAGTGATCAAACTACTAAGTACTATTTTGTAATGTAAAAGTCATGACAAAGTGTTTTTTCCACTAATATCAAAGGGGGAGATTGTTGATCCCTAAGTTTTGTTGTCTATTAGTGTCTTACACTTAGTCATTTTCTAGGCAATGTTGGTCGGTCATCACTATGACCGAGCCACCTTTTAAAGGCCAAGTTATGTTTTAGACTTGTATTTTGTGTAGTTACCGAGTAGTAGTTACTATCAAGAAAGTCAGAGGTCACCGAGTACTTTAGTAGTCACCAAGCAGTTTATGTGGAGTTGTATAGAAGAGTTAGTGTTGAACACCAATATATAAAGAACAGTAAATGTCAAGTGTTAGAGACTTCATATGCTAAGCAAGCCAATTTTGACATATGTGTTTGTAATGGCACAAACACCTAGGTAAACCATTTTGGTAGACATCTATATAATATTTAATGTTTTTTGAGGGAATCACGGAGTTGATTACGCCTTGTATTCATAATCATTAATCCCTATGTAAGGCATGCAACCTATTAGAATAATGGAATGCTTACGTGACATAAGTAGAGAGTCTAGATCGTTGATCTTGATCTAGGAGGTTGATTTTTTGTCTATATAAGATGAGATCTTAACCCTAAAATGATGTATGTGTGTGGATATATTGAAGGAGATCTTGTATATGCAGAACATAGAAGTATTTTGATATAGGCAGAGATCTGTCAGAGTAACTGAGAAAAGTAGTGAAGGGTAGAATAGAGCCATATTTGATTGAGGAGATCAAAAAAGTATTGTAAGGAGAAGATCTATTATCAGCATCATAGTGCAAACCAAAGGATTAGGTACTAATACATTTTAGTAGGTGAATCAGGGTAAATCTCTTAACAGAGTGGTCCTCACAAGCCTATGTAAATCTCTTAACTGAGTTCTTACTTTTTTGTAAGTTTTAAATCCTTTAATCAAGGTAGATTGTATAAGTCTGTAAGCTCTTAATAGGGTAGATCATCAGTTTATGATCAAATTTTGTAGCCCTAATAGGAAAAATTTAATACTACAGTAGTGAAGATTTGTGGGTGTCATCGCCACCCTAGTTTTACCTTTCAAGGGTTTCTGGGTAACCAAAATATTTGTGTTATGTGTTTCATTTCATGGATGAATTTAGATTGTTAGATCTATTTCAGTATTGAATTTCATGTTTATGATATGTAAGTTGAATTTATGTAAAAGTGGAATTAGTAGTGGATATCTGATTCACCCCCCCCCCCCCCCCCCCCTCTCAGTATCTCACTTTACCATAGTAGATTTCCAACACAACGTATGCCAACAATATTTTTTTCATATTTTGAGTTTTCTTTAGGTATCTTAGCAACTAGACCATTTTCGGAGCTTCTAGAGGGAAATTGTTTGTTTCCACCAATAAGATCTCATACGAAACAACAATTTTAATTTTGATACTACTAATTATTAAATATTTTTGGATCTTTTCTACTTGCCCCCATTTTTTATCTGACATGCTACTGCCCCAAATTTCACATCCGTAGAGGATCACCGGAGTGACCAACCAACCAAAAAGCATTTTTTGGATTTTTCAATCTCATAACTCTGCATTCCTACATCTATTGTGTAATGAATATAGCATTTTCTAGCCTCCCTAAATTATTTTTTCTCTACACATTTTCCAATTGAGTTTTTTGTGAAATCAATTCCAAAATATTTGTACTCATTCACTATCTCTAAAGCATTTCTTTTGAGAAGAAAAGTTGTTTGCATCTTTTTGTTTCTTTTCAAAGAGAAGATTACAAATTTGATTTTTCTAGCAGTCGCTTGCATCCCAACCTCATGACACTTTATTTTTTATTTCTCATCAAGATATTTGTATGTAATATGTTATCATGAATAGTTCTTGCCACCCAAATTCCATAACTCCCTCACACATTATTGTGTGGACCAAACAAGAATGAGAATGAATATTTATGTTGAAGGCATTCCTTATTTGAAAGGAACTACCTGGCTCCGGCCATCAACAACAAGTAACAAAAGAAAATGGATGCAAGATGATTTAGACATCGACGACCATTCAATTTTTTTTAACTTTTTCTTGTTGTCATTTTTTTCTTGTGTCAGCTTCTTCATTTTTTTTGTTATCCCTGTTTCCCATGTATATTTGCCTTTCTTTGGATTATTTTATTATTGTCATCATTTTTTCCTTTATGAGTGAGTGTTCACTTTACCCACCAAATCTTGTGTGCCTATTTAAGTAGTGATTCAAGAGCATCTTGGGTTTATGAAAATCTTGGATCAACCAAAAATATGTTAGAGCTTGTTTGGTTTTCTCAGTAGCTGCTTTAGAGTTCTTGATGGAGTGTTCCTTTTGTTCCCCAGTAAGCTCGGTTACCTCTTTTTTGTTCTTTACCGAATTGGTTTGGTAGTGTTCTTTACCAAGTTGGTTCAGTGTGTCCGGTAGGTATTGCTTAGTTCCTAATTTCACTAACTGGTGTATTTAATTATTTGACGCTAGCTGACATGTGCAGTTAATTTTAGTCATGATATCAATGTTGGGGTCTCTCATTGGGAAATGTGTGGACCTAAATCTAGATCATCACTTTCTCCAATGTTGGATCTAAAGGATCTTTTGAGTTGACATGTTCGGTGGCCTCTTATATAAATAAGTAGAGTTATTCTACGGTTAAAAGGAAAACAGAGAAAGATAGAATCAAAAGTTTGGACCCTCACATGTATGAGGACTGCTTTGTACTTTAATTTCATTGCACTGGTCGTAACTAGGAAGGCCTTACAGCCCAACATGTATGAAGTTTGATGAGTATGTGAAAGATATCTCCATTCCTTCTTTCCTTATCTGTGTTGTTGCTTCTAATTTGTTAATATACAAATAGGTTTGGTATTTGGGAGTTTCCTAGGCCCCTATATCCATCCCTCCTTGTGTTAGGTGCAAGACCATCTTGGGTTTATGGCAATCCTGGATCAACCAAAAATATGTTAGAGCTTGTTTAGTTTCTCGGTAGCTTGTTCGGTTTTCTTGGTAGCTGCTTTAGAGTTCTTGATGGAGTGTTCCTATTTTTCACTAGTGAGCTCGGTTACCACTTTATTGTTCTTTACCGAGTTGGTTTGGTAGTGTTCTTTAGTAAGTTGGTTTGGTGTGTTTAGTGTTTCTCGGTTCTTGAGTTCACTGACTGGTGTAGTTAATTGTTTGATGTTGGTTGGCATGTGCAGTTAATTTTGGTCATGATATTAATGTGGGGATCACTCATTGGGAAATGTGTGGACCTAAATCTTGTTCATTTCTTTCTCCAATGTTGTATCTAAAGGATCTTTTGAACCGAACTGTTCGATGGCCTCTTGTATAAATAAGTAGAGTTGTTCTAAGATTAAAAGGAAAAAGGAGTGTTGATGTATGTAGCATCGGTCAGATAAATAAAACTGACTATATGATTATTATGAGAAATGATTTATTACATATATAAATATACTAATATATATAATAATTGATATAATTTTATATATTAATATGCATATACATATATATAGTTAGTTTATTTTTATTCTTATAATAACTATATAGCTAATTAATAAATTAGATTAATGAATAGACATGCCCCATGAAGGGACATGTCCCTTCTTGTCTTTGTCTTGTATATATACAAGAGATCGATGCATTTGGAAAATACATACAATCAAATAGTGCTATTACATTTGCAATGATCCTAAAACCTTAACATGGTATCAAAGCCAGGTTGCAAATGTAAGAGAGTAGTTTGTTGTTGGTGAATGTGTGATTGTCACAGAAAATATAGTCTCAGTACGAGGACCATATCTCACAAATGCACCATTGGATTTTTCTGAAGTTTGGATATGTTGGTGATAAATAAATGTAGAAAAATCTCACTAGAGAGATTGGAGAGAAAAAATTAGATTCAAAAGTTATGACCGACTGTGTATGGGTCTATGCAAAAATCTGTAAAAGAGTGAGGTTCCTTCTTTAAAAGCCTAACCACTTGAAGGGAGATCTAATCAAATTGAAGGTTTTCATAGTGTATAGAACCTTTGGATATTCAAGACAAGTCATGTGAATAATTATAGTAATGTTCGAGAATGATGACATCATTCTGTGAATTTGCATGATATTTTCTATATGGGATCACCTTACAGAATGAAATACTTGAAATTTATAAAAGATAAGTATTTCACATTTTATTACTGCACATAATTTTTGAGTTTGTAATGCATGCTATACTATTGGTTAGTAAAATATTGTATGCTTCTATCATTGGTATTTACGGTCGAGATAGTTTAGTGAGCTATTTGTAATCTCTATCTGACATACCTTTAGGACAGAAGCACAAGATAATTACATTCAAGGGAGAAAGAACTTGATGCTTGCAAACAAATTGATGATTGAGACTAGATGCAAAGGGAGTCTAATATTTCAAAAGAGGTCAATAAGTTGATAAACTTGAGCTTCAAAGGGAGTAGATGGTTCAATCAACTTGTGACAATCTTGATCATATTGATTGAGAGGGAGTTCACTATTAAAGGTGAAACATTTATGAGGTAAACTTGATATAATTGATTATTATACTAATGAATCATGAATATTTTTAATGGGCCTGCCCCCTGTGTAAATCATGAGGAAGTGATGACTTCCAAATGATTATCACTTGTATTTATAAAATTTATTGTAAGGTGACGATCCTACAATAACTTGACCTTCTATTGTGATAAATATCTTGTGATGGCTAGAACAGATCATAATAGATAGAACTTTTGGATAGAATCGTTGATTGAGGAAATCCACATTAAAACTTCAAAACTTGTGGATAGAATCGCCGATTGAGGGAATCCACATGAAAGCTTGAGAACTTATGGATAGAATAATTGATAGAGGCAATCCACACTAAATCTCATGAGTTTGTGGATAGAATCGCCAATGGAGGCAATCCACACTAAAACTTGTGAGCTTGTGGATATAATCGCCGATGGAGGCAATCCACGTGAGAGCTTGTGGATAGAATTGCCGATGGAGGCAATCCACCTAAGAGCTTATGGATAGAATCACTGATGGAGGTAATCCACACGAGAGCTTGTGGATAGAATTGCCAATGGAGGTAATCCACCTGAGAGCTTGTGGATAGAATCACTGATGGAGGCAATCCACCTGAGAGCTTGTGGATAGGATTGTTGATGGAGGCAATCCACCTGAGAGCTTGTGGATAGGATCGTTGATGGAGGCAATCCACCTAAGAGATTATGGATAGAATCATCGATGAAGGAAATCCACATGAGAGCTTGTGGATAGAATCACTGATGGAGGCAATCCACATCTTGAGACTATGTTTCTATTGATTGCATCATGAAGATGGTGCTTCTATTGCTTACATCTTAGGGTTGATGCTATCAGGTGTCATAAGTGTTGTCATTGGATTGATTTATTCTCCCTAGCTAAGAGGGAGTGTTGATGTATGTAGCATCGGTCAGATAACTAAAACTAACTTTATGATTATTATGAGAAATGATTTACTATATATATATATATATATATATATATATAGTCTATATTTATTCTTATAATAACTATATAGTTAATTAATAAATTAGATTAATGAATAGACATGTCCCATGAAGGGACATGTCTCTTGTCTTTTCCTTATATATATACAAGAGATCGATGCATTTGGAAAAGACATACAATCAGATAGTGCTATTACATTTGCAATGATCCTAAAGCCTTAACAAGGAGAAAGATAGAATCAGAAGTTTGGATC
This sequence comes from Chamaecyparis obtusa, assembly GCA_027943335.1. Lineage (NCBI taxonomy): Eukaryota > Viridiplantae > Streptophyta > Pinopsida > Cupressales > Cupressaceae > Chamaecyparis > Chamaecyparis obtusa. The sequence continues at coordinate 1,144,513 of BSBK01000494.1, read as the reverse complement.
CTCGCATGTATGAGGACTGCTCTGTAATTGAATTTCATTGTACTAGTTGTAACCGGGTTGGCCTTACATCCCGACATGTATGAAGTTTGATGAATAAATGAAAGATATTTGCATTCCTTCTCTCCTTCTCTATGGTGTTTCTTTTGAGTTGTTAATCTACAAGTAGGTTTCATATTTGGGAGTGCCCTAGGCCCCTGTATCCATCCCTCCTTGCATCAAATAGAACTTTTCAATTTAATTTTTTTAATGCTCTTTGAGGTACCCTACACATGTTTTATCTTCGATGATGGTGGAATAGAAAATTTAGTAAGATTTTTTTAACTTTGAAAAGAATTTTAATTTCCTTATATATAATTTTTTATTTTTTATTATTTTTAAAAATTTATATTAGTAAAATAATAAATATAATATATTAATATTTAACTATATATTTAAAACTTTTTAATTATAAATTATATATTTAATTTAAAAAATATATATTTATTATATAAATAGTGTACTATAACATATATTATACAATTAAATGATTTTAAGATATATTATGTGGAAATTTTAATAATAATATAATTTAATTTTTAAAAATAGTGAATGTAATAAATTTTTAACAAATATAATTATTTGTTAATTATATAGTGGAAAACTTTTCGATAATAAATTATATTGTGATATTGTTATGAGGATTCAATTGTGTAGTTTTTTGAGTCAAACTCATTAACTCAAAAAACTATAGAGTTGAATCCTCATAGCAATATCACAATTTGACTTGCTATGAAAAATATCTCCTACTCATCAATAAATTATATGTTTCAAATTGTTTAAAAATTTTAATCTTTGTTTAAATAATTATTATATTATAGTATATTAATATTACTTTAACTTTTAAAAAAATAGCTAAATAATAATCAAATTTTAACAAGTATAATTTTTTAAAATAATAATATTAATTATTATTCATATAAACATTGAAATAAATAAATAAATTATGAATTCACATTTAATTTATTCAATACATTTTAATTGCAATTTACTTATAACATTTAATATAAAAATTAAAATTTAAGTTTAATTATTATAATATATGATATAACATATTAAAATATATAATTATATATTATAAATATATTATTATATTTCTTTATATATATATATATATATATATATATATATATATATATATATATATATATATATATATATATATAACTAATATAAAAGATAAAAGATAATATAATAATATATTATATCATATAAATATAAAATTATACAATTACTATTTAATATATTTTATAGTACCTAGCACATAGTACATGGTGACTTGTGTCTTCTCTTATACTTTGTGTGTGGATGTTGGTTACTACACCTTAATCTATTTCCTTCCATGATATTATTGTTTGATAACATCACAAGGAATTATATAGTTACAATACATTTAAATTATTATTAATAATAAATATAATTTACTTTCTATATGACATTATATAATAATTTATAAATGATAGTAATATTATTTTATAATTATTCCAACAAGCTTATTAGAAATAATTTTACTATTTATCAATAAAAATATATTATGTAAATTGTAATAAATATTATATAATAAATAATAAATTCATTTATTTATTTTTGATGAGTGATAAAAGATTTTTATTAAAGATTGGGTTTTGACTTGACCCAAACCAAGGATGGATACAAGAGGGGATCCAACTCCCTAAAATCACCTTCACTAATAGAGGCCCCTTAACAAGCCTTCCAATCAAGCATTACATTTAGACCCACTCTTCATGTGAGAATGAATGGTCATTATCAAATTCTCCAACTTTCCTAGATTTCTTATGATCCCTCTTCCCTTTGACTACCTCCCAAACATCTTCTATTTTTGCAGCCTCCTTTACCTACATTAGGGTGGATGTTGAAGTAATCTCACTTACTTTGCTTCCTTGATTCCCTCCCAACTCTATAGCAATACTCCTAGAGCCACTGCCATACTTTGTACTCAGGTTTAAGGTCACATAAAGCCCTACAGGCTGGAGAGGAGTCCCATAAGTCCCCCCCAAACTTTTTGCGTTGTTCCCAATCTAGAGTTGATCCTTCTTCCCCCATGTAATCTCATTTAAAGAGAGGAAAAGTTAGTCTTTTTACTTGAAAATGCCTTAGTGGTGTCACCTTGCAAATTTCCCTGTTTGATGCCTATGGGTATGTTGTTTTATATAATACAAATAGTAACATTCAAATGAATGTGAATAAATTATAACTAAGAAGCAACATAATATGAATAACTCAGAGATAACACAATGTAGTTATACTTGGAAAAAACATAGATCTTTTCATAACATAATATGTCTGTACAATCAACAACAACATAACTCATTTCGACCCAATACAAATAGTGTTCAACAGTTGGTTAAGTCTGTCAACCGTCAGCACTTGACACCTTTTCATAATAAATGTTTTATTATACTACCAAGTTTACTGACAAAAGTATTAGTTTAATGACTAGTGGCATATTTGTCATCTACATCATTCCACCCCACAAAAAAAGAAGAAGAAAAAAACATGTCGTCTTCCACATGACAGAAAGAAAAATGGGGTAAAAACATAAATAAATCTATTGTGAAGGAAGGTGAGAGGACGTCCTTAGAGTGTTGGAGGATGTCATGCATAGAATTTTATGGTGAAGGATACTGAGGTCCCATCCTATTTCCATTTTCTTTTATCATGCTTCCTTTAGTAATCTCAAGGCGTCCATCAAATCATTCTAAGAGGATGCTAGATGCTCATCCTTCCCTATGAGAGCTATCGTTTCTTGTTCCAGCTTGTTATCCAACTTCCCTACTCTCACTTGTAGGGTTGTCTCTTACTCTAGTGTCATAGTATGTCCCTCCTCTTCCTTTTGTGTTGTCCATGTCATCTGTTATAGTTGTAAGAATGTTTCTTGAAAGGTCTTCTCTATCCTAGAAAGAGTACTCATCATCTTTGCCTATCTTGTCTACCATGTGAGAATATGTGGTGTGTTCCATGCTTCTAGCATCTCTTGTGTCTCAGTCTCCAGCCATACTTAGGATGTGAGACATTCCATTAATTCCCTTTCACACTCATCTTACATGAATCTAAGGAGTGTCCATGCTTCCATGGTAACCAACCTCATGTCTAACTCTTGAGAGAGAGGTTTGTCATACCTCGTGTGGCTACCATCATGGCATCCAACTCAACTAGGAATCCCTACACTGATGCTCCAAATCCAAATATGGGACTCTCTCCTCCAGACCCATCCATGACTCTTTTCACTACTTCCTCTCTAGAAGGGGAGGTCCTATGTTGGCTCCCTCCTTCTACTTCCATAATCTTTAGCTCTGCCTTCATCACTGATGGTACCTCCCCACTCTCCCAATCAAATTATTGTCCCATAAATAATGTGGGTGAGGGTGGAAGAATAGCATCCACCTCCATCTAAAATTTATCCAACAAGTTATCTCCTTCTACATCCTAGAGCCTAGAACTGCCTCCGCCTCATATACCATAGGGGCTTTCTCTTGTGATGTAGTTGTTTCATGTATTGAATTTGTGAATATAGTAGCTAGAGTGACAACTCTAAATGGAGGTGCAAGGGTGACCACTAATGCAATAGTGGTGTCTCTATTAATGCCTCGTGAAGTGGTGATGTCAATAGTGTGGGTCCCCCCTTTGTGTGCTCTCAGATCTACCAATTTCATCTATGGTACCTATTCTATTCAAACTAAATGGGCAATAGATGAAAGATGAGGTGAACTAAATACAATCTTGGTATTGAAGGTCTCTTTGTACTCCAATCTAGAAGCATGTGTGACCTCTCTAGCATGACTCTCTCTACTCATACGGTCTCCCTTGGTATGAATCCTTATACAGTTCCTTGGGGTATGACCTCTTCTTTCCATATGACTTCCTTCTGCATGACCTCCACTCATACAACCTCAACCCACATGACCTTTTCTCATACGAACTCCTCATTTATGACCTATGCCTCCTCGTGAATGGCCTCCCCCTCTCTCTATAAATATGCCTCTTCTAGCACTAGTCTAGGTAGGGGTACTTCCCTTAAAGGTACAAAATCCACTTCTTTAGATGTTTCCCCTACTTCATTATTTTGGCTACCCATGGCCTCATTTCCTCATGTAGCCTCCTATGCATTTTGTGCCTTGGTATTGTCCCTACAACATGGTTCCATGTAGAACCCTTCATCCTCTAAACTATCACTCTCTAAAGAGGAAGGTTTCTATGTCTCTTCAACTGTCATTTCCTCATCTTCCTTGTTGGAATTTTCATACTCTTCTCCTCCTTCCTTGGTACTTTTTTTAACCTCTTGTTTAATCCTTTTTCTGAGCAGTTCCTAAATTTCTTCAATGAGGGTGTCCAAATGGAGCTAGTAGTGAATGACAAGCTTGTAGGGCTCAACACAACTCTTTGGAACAAATTTATGCATGTTTTTGGGTGCTACCTAAGTGTGTAACACCTCCAAGAATAGGTAAATGACATGTTGCAACATGTAAAAGGTTTTATGTTTCAACTACAAGAAACTCTTGATGCGTTCAAACAAGACTTGTCCCCAATTATACACCATGCCATTATTGAGTCCATTCATCAACCTTAGCACCTACATAGAAATGGTTGATGCCATGCTTGCTCATGTAAGTTTGATTTTTAGCATGTTGATTATACACTTATATTTAGGGGGAAGTTATAAAAGATTTCTTAAGCCCTCTACTATTACTATTTCTCTAAAGGTTATCCTATTGCTACTCTAAGAGGTTTGGCTTGCATATTCATTCTAGTAATAATTTCTTATCTTTTACAGACATTTTTGAAGAGGGTTTTATGGATGAATTCCCTTTGTATAGTACACAAAAAACCTTATTAAATTATTTCTGTGATTAGGATATCACCATTGTCTGATCAAAATACCTGATGGGGGACTTATGTGTATTTCGGTCATATCCATGAACCACAATACACAACATAGGCTCAAAATTCCTGAGGTTAAAAATGGGCATAAAAATGATTTTATCTACTTTCTCTTTCTTGAGTGAAATCCTCAAAGGGTGATCATCTAGATTTCTTTCCCACAAGCTTTGCACTCTCTTCCTGTCACACTTTCAAACATTAGATTTTCTATTGTGACATGTTCATCTTTCTGCACTTTCCCATGAGCTTTCTTCTTGTTGGATGTTTCCATATCTATTGGTGACATTTTTCCTTTATGGGCCTAACTTTATATTTTATATCATACTACCCTTTTAGGGTTCCAATACTTTTGTTCATCATGGTGTATAAACCTCTCTTCAATTCCACAACAACATAGTATTCAAGGTCATATGAATTCCCCACTTTAGTTGTCGTATGGTGCATGCACTCTACCTATTGTATGGGTGTATATCTACTCCTTTTGTTTGTATGGTTTATGGCCACCCTCTCTTGATCCATACAAAAGTTTCCCATATTGTTGTATGTTGTATGAGAGTTACTCCTTGTCATACAAGAGTTTCCATTTACTATGGCATCCATACGTGGGTTTCTACTGTTATTGTCTTCCATACTACATATGACTTCTATATTCTCCATTCCTTCCATATGGTATCTTTTTGTACACTATCCACCATGTGCAATATTTGTATAATAAAAGCCCTTTTCCTATGTATGAGATGTTCCTTTTTTTTTGTCTGTACAACATACATCCTCATGATTCTCTGTATGGTGTACTACATATGGAGTGGTAAACAAATTGCTTCCCTTCTTCACTATGTTTGTATAGCTACTTAGGGATTTTTCTTGTATCCCTCAATTCTAAAAGAGAAAATGCAAACCAGACTTGGGGATTTTTATTTAATTCACATAAATCTGCTTCTTCCTACAAACTGAGGGACAAGGAAAGGCTAACTTGACAAGGCATGCAAGCCTTCTTCTCTTCGAGCTCCACGCACTCAAGTGGGTGTACCTAATAAAGCATAAATCTGCATATATAATAACTTCCTTTAACAAAACCCCACTATGCAGACATGAATGTGGATAGTTCCCAGACCTGTAAGAAATGGGAGTACAAGACTCAACCAATCTTATGTGAGATCCCACTTGCATAAGTGTCCCAAGAACTAGAAAAATGGAAAATGCGACAAGGATTAAATCCTTCTTCTATTAGAGTTCTAGGCTTGGGAAGGCTAACCTACGATTCATTTCTTCAAAGAATCACCAAACAACACTTGTATTCTGCAAATACAAGTTATGAACATGTATGCTCTTCGATAGAAAATAAATATTAATTGATTTTAATGGATTGATGATGAGAAATGAATATTTGAATTGATTTCAATAGTCTTGCATATAGTCCTATGAAATATTTTTATTTTAGGACTGAAGGGAAGCATTCACGGGAAACATTTTCAGGGAGAATGAAGTCAAATTTTAAAAGGTTGAGAATCAAATTGGTTAGAGAGGAATGATTGCAAGCATGAGGCAGTTGCAGAAGGAGATCAAAATTTTGAGGAAAAGAAGATATTCTGTTAAAAAAAATAGACAAGTGTCAGTTGACTAAAATGGGCTTCCCTTTTCTCTATATCTTTCTTCTTCTCCATTGTTACAAGGATGATGAAATTTAACAGTGTTGGGCAGTATTCTGACTTTGGGGTCTTATTTTTTTGGGTTTATTGTCTTGTAAATGTGTTGAATCATAAGCTTTTTTAATGAAGAACAATGGAATCCTTGTCCATATTGGTGATGTCTTTGTTTGTTTTGTTTTGAATCTTTGTATGTTAATTTGTAAGGCATGTTAATGTACTGGTTATAAGGTAGTTGTGAGTTTGTTTTCTTAGTTTCTTTCAGGGAGAGAGTAAATATTTGAGACAAATTCTGAGGGTTTAAAACTTACACATAAATCTGATGTCTGGGTATTGGAGTGAAAATGGTGATTTGTAAGGCATTTCATTTGGTTTCTGTGTGTTTGGAGTTAGAGGGTTTTCTGGGGATGTATGTTTATTTGACTCTGTTACCCAATAGATAAGGCATTGGTCTTTACTGGTTATGGATTTCTCATCATCAAACCATTAAAGTCAATTAATATTTATTTTCTATTCAAGAGCATACATGTTCACAACTTGTATTTGCAGAATACAAGTGTTGTTTGGTGATTCTTTGAAGAAATGAATCCTAGGTTAGCCTGCCTGAGTCCAAAACTCGAATATAAGAAGGATTTAATCCTTGTCACATTTGCCATTTTTCTAGTTCTTGAGACACTTATGCAAGTGGGATCTCGCATAAGATTGGTTGAGTCTTGTACTCCCATTTCTTACAGGTCTGAGAACTATCCATAGTCATGTCTGCATAGTGGGGTTTTTCCAAAGGAAGTTATTATATATGCAAATTTATGCTTTATTAGGTACACCTGCCTGAGTGTGTGGAGCTCAAAGAGAAGAAGGCTTGCATGCCTTTTCAAGTTAGCCTTTCCTTGCCCCTCAGTTTGTAGGAAGAAGTGAATTTATGTGAATTAGATGAAAATACCCAAGTTTGGTTTGAATTTTATCTTTTAGAATTGAGGGATACAAGAAAAATCCCTATAAAAATTGGTGACTCTACTGGGGATGAAATATTAAAAACTCATAAATATCCAATCAAGTTTGCCTACCCAAGTCAACTAGTAAAGTGGTGACTTATATTGTATAGAGTCAAGTTAAAAGATTTATATCATCTCACCAAGTGTGAGTGGCGACTCTAAAAGTCTTTGTTGTATTAGTGCATTTTTAGAATAAGAACATGATGAGTATGTAGTTCAATAAGCAAATCTGAGGTGTTAGTGAAGCTTTGTTGTGCTTATTGGAAAGAAAGTGAAGAGAAGGTGTTTCAGAAATTAAAATATTTCTCCTTTTCAAAGAGGTGGTGACTCTACCTACTATTACAAGGAATATAGCTTCAAATCTACTAAGTTTTCCAGCCAACGGGTTGGTACAGCCGCAACACCTCTAGGTATTTTGATTTTCATATACAAGTTTTTCATGAAAATCATGTGCATAAAAAATGGTTTCCCTATCCAATGATTATTAGCACTAGCTGAGAGGGAAGAGATTAGTAAGTTTTTACAAACAAATCTTATTTAGTAGATGCAACTGTTATGTTTTGATGGTGTGTGCAAAATATATTAAAAGGGGCGTGTTAAGCTTATTATGGATAAAATCTGTAATAGTGATGTATGCTTAAGTTTTCAAATACAAGGTTGTGGTTACCTGTAGAAGCAAGTAAAAATGTTTTCTAAATTTTCCCAATCTTGTGTGTCTCCAAATGTAATTATGTCCAATAGAACATCCCAGCCAGGAGGTAAAAGGAGTTTTAAATATTATTCGCCTCTAGATTTTGAGGGCATTCCTAGTTACCCTAATACAATACCCTCGGAAATCAAAAAGTTCCTGCCTAAATTTAGTGGGGGAAAAGAAGAGTTAGCTAAAAAACATTTGAATGCATTCATGGATTTGATGGAATATTTTGAGGTCAACCACAAAGATGTGACCATGAAGTTATTTGTACAATCACTAGTGGGAGATGCTAGGGAATGGTTTTCAATTTTGTCTCATTACTCCATTTGTTCATGGAAGGAGTTTGAATCAACATTCAATGAGACCTTTGGAGAATTTATCTATGAATACAATTTGTTAGTCGATCTTGTGGGCATTCACATAGAGGGGAATAAGTTAGTAACTGCTTTTAATTTCAGATTTGGGAAAGTATTAAGGAAAATTCCTGAAAGCTGTAGACCCCATGATGCATTATGTTTGGTCATTTATTTGGCCACATTTGATAGTAAGATGAGTTACTTGATAAGGGACAAGCAACCACAAAATTTGTATCATGCTTTTCAGTTGGCAACAGATCTAGAGAGAATGATGAGATTTGGATTACCAAAACTTCATGGTGCTGAAAATGAAAGACTTCATAAGACAACTCTCCCAAATGTTGTCACTAACTCAGAGGTTCTAGTAAGTAATGAAAATTATGGTGAGTGTTATGACCTAGTTGGTGTAGTGTTAACTAACAAAAATTAGGTTGAGCCTTTAAAATTGTACCATAATTTTGAGCCTTATGTTGTTTGCAATGTGTATAATCAACCCCAAGTTGAAAATAAAAATGAGATAAATGATTTGGGGGTAAATAGATTTTCAGTAGTGGTTGTTCAAGAGCAACAATATAATGAAATTGTTGCAGGAAATAGTGATAATACTAGTGATCTTGAAAGTGATTCTTGTGACCACTTGATTGATAAGCATGTAGATTTCTATAAGCCTAAATTGATGCATTCCTTTTCTGAGTTGCAGCAGGATGTTTGTCATCTCATCCCCCATAATAAATTTCATGATTCTAATTTTGAGGCATTTTCTATTTTTGAAAGTGATAATGTCATACCAAAGATACATTCAATTTGTGGTCATGAGTCGGCATCAGTGTTTTCATATTCTTCTATTGATTTGGAGAATTCTAAAAATGAAAATGAAAGTTGCTTAAGTGAGAATTTGGTTGAAAGTGTTGAAGTTTATTTGCTTTCAGATTTGTGTGAATCAATTTGTGAGATATTCCAAGAAGGCACTTCTCATGATTGTAAAATTAATACTAATTATGAATTTTCATCAGATATGGAAATATATTTGTTTGATAGTGAAAATGATGAATGTTATGATACGACATATGCAAAAATATCTGGTCATTAGGATTTGAAAACTTGTTAAGAAAAAATTAATAATGTTGATAATGTGCCTTGTAACATTGATTTATGCCAGGGAAACATGTGTCAAGATGAGGACATGTGTAATGAACTCCATATTGACTTATTAGAGCCATATTTTGAAATATTTCATGTGAAGCTGAAGGAGGTTTCAAATTTTACATCAGATTATTTGCTTCAGTGAGAGGTATGTTCATTTCTCTAGGATTGTGATGTAAAGAGTGTTGATGCTTTGTTTTTAGAAGATATTGAAGTGAATTAGAAAAGATTTATCAGCTATCAGGTAGAAAATGAGCCTTTTATTTTTGCAGTCCAGCATGTTGATGTTTGTCAGGGTGAACTGAATTTGATGCCACAAGTTGTAGTTCATAATGGTTTGCTTGAGCACTTGTATGATATGCCTAGAGTTGAGTTTAAAAAAAATTCTTTTGATATTCAAGCATGTTTTGAAGAAAGCCAGTATGATTCCAGCTTTTTAGTTGAATCGAAATATTTTTCTCCTTAGCTGGTTAAAATTTTTAGAGAGTGTGATAGCCTTATGTTATATAATGATCAACACTTTCAGAATTTTGGTGTTTTCCAAATGCTTAATGAAAATGAGGGTGCTGATTATTTTCTATATGATATGCTAAAGATTTGTGGCAGTATGTTTGACCATGTTAGCGGAAGTAATGGTTTAAGCTTACCTTTGATACATGGAAATGAGAATTATATTTTTGATAGAGGTAAATGTTGATTCTCACTATCAGAGTTTGAAGTCTTTTGTAAATGTTTCTACATTTGTAAAGTTTCTTTGTTTCTAGTTGTTCAGTGGTTGAATAAGGATTCCCTTGTTTCTGAGATGTGAGAGAAAAGTCTGGTTTTTTTTATTGGTCTACTTTAACCAAGAGATTCTAAGCTCTTTGCATGCCTACATGGGGCACATGTCCCCAATTAGAGTCACTATTGGAACTCTAAAATTTTGGATAAATTTTAGAGTGTATATTCTAAAATTTTCTCTAAGGCAAAGTTAGTGCTCCTAAAATCCTTTGAAAGAAGCCAAGTTCAAGTGCAAGTGCAAAAGGGACCTAATGTTTTTATGAAGAACCACTTCAGGATGTGTTCCTCACCTATCATTGAGAAAATGTAATGGGTTATAGCTCTCGGTTTTCATTTTGGGTATGTTTTTGAGATAGCCATTTGGAGGTGGTTGCCCAAATTTGCAATTTGTGTATTTTCAGAATTTCGTAAGTGGCCCACTTCAGAGGATTACATCTTGAGCCCAGTTGATATTCATGACATAAGGGTTGTTGTAATGTGTTGTAGGTATGGAAGTTAATCTCCATGCCCATTTTCAAACCCCCATGAATTCATTTGCACCGTTTGCAAAAGCCTTTATGTTTGCATTTTATTAAGTTTCTCTAAGTGTGAAAATGAAGAATTTAAGTGGCCTACTTTGAGGTCTCACAAGTTGTACCTGGTTCAAGGTTATAAAGATTTGGGTGTTTCCATGCATTGTAAACATGAAAGTGTACCTTTATGAAGATTTTTTAACCATGAACAATCCGTTTGGTCACTTTTCTTGTCCCTTTCCAAATCCATTTTCTGCATTTTTACTGTGTTTGAGTTCAAAAAGTTTTAAGGGGATGACTTTGAAGTTTAATTATAGTTGACCAATTGTTTATTTGGGCAAGTTAATTGAAGATTTATTTCCCTTATGTGAAAGTGAATCCATATCCAAAGTTCCAAACTGTAAGGGTCTCATCTGATAAGTTTTTGAAGTTAGAATCCAGAGTGTTTAATGCAAATTTACATGTGGGTAGAATTGATTTTTAGAGCGGTCATTTTCAAAGGGTCATAACTTCATATCTAGTTGTGGTTTTGAGATGTGAATTGCTTCCTTTTGCTCCTTGTATCTGAATATTTTCCTAGAAGTCGGGGTGGAACTTTAAGGCATGATTTCATATTTTTGCAAAGGTAATTCTATGTGCAATTTCTGTTGTTTTGGCATCTTCATTGACACTGTGTTTCAGAATGGCCAAGTTTGGTCAGTGATATTTTACAGCCCTAATCTTTCCATGCAAATCCCTTTGGAAAGTATATTCACATGTTGGAAATGAACATAAGTTTCAGACTACATGCTTCTTTGAGGCTTTTTTATCAGTTTTGAAGGTCACTTCCAGAGGCTATTTGTTGTTTATGGGTAGTTTTATAGAGGTTTAATAGATTGATTGTTGTGATTGCCAATTCGACACATCATGGTCTGACTTCACTAAAAGACTGCATTTTAGTAAACTAAGGGTAAATGTGGAGTTCAAAATGTTGATCCTCAAATCAAACTTCCAAGTTGATGCTTGTATCAAGCATTAAAAATGCATTTGTGTGCACTCAAGTGTTGGTGTTGCACTTATTTCTCCAGCCTTGCTTGTGTTCTTCTTGTGAAGTCTTACACATGCCATATTCTATTGAAGTGTTGTGTGCACTCATATGTTTTCAAGGAACTGGCATGCCATGTTTTGTTTTATGTTTTAAACATGCTTTGTGCACCTTCTCCCAAGTGTTGTGTATTCTCTTTTGAGTAGTGTGGGTACTCTTCTTTGCAACATGTGTGTGTACCTTGTTTGGGTGTGTGTGCACCTTGTTTGTAGGGCTATGCACACCACATGGAGGTCTGTGCACACCCATGTTTGGTGTTATGCATATTTTCCATGGTGTGTGTGCCACAACCAAAGGGAGGAGGCTATCAAGGGTTTTCTTTGTAGTGCACAAGCATGGCACCATGAAATAAAAGCTAGAGCTGTGCGCAGGTCATGAGGGAGCAACAAAGAGCAAAGGACTGCTAGGTGGATTTTTCCCACATGTGCCTGGTATGGTGCTAGAGGTATGTTTAAAATAAAAGGCCCTCAATACAATTATAAAGTGAAGAGAAAGAGGTAGGTGGAAGCCTCTTGGATTGTGGTGCCCGGGTTATGTGGATGCCAGCTTGGCATGATATAAGAAGTTTTTCTTAAGGAAATTCTATAAGTGAAAGTGTTTAGTCCCACATTGGTGTGGTGAGGAAATTTTGAGCACTTTATAAGTAAAAACACTAACATAGTAATTTAAAGAATGAGTTGGAGACTCTCTATGCGTGTTAGTGACTGACAATGACTAATTTTTGTAGAGAGGTGGCGAGAAGGTGGCAGTTGGTCATGTGATCTCCAAATAAACCTATAGTTAGTGAAAGGATTCATAGATCTGGAGATAGCGGTTAATTGACCACGGTGCCAGGTCTCCAGATGTTAGTGATCAAGCCAAAAAGATTGGGAGATTTAGAGATGCCTTAGTTGCATGATCTCCAGATGAACCTATAGTTAGCCCAAGCATTCATAGATTCAGAGGTGGTGGTTAATTAACCACATCACCAGGTTTCCAGATCATGACAATCAAGTGGAAATCATTGGGAGATTCAGAGATTGAAGGCCAATCTCCAGATCTCTGGATAAACTCATAGTCAAGACCAAGATTCAGAGATCTAGAGATAAAGGTAGTCTCTAAATCTCCAATTCAACCCAGCCAAGACTAATCAAAATGAGCAACAAACCATCACTTGACACTTGGTGAATTCTAGGCTAAAATGTAGAAAAGAAATAAAATAAGACAAGGAAAGTGCATATTTTAATGTGAAATGCAGATTTGAAGTGATTTCAATAGTCTTGCATATAGTCTTGTGAAATATTTTTATTACAGGACTGAAGGGAAGCATTCATGGGAAACATTTTTAGGGAGAATGAAGTCAAATTTTAAAAGGCTGAGAATCAAATTGGTTAGAGAGGAATGATTGCAGGCATTAGGCAGTTGTAGAAGGAGATCAAAATTTTTAGGAAAAGAAGATATTTTGTTAAAAAAAATAGACAGGTGTCAGTTGACTGAAATGGACTTCCCTTTTCTCTATATCTTTCTTCTTCTCCATTGTTACAAGGATGATGAAATTTAACACTGTTGGGCAGTATTCTGACTCTGGGGTCTTATTTTTTGGGTTTATTGTCTTGTAAATATGTTTAATTAGAATCTTTTTTAATGAAGAACAATGGAATCCATGTCCATATTGGTGATGTCTTTATGTGTTTTTTTTTAATCTTTGTATTTTAATTTGTAAGGCATGTTAATGTACTGGTTATAAGGTAGTTGTGAGTTTGTTTTCTTCATTTCTTTCAAGGAGAGAGTAAATCTTTGAGACAAATTCTGAGGGTTTAAAACTTACACATAAATCTGATGTCTGGGTATTGGAGTGAAAATAGTGATTTATAAGGCATTTCATTTGGTTTATGTGTATTTGGAGTTAGAGGGTTTCTGGGGATGTATGTTTATTTGACTCTGTTTCCCAATAGATAAGGCACTAGTCTTTGTTGGTTATGCATTTCTCATCATCAATCCATTAAAATCAATTAATCTTTATTTTCTGTTGAAGATCATACATGTTCATAACTTGTATTTGCAGAATACAAGTGTTGTTTGGTGATTCTTTGAAGAAATGAGTTCTAGGTTAGCCTGCTTGAGTCTAGAACTTGAATAGAAGAAGGATTTAATCCTTGTCACATTTCCATTTTTCTAGTTCTTGGGACACTTATGCAAGTGGGATCTCACATAATATTGGTTGAGTCTTGTACTCCCATTTCTTATAGGTCTGAGAACTATCCATAGTCATGTCTGCATAGTGGGGTTTTGTCAAAGGAAGTTATTATATATGCAAATTTATGCTTTATTAGGTACACCCACCTGAGTGTGTGGAGCTCGAAGAGAAGAAGGCTTGCATGCCTTTTCAAGTTAGCCTTTCCTTGCCCCTCAGTTTGTAGGAAGAAGCATATTTATGTGAATTAGATGAAAATTCCCAAGTCTGGTTTGTAATTTCTCTTTTAGAATTGAGGGATACAAGAAAAATCCCTAACATGGTGTGAGTCTCCTAGAGTTGTTTGTGTGACTTCCCTTCCTTCCTATTATTGCCTTCAACTTTGTTCTTTTCCTTGGATAGTTCCTTCCACTCACGTCTTTAAAAGATCATTTATGTCTCTTCAATTTATTGGTTTCTTTTAGTGCTAGGATTTTAATAAAACATGTATTTTAATAAGAAACACTAATGTATTTATTTTATTATGATGTTTATATTTTTCCTTTCCATCTTATTTTATTTTTCTTATATCTTTTATTATTCCTTCTAATACTAGTCTTTTAATCATATCCTTTCCCCTTTTTATTTTTCTAGCCCTCTTCCCTTTCATTTCAAACTTCATAACCTTGATTCTTTTAATTATTCTTAATTTTAAAGATGACATACCTTTCCCTTGTTTTGCGGTCTTCCACCTCCTTGTTTCACCTTCGTATATTTCCCTTTAATTTTTTTAAAG
Source organism: Chamaecyparis obtusa (assembly GCA_027943335.1). NCBI lineage: Eukaryota > Viridiplantae > Streptophyta > Pinopsida > Cupressales > Cupressaceae > Chamaecyparis > Chamaecyparis obtusa. The sequence goes on along the minus strand of BSBK01000494.1, from coordinate 1,129,423 downwards.
TGTTTGTTCCATATTTTTGTTATCCTTTTCCCTTCTTCCTCTATTGCTCAAACTTTTAGCTTCTTCTAAAGTTCATTGTTTTCCTCCCATCGCCCCCTCTTTGCACCTTTCTCCTCACTCAAGAGGACCTTAAGCTCATAGGTTTATTGCCACATGCAAGTTCTCAAGGGTTTTTTGTAATAGTTGTTTTCACAACAAGTTCCCAAGTATTGTAGGTCAAATATTTTTTCCACTAGAGGTGTAGGTCCCATCCCTTTATAGCTTTCATCAATGTACCTACCTCTAAACTTCTGGTACCATATAGCTTCCTCTTCATTCACAGTCAGAGGTCCCACTAGGTTTGGTATTACTCTCCATAATGATTGTGGCCTTGGTCGATATGGGGCTTCATGCCTATCTACCACACACTTATGGATGAGTTGATCCACATACCCATCTCCTTATGAGATAAATAGGTCATTCATCTTTATTATCATCTTCAAGCATGGTCCAAGGGTGGCACCATACTCCTTTAGGTCTATCTTCTCCTCCAAGTCTTACTTGAAGACCTCTCCCTTGTATTTTTGCTTCTTGTATTGTTCTTTAGACTCTTCATCAAGGTTGTAGGCCACACAACCTTCTCTTATCCCTTTGTAGGGTTCCTTCCATCTCCAATATTTTTTTATCCTCACCCAAAGTGTTGGTGGTCGAATAGTGTGTTCGTGAGGTGTTTATGCATTTAGGGCACTGCAATTCCCTCCACATGCTTCCTAGAAATTTGTTCCTCCAGGGCCATCATAGGCTTGGCTCAGTCAAGATCTAGTTTGTATGGTTCTTCCATTATTATTAGTTCTTCCTCAATCTCCTTATCATGGTCAATCATCCAGTCTCCCTTAGTGGCGTATCCCAACATGTTGATTGCTACAATGTGTTTTTTGTTGTCTTGGTAGATTTTTAACTTGGAATCATTTACTAGTTCCTTAATAATTTTTCCATATAGGGTGGTAAGTTTTACAAATCCATTATTTCCCACCTCTCTTATTTTATAAGGTTCAAGCCAATAGACTTTAAAATTGTCAAGCTTAATTTTGTTACAACTGTTATATTTCAAAACTAATTATCCTAGAAAAACATTCATTCACCAGAGGTGTTTGTCATGCCAAAATTTCTTCTATCGTTGAACCACCTTCATAGGTCATTATGTCACCATATATCATTCATCATACTTCAACAAATTAAATAGTCATTCCTTTAGGATTTATGTATCTCCCAACTGATTTTCTACTACCACTCTCAGGCTTGGTACAACATATTATGTAGGCACCATGACCTCCTAGTCGTACATGAGTTGGAAGGGTGTGTGCCCTATTGTCATTTTATAGGTGGTCTGGTATGCATAGAGTACCATAAGAAGTCTTTCTTCCCAATACCCTTGTTCCACTCCATATGTCTTGTACAATATTAACACCAATATTTTATTAGTAGATTTCGCATGCATGTTGGCTTGAGGATAGTATGGGCTTGACAAATTATGAAATATTCAAAATTCTATTTTTATAATTCGGATTACCTAGTTCACAAAGCATACCCCTTAAACACTTATAATAGATATGGATATGCCAAATCATGTTACAATTTTATCATAAAGGAATTAGGTTGTACTAAGAGTAGTGTTATCTGGGAGTGTCATGGATACTACCTACTTTTCCAAGTACTTAATGACCACCACTATATACCTACATCAATGTGCGACACTCACCTTCAAAGGTCCCATAAAGTCCAATCCCCATCTTTTGAATAACTCTTGGGGATGTGAGGGAAACAACGACATGAAGTCTCTCTTCAAGGGCTTGTCCTCCCTTTAACAAGTACCATATCCAAGAACCCACTATCGGGTATCCATGTGCAAGGTTGGCCACCACATCCCTATAAGAAGCACCTTCTATACATTGGAATTAGGCTCCATGTGCTCTCCTACAAGCCCTTTGTGGGAATCCTTCATTACACTCAAAATTTATTCCTCCATAATATATTTGTGCAGTACATGGTTGGGTCACATTTTGTACAACAACCCACTGATGAGTTGGAATGTTTTACTTTTTAATACCAGCTTGCTTCTTTCACTCGATGGCATCTCCCAAGGAAACATGGAAGTGGACAAACACTGACTAATATGCTCATACGAGGAGGGTAGGACTACTATCTAGAAGAGATGGTGTCTAGAAAACCATCATTCACTCCTTCAGTAGGATCTCCTAATTTTTTTCTTAATAGTTGATCTACAATAACATGGATTTTTTGGGTTGTACTATAATTGTGAAGAATTCTTGAAGTAGGAGCAACCACCGACTTACCCTTCCTTGTATGATTCGCTTGTTTACCAAGTACATCAATGCTTGGTGATCCATGTAGAATGTGAAGGGTGTGGTGAGGAGGTAGTGTCAAAATTCTTGTATAATGTACACCATACCCAATGCCTCCCTTTCTATCGTACTATAATTTGTTTTGGCCCTTAACCATAATTTGCTCACAAAATATATTGGACGATCCAATCCTCCCATGTCCACTTGTTCCAGCGTGGCACCAATGGCATAATTCAAGGCATCCATGTGTACGTGGAATTCTTTATCCCAATTTGGATATGCCTGAATCAATGCACTTACTAGTCTAGACTCAAGAGTTCTTTGAATGCCTCTTCTTGTTCGGTTCCCAAGATAAATAGATCACCTTTCCTTGTCAACTTGTCTAGTGGAAATGAGATCTCTACAAATCCTTTGATAAACTATAGGTAATAGACAACATTTCATAAGAAGGATTTAAATCTCGTCACATCCTCCATACTTTCCATCTAAATGATAACTCTTACCTTGTCAGGGTCTGTCTTCAATCCTTCCTTGCACACTATATGGCCAAGTAGCTTTCCCTGTGGTACCATGAATCAAAATTTCTTTTTGTTGAGTACTATCCATGCCCACCAACATCATTGCATACACTCTCATAGTACTATGAAGTGAGTTTCCTTCCCATTGTATATAGACCAATCATCAAGGAAAGCCTTAAAATTTTCCACTGACATCTTGTTGAAAATATGGAGTATGATTCTCTAGAAGGTGGCAAGGGCATTGAAAATCCTAAATGGAATCCTATTGTATGTATATATCCCATCTTCGACAAGGACTATGGTCTTCAATGTATCCTCCTCAGTGATACTAATCTAGTTGTAGCCTTAGAATTGTCCATGAACGAGTACATATTGTACCCTGTGACTTCTTCTAGTATGATGTCAGTGAATGGAATGGGGAAGGGATCCTTGACTATTAAGCCATTTGAAATCTAAACAAATTCAAATATGGTTGGCTTCCTTCTTTATGGAGATGACAATGGGAAATACTCATTCACTTATCTACACCTTGAAAATGATTCTAACATCCAACATATTCTCAATTTCTTTGTGTACCTTCATCACATAGTTTTTGTTAATGTCGTACAATCTCTTTTGTATGGGGCATGTGCTTGGTACTAAGAAAATTCAGTGGATGCACAACTCTAGTGGTATAATCTTCAAGTCCTTGTATGTCTATCCAAACACATCCTTATATTCCAAGAATATCTTGAATGTCACAATCTTTAGTATGGTGTCCTAGTCATCCCCAACAAGGATCACCTTTCAGTCATCCTCCTTTACCAAGTTCACCTTCTCTATGCTTAGTTCCTCATATTTCACCACTTTATCCCTTTCAAATCAGTGGGTTGGGGTATCATCCACCATTGTTATGCCTTCCTTGTATTCACCATACTTTGGAGGGCAGGTGTCCTTCTCTATTGCTTCAACCTCCAGAACCTCCAACATGTTACAACCTAGATGGAAAAGTTCATAATCCTCCATTTACTAATGGGAAAGTTCATTGAGGGAACTAGTTTCATCCTCTGAACAATTCCCTTATCTCAATACCCCTTTGTCATCAAGCTCCATCCCTCCTTCCATATCAAATTCTCCTCCTTCAGACTCAGAATTTTGATGGCAAATCTTATCTTACCAGCTAGTTCTATAGATCAATTACATAATTTTTTCCTTCACTCTCAATAAAGATTGTATTATTTGTCCAATTGTGATTGGCCTTTTCTTTGATGAGCCAAATCCTACCAAGGAAAACATCACACCCCTTATTCCTAGTGAGATGAACACAAATATGAGGAATAATTGTTGGGTCCCAATGACTACTTTATGGGCCATCAATCTTCCAATTGCTGTAATGTCATGTTAGCCGACACCTACCAAATGGAATGGTGTCAACTAGAGTGTTGGATTTCCTAGGGCCTTCCATGTTTTCTCTGATAATACATTTACACTAGATCTATTTTCCATAATGGTGTTGGTCAATTTGCACCCCATAATTTCCATCTTGACCACTGCTAGGGTCCTCTCAACACTAACTGCCAAAAATAATGGATTCATGGTACCATTGGTGGAGTTTCCCTTATGTTCCTTAGTCATCCATCCATTGTCAAAGGGCTTTTTGTTATCTTGACTACCATTTCTATTATCATCCACATTGGTAATTTCCACCTTTATTTATCATAATGTCTCCAATAGGTCTTCCACCCGTACTGGTAGGGTACCTTGCAACATCTTCTATATGATGTTTTCTTCAAATGCTAAATGTAGGGGAGTACTAGAAGTGCCATGTGACAATTTTCATTCCTCCTCCATCTCTTGTTCAATATCCATTTTGGCTTCCTTCAACCTTTCTTTCTCCGTATGAGGATCAAGGTACATGGATTTTTTCTCCTGCAACCTTGTGATTGCAAGAACTTCCTCTTCAGGGTGTGTGACTTCTATCATGCTTACTCCCTTTTGTCTATGATAGTTAGCATCCATGTGGTTGCTTGGACTACACCATTATTAGATAACTGAGAGGGGGGATGAATTAGTTAAGTCTAGTTATCCTATAGTCCCAAATACTCCCAGAAGTATATAACAAAACTTTCAAATCAATTAATCAACTCGGTAAAATATCAACTATGCCTTTCTCTTCATATACTGATTACCAGTAAATTAAATACTTTGTTTACCGATCTATCTAGTTATAGTAATGTGTAAAGTAAAATAAAAATTCAACACATCCATACACGTATAACACATAGATTTTTAATGTGGAAACCTTGTTAGGGGAAAAACCACATGGGACTGGTAACCCAAAATAAATCACTCTTCTAAAGTGAGCTCGATTAGGAGCCAACCCTATTAAAGGTTACAAAACACACTGTGAGGTGTGACCTAGTTAGAGGATTTATCACTAACGATTCTCCCCTGACCAAACATTCACTATGGGACCAACAAGAAAATAACCAACATTTTTTCTATTGAAAATATAGAGTCAACTGAGTACAACTGATAGTCACAACTAGAATTTGATTGGCTATCAAAAATTTACATAGGACTTATATGTCGAGTATCTAACAAAATTACAAAAGACCAACTACAAAGCAGTTTATGGATTGAACCAATCTATAAACATTACATTACAAAATCCCTTCTGAAGGATATGCATAGTATTAACAAAATAGGGTTCATCAGACTTGGACATATTAGTCCCATCCTTTCTCTTGCCAACCCTCTTCATTGTTACTTGGGTTTTACTCATTAGATCTCCATTTCTCTTCATTGTTTTCCATGTTTCCATCATCTGTATTGCTATCAGGCTCATTCCTCCTGTCTCTGTCATTAAGGTCTTGTGGCTACACATTTCCTTGGTTGCTAGGGTTGGAGGGATCACTGCCAATGTGTTCTTCAACTCCTTGAATCTCTTCGTTTATCAGTTCAAGGACAGTTACACTCTGGATGTCTTTTGCAAACAGAACTATAGCCCCTTCTTTTACCAAACTATGGAATCTTTCTCTTGGGATTTGGATGGTAGCAGTAACCTGAGATAAGATATTGAAATATGTGAGTTTAAAATTAAACTCAGTAAGGTCCCTCCTCTTTGCTTGGAAGATGTCTTCATTCATCTATTTCCAAATAAGCCATAGAACTTTAGTAGTAAAGGTAAGCCAAAAGTCATTAAGCTTGTTGTCAAAAGTCTCCACATAACCAACTAAAATTTCATGCCAAGACAGACTCAAAGCAAAATTCCCCAAGACATTACTATAAAAAAAAGAAGACCAAATATTGACAGCCCACTGACATTCAAAGAAAATATGCTCATACGACTGAACACAATTACATACAGAACAAAAAATGGTGTTTTTTGAACCTTGAGACACAAAATAACCAATAGCATTCTTTTTCAATAGAAAATTCCACTTAAAACAAACTTTTTTGGGCTCAACATGAGAATACCATAACAACTCAAAGACTAGAGGCCACTTATTGCACAACCAGTTCAAGCCCCAGGCTTGGTTGTTTCATTAAAGATATTGTCATTGTTATTAATCATTTTATAAATTTGCTTGCAAGAAAAATTACCAAGAAGATTACCGTCACTCCATTTAAGGTATGAAGGGTTTTGAATAGAATCAATGCACAATTCAGGAAACCAATTACCCACTGCCTTTTTAATGAGGGTATAATTTTTTTTCTAAGAGGGAGGAATATCAAATCTGCTACTTAATTCTGCCCAGGAGGACATTTTGTTATCAACCAGTATATCATTGATGAGGGAGATACCTTTGTGCTAAAAAACATTGAGTGAGGGCAAGGGGTTTATCATTAAGGTATATAACCCACCAAATTGATCTATCAAGAACTGAAAAGTAAGGATTTCTCCCTATAGCACTTTTGGAACAAAGGAGTGATTTAACATGTCTCCATGCCTTCCACATAGAAGTGAACACTTTAGATCCAAATATTCTCACATCGAAGTCACCTAGGAGGATGTCAAGAAAGGGAACATTGCTCCATGATTTCCCTTTTTTAATAGTGGATTTGGCAATATTATTCCTAATTAGAACTTTCCATGGCTCATTACCTGAAATTTCCTTGACAATCCATTTGGATGCTAGTGTCATACCTTATTTTTTAAGGTCTTTAATTCCTAGACCTCCCTGTATTCTTAGGGTACAACACCACTCCCACTTGACATTATGCCTTTTCCTATTATCAATACCATCTGACCACAGAATATCTCTCAAAATCTTTTCAAGCTTATTTATTTGGTGATTGGTAAACAACCAAGTTGAAGCATAATAAATGGCATGAGATGATAATACCATTTGAACTATCTATAATCTTCCTACTAGAGATAACATATGAGTTTGCCATTTTATGTGTTTTTTTTCAATTTTCTTAAAAATCCAATTCCACATTTCATTAAGTGAAGGGTCAAGGGAAAAAGGTATACCCAAGTATTTGACAATGAAGTTAGGCCCAGACCATTGCCACCCTTTGTAACCAAGCCAAGGGGGAGGGGTGTTGTCCCAACCAAGAATAATAGATTTATGTGGGGCTATCTTAGCACTAGATGCTTCACAAAATAGTTGGATTCTACAAACAACTCTATCAAAAAAAATTTCAAAGAGTTCAACAAAAAGAGTCGTGTCATCTGCAAATTGCTCAATGAGTAGTTCTTCTTTATTAAGAAGGGAGATACCTTTGATAGGAGGACCAAATTCAGTAGCTTTAATAATGTATGTCATAGCATCAAAAACAATCACATAAAGGGCAAGAGCTAGAGGGCAGTCCTACCTATTGGATCTACCCAAGGGGATAGGGTCAGAAAGTTCTCCATTAATCTCAATAACTGTATTAGAGTACTTAAACAAAATCTTTACCCAATTACAAAAATATTCTGGGAAGCCAAACTATTTTAGCATAGCAAGCACAAAGTGCCACTCAATTCTATCATATGCCTTTTCAAAATCTAGAAGAATCATAGCTACATTTTGGTTATCTACCTTTGCCCGATGCATTGCTTCCCAACTGGTAATTAGATTCTCTAAGATAAATCTACCTTTGATGAAACCTACCTGAGTAATTGATATAATGTCATTTAAAACCTCAATAATCCTTCTAGCTAGTAGCTCAGCTATCACTTTATAAGAGATGTTTAATAGAGTGATTGGTCTCCAATTTTTGACTTGGGGTTTGTCTCCTTCCTTAGGGAGAAGCTTGATTATCCCTTTGTTGACATTTTCTCCCAAGGTCCCATTATCAAAAGCAAATCTATATAGTTCAAAAAGTTCAGTAGAGATCTAGTCCTTGTTGATTTTATAGAATTCAGCTGGTATGCCATCAATGCCCGAGGATTTCCCATTAGCAAGTGATCTTATGGCATCTTCTACCTCTTGAATGGAAATTTCTTTGCCCAACATATCTCCTTGTTTCTTATTGACCTTATTGGGAATGATACTAATGCATTGCTCCATACATAAATGCTTTCCTTCATTATGTTCAGATGTGAATTTTTTTTTATAGAATTCCACAAAAGTTGTCATGATCTCTCGGTTATTGGTGATGAACCCCTCCTTAGTATGAATACCATGGATTTCCTCTCTACACTGTTTAGCTCTAATGATGTTGAAGAAGTATTTGAATCCCCTATCACCTTCTTTGATCCAGTTGGCCTTAGCTCTAACTTTATGACCCTAAATTTTATATTGCTGAATAATTCTAAGTTTCCCTTTTGTATCAATCAACTCTCTTTCTAGAGCCTCATCACTCCCCTTGTTTTGGAGCTCTATCTCAGTTTTCAAGAGATTGGAATTGAGGGATCTTTCTTCAAAATTCTTGTCTTTGACTTCTTTGGTTCCTATAGTTTGAGATAGTTTCCTCCAAGAATATATTAACTGATTCCACTTATCAATATGTGAGGAGTCTGCAGACCGAAACTTGGAGAGGATAGTAGTCATCCTGAGGGTGTCCAGATTATCTTCATTGTTAAGAAGGGAGATATTCAATTTAAATAAATGTCTCTTAGAGTTACTATTGGATAGATTTTCTTGATCTTTGAGGCAAATACAACAACTGATGGGAGAATGATTAGACATGCTTGCAAGAACAACACTGATGGGGTAGACTCCTATGTTGTGGACCATATCAAATTCATGTTTTTTGATGTACACTCTGTCAAGTATGCAATAGATTTTGGACTTATTAGCCTGAATATTACACCAAGTGAACTACATTCCTTTATGACTGCCTTTGAGTCCCTCTAGTGGATCATAGATAGCAAAATGCCTCTTGAACCTAGTCCAGAAGAAGTTTTCATTTCCTTTCCATTCAAATCTCCCTCCTCCTGATTTATTCTTAGGGCATTCAATCATGTTAAAATCAACAACAAAGGTCCATGCTGCATTGGGAAGATTGACTGATAGCCATTCCCATAAATTGGCTCTTTCCCTATAATTATTTGAGGCATATATATTACAGACCCCTATAATTTTATCTTTATACTTGAGAGTAATCCATAGTGCCATGTTGCAAGGTGACAACCCATTAGTAATGATTTTGTCACTCCATGAGGAGTTGATAATGGTTCATATCCCCCCCTTGCCTCTATCATGGTCAGAATAGTAGCATTTTGAATTGCCCCATATGAATTTTAGCATATTAATAGCCTGATAACCAGTAGTTTTAATCTCTTGCAAACAAATAATGTCCTTTCCTTAAGGTTATTACACCATCTTCTAATAATATACTTCTTATCTATCATTTACAATCCTCTAAAATTCCAACTATGAATTTGTACTTTCATTATTGACAATTAGAGGGTGTAGTGATCTTGCATAACCTAGAAAAATAATCCAGAATCTCATTCCCTTTAGTCTTATTAACTCTATCCTTATTCTTCAAGCTATTTCTTCTGTCATATATCTTCCTTTTATTTTTCTTAGATAGGACTTCAGTGAATCCCTCATTGGTAAGTGTTGTATCAACATTGGTTTCAATCTCAGCTTGTGTCTCACTGCTCTATAGTAAAGGTGTGGCCAATGTGGAGTCATTCTTATGTTCTAGAGGGGATATGGGGATTGAAGCATAATTAGCTTCCTTAGCAGTAGATTTAATTTTTTCCAATGCAACCTGTTGGGCATTTTTCTTATTGTTGTTAACCTTAATATCTTTTTCCCTAGGAACCAAGATATACTGAGGAATAGTAGGAAATCTTAGCTCCGAGTTCATTATTAGCAGTAGGTCTAACCTCATAGTCCCCCTCAAGCAGAGGATTATTTAGGGTAACAAAACCATCGGCTTGGGTATCAACAATATTATTAACATGGATAGGGTTTCAAAGGCTACCCTCAGGATTAGCAACCTGAAAGTCTTTAGATATTTTCTTAAGCAATGTGCGTTCCTTTTTATTATGTCCTTCAATTTGCAATGGAAACAAGCTCCAATGTCACCAAGTCTAACTACCTTCCATATGAAAAATTCATCTTCAAACTTTAAAGAAATATTGTCTGGAAAGGAGACCCTCGGGGTTGGCGCTAAAAGCACACGGGTATTAAGATGGGGAAGGTTAATCTTGGTTTCTTCAATTTGTAGAACAAACCCAAGGGGTTTAAACATGTGCAACAAGAAGGGCCAGAATTTAGGTTGAACTCCTAAGATTTCTAACCAAAACGGGGAGGCCTGTGAAACAACATCATCAAGATTACCTTTTGGGGACCAAGGTAGGGCTCTAAACATAGTTTTCCCAACATTCCAAAAATGTTTACTCTGAACTTTTTCTTGCATTGCATGATTCTTGAAAAACACCACAAACAATCCTTTTTAGATCATCCTACTGAAACTAACAACAATGCCAAATTTTTTCACCCCAAACATTGTCTATCTAGTCATCAAGAAACTTACGTGCAAGGAGAAATTTAACATCCATACACAAAAATAAAATGGCAACATTTTTAAGTCTAGATTGTTCATCTTTGATAGCATTCACCATGTCAATATTCAGAGATAGAGAAATAGTGCTACTAGCAAGGTTCAGATCCTTACCTATTTCTCCATGACCATCACTGGGACTACGTGAGATATTATCGACTCCTCATCGATCTCCATGGGGGTTGGGAGAGCTTCCTTGGCTTGCCACATAATCCTCGACAGAAACACACTCAAAGAATGCAAAATCTGGGCATTTGGCGGTAGGCCCATCAGCCACCACTTCTTTGAAGGAAAGCTTTAACCCTCCAACACCACGATCACCACAACCACCATCATTCTTAAAACCAGTATCACCCTTCCTCTCTTTGTTATGATTAGAACTGTTCTTCTCTCCTTGCTTGTCGATGTCATCATCCATGAAAAATCACATGCCCACGACGCAAGCAACCGAGCCCTAAGCGACACAAATCAAAGAGAAGAAAGCATACACAGGAGCCCAAAAAATAATAAAACAAGAGACCAAATGTAGAAAAAGAAAGCAAAAAACAAAAGAACAAAAACCTAGCAAAACCAAAGGACAAAATGCCATGAAGCAAACACGAGGCACAGCAAGGCAACCCAAACATGAGGAATGCCTGCAGGATGGGAAACAAAGCACATGGGAATATGTGCCCACTTGCAGAGCAATCCTCAAACAATCCCCTATTTATTGTTGATTTGTTGAAAACAACCAACATTCATTGAATGCCATATTGAAATATAAAGACTGTTAAGTCCCACTCGGTTAAGAGATTTATCTATAACAATGATACAATAATGATCTGATTCAAATACCTGATTTGCAGATTTTTAGATCTATGATAAGCTCAAAAATACCTTTGATCAATAATCAATTCAATATCTCTATTTCCTCCAACTCTGTTATGCTCGGTAATTGCTTTCTCTGTCGCTTAGTGTTGTCTATAGATTTTCTCAATTTTGTCTTCAGCCAGTTTGATCAGTGTTGCATGAAATCAATCTTTTCATGCAAATTCTCCTATAGCATGTTCAATAATGAATCTCATGTCTCTTTATATAGACATCATAAATTATTTTAGTTCCATCCATAGATTTTGCCTCTTAGTTTTCACTGTAGATTTTTTTTGCTTTAACCTTCCTCAGCAGTTGTGTCAATAACATGTTTCATTCTCCTCCATTTGATCATCTTTGAATTTTTTCAGTCATTTGATCATCATAACAAACATTATCATTTACCTCAAAATCATAAACAATTGTTTTGCTCATCATTTTTAGTCGGCAGTCATAAATTCCATTTATTTCTTTCACTCGGTCAATACCGTAATGCGTCGGTGATATCTAACTTGGTTAATACTATACTTGGTATACACTACACTTGCTCAATGTATACAAAATTCTTCATTTACCAACCACATAAACTTGTTCAGTCTTGATCTTCAATAAATAATAGATTCATGTAATATAATCAATTAACTAACATAATGCCATAGAATCATCTATAAGTTACCCAATGTATACCATATCCATATCTTTCTTATCCTTCTCATCTTCATGTAGATATCTTATTCCTTTACCATTTTTTCCTTCTTAAGATGTTTGTAACCATCATGACAAGTACAATCAAAACTAGTTGACATCAATCACAATACATTAACTGATTTAATGTCTTGCATACACTTTAGTATCTCAGTGATCATCAATCGCTATCTTTCAAATATCCATTCCATTGTCAAACTTCCCTCAAGATATCCAATCAGTTGTAATTTATCAACCATTTGCACAACATGCTTCTGCCACCTTGTTCTCTTTAACAATCCCACGTAAAGTGACCCCAATCATTGCATCTACAATATTGTATCATGGGTCACCTCTCATATCGTACTAGATGTAGCTTCTTGGAATTTTATTATTTATATTATTATTACTTCATCATTTGTTGTTATGGTACCCACCTAGCAAAACATTAGAATTTGTAGGTCTCGGTGGTGTGGTAGGAAGAGTTGCATGTTTTCTTTGGGTAAAGAGAAATTGAGTGCTCCTTGCCTTTAGGTTGTATAGGCACTCCTTAATGGAGTGTCCCAATACTTGGTAGATGTTGCACAATGCCTTCTTTTGGTATTTGGCCTCTATATACCCTTCCACTTTACAGTTTGTACACCATAGTTCTCTTTTGTCCTTTGTAGCTTCCTTCTCATCTCTCATCTCCTTCATCATTCACATCATACCCTTCTAGAGAGCCTATATGGCCTTGGATTCTCCTTTACTTTCATTGTCTATGCTATCATCATCACTCATCTTTTTATTTTTATGGGTTGTCTTATTTTCATTTTCAATGTCCATGGCACAGTTATAGGCATCTGAGTAAGATGATGTCGGTACCACTTTTATCTTTTTCCATAATGATCGATTCAATCCCTCAATGAACTACCTTTTCTTTAGGCCATCCATTGGATGGTTCTCTAATTTACCAATAAGCTCCTTTAGTTTACAATGGTAGGCTTATACACTCTCATTCTTCCATTGTCTTGTATTGTAGATCTCCACTACCACTTCATCGTCATCATGAAGTAGCCTGAACTCATCTTGAAAAGCCCTTCTCAAATCTTCCCAATTTGTTATGTGCAGTCCTAATAGGTCAGTGTACTAGTCAATGATGACTCCTCATAAGGTGGTAGTGAAGGCCTTCGACTAATAGTAATGGTAGTCTTGGTCATTATCTTCCCATATCGTTACACGTATTTTTTAATGGCAGGTCAAGTCCTCTGATCCATCCCCACTAAACTTAAGGAGTTTCAATTTCTCGGGAGTGTTCACCATTTTCTTCAAACGGTTGACACTGTGTGCATTATTAGACTCAGGTGGGTTAGTTCTCCCTCGACGTCCTTGTGCTTCACTTACACCTTCGGATACATGCGAGTCCTCTACCCCTCCATATTTGTCGCTAATGCCTAGGTTACTTCCCTCATAGTACCAGTACTCCCTTCTCCCCAAGGTTTTTGGGTTTGGTCGCCCTATTCTAGGATCCTCTAATATAACTAGTTTTCCAATGCCCCACATGGTACTTTCAAATAATGTTTCTACCTCCCCTTCAAGGTTTCTCTCCTCATTGTTGTCATCCTCAAAGTGCACTAATAGTTTAGTTGGTATTGAGTCACCCTCCAAACTATCCTTGTTAGTCACCTTCTGTACAGAGGAAATGCTTGCCTGGTCAGCAAGGTCCTCTCCTGCTTCATCAGGGAGTGGTAGCTTTCATGCAATATCTTCCCACTCTTCTATCCTTTGCATGCCACTTTGAATTACGCTCTAGTTCTTGCTTTGTGGGGGACTTAGATATTTAACTAGTCTTTTCAGCCATTGCCACCTTTCACTCTGTTCTTGGATTAAATACATTTCAACAATTTCTACTTCCTTTTTTTATTTTGTCTCTTCCTTTGTAGGTCACCTTCTGTCCTTGTTTGGTAGGTTGGGAGTTAATTATTTGAGTTGTGAGAGGTACAATGTCTACTTTTGTTGTGTGGTTCCTCCTCACTCTAATTCCTCTCTTCATACTATTATAGTATCTCTTGGTGATGATGTTCCCTTTTTCTTGCCACACGTTGTTCTTCTATTTCAACCAAGCTCTATGCCAACAACTTTGGGATGCTACAAAGAAGATCATAGAGCATTGGTCACACAAAAAGTTCATCATGTAAGATGCCTTTAGGGACCAATCTCTCACGAGCTTCTCTTTGCACGTACCAGTCGATTGACACTTCCCACACACACACCAGATATTACATCAATTGTTCTTCCCTTGTTACTTTCTCTTCTTCAACATCACTATTAGTTACAAGCACTTGTTGTTCGAATGGTCGACCCATCACTCTGCCATAATGCCTTTAATTTCTCTGATCTCTAGGTTAAAATAGGAAACAACACCAAAATGTTTTCTACCTATGGGTATGTTATTCCGTATGATGCAAATAGTAACATTCAAATGAACATGAATAAATTATAACTGAGAATAAACATAATATAAATAACTCAGAGATAACACAATGCAATTATACTTGGCAGAAAGATAAATCTTTTCATAGCATAGTGTGTTTGTACAATCAACAACAACATAACTAATTCTAACCCCAATACAAATAGTGCTAACACTTGGTTAAGTTTTCCAACCGTCAACAACTGACACCTTTTCGAAATAGATATTTTATTATACTACCAAGTTTACTAACAAAAGTATTAGTTTAATTACTAGTAGCATATATGTTGTCTACATGCCCAAACCCTTATCAAGGCTCACATTTTGGCCATCCTATGAAACTCTTATCTGTGCATTCTCTACCTCATCTTTCTTAACTTCTGAATCTTTGCTGCCTCTTATTAGTAGCAAATACAACACATGTGTCTCCTTCCACTAGGAAGCCTATTTATGAAACCTCTTCCTAGAGCAATTGGCTGCAACATGTTTGGTCTAGAAGCATCTTCTACATCTAAAAGGAATGCCTTTTTAGTCTACAGGTTGCACCCACAAACCATTCATAATTTTCAAAGATAATTTTCCCATAAGGGATTTAGTCAAATCCATTTCTATTAGGATGCAAGAAAAGATAGTATGAAAGTAGCCTACTGAACCCTTGTCCACCTGAACCCTTGTCCACCTTCAAAAATCTGCCTAAGGAATTACCTATAGCTTCAAAACATGAATTAAACTAGAACTAAAGTGACAAATTTGGAAATCTTTCCCATAGATGAATCTTATCAAAAGATTCAAAAGCTAGGTTGAAAGCAAGATACCATGGTTTTTGTAAGAATTTGCCTAAGGCAAATAGTAGAAACCAAGATCTCTTCAAATTGACTGATCTAAAACCCTCCAATGGCTCTGATACCATGTAAGAATTTGCAAATAGCAAATATTGAACCAAGGATCTAGAGGTTGAAGAAAAGCACAAGAGAGAAAATATAAATGCAAGGATGGATTGAATAGATCCAATGAATTACTCAATGCTCAATGAGTTGAAATGATTACATAATAGGCCTCCTTATATAGGAAAGGCAATAAGAGAGAATGATAAGGAGCTAATAAGCTATCACCTATGCTAGGTGTAATCACATGTCCACCAAATGTGGATCATCCTCGAATATGCAATAAAGTATGTGCATTGGATTAGGATGATAATGTGATAAGAGCACGAAAGGTGGATCTCACACACAAAGAGGTACATGTGATGATAACTATCACACCTAAAGTGGAAATTCTCCTACACCATGTGCTTAATGAGCTGCACACTCCTAGGTGTCTCAATCACAAACTACTATGCAATGCATTAACCTAAGTAAGATTAAGTAAAGTGTAATTAGGAATAATTAATTACACCAATAGTTTTAATAGTAGCAGATACTTATCTCCCTAGCTCCATTATGTGATCAACACTTTGTGCCTATCTTTCTTGCTATCAAACCCAAGCATAAAAAAACCCCACATTCCTGGATAGATTTAAACATTATCAGATTCTAGAAACTCACTCCAATGAGATGAGATCCATTTGTGAAGATCTCCCAAGCTAGGCCAAAAGCCCTTAAACCTCTCTATCAATCCCAGTTCTAAAATAACTTTTTGTTCTCTGCTTTTTCTTCTTGAATATTTTCCTCTATCCTAACCAAGATCATGTCTACTAGGGGTTCAATCCATTTTGAGACATTCCCCCCCCACTCTCATTACAAGCCTTCTTGGATACTACAACAAATGATCCAGTCTTCACAATATTGCACCCCTTCGAGCCCTTGGAGATTTGCAACTTGTTTCTTTGTCCCGTCTCCTTTGTTAGTGGGCCCCGAGCAGTGATCGAAGGAAATGAGATAAAGTTAGAAGCCGTGGAGGCCTCGCCAAATTCAAAACCTTTGAAACCCCCTGCTTCATTCAGAAAAGCAACAAATTAGAAATGTGCAAGGTTGTATGGACTTTAGGATGAATTGACATCATAAAGTATCACTCTTCAAGAGCATATAATCGAAACAACATCTTCATGATCATAAGATTAGATGTGAAACTATAGAAAATCAAGTACACATACAAGAAACATATTGGCATAATGTAATTTACGACTCCCAAAGGTGAGAAAAAAATACGAACAAGAGAAGTGATAAAGAAGATACAATCGATCAATTGCAAAAAAGTCAAAACAATAAACAATTTATGGCATAATTCATATTCAATGAAAAATGACACGTCCTATGCAATTTCTAAGTATTTTCCTTCCTTGACACTATCTATGATATCTTGAGAAGTACATGTGGATAAGGGCACTAAAGGATAATGCATATGTGACAAAAAGAAATGAGGTTATGCTTGTCAACTACAAGTAATTCAATATTTTGTAAAAATTATTATCATTGTTTTAAAATTCACAATAGGTATAGCCACCATACTAGGTGTCATCCTATGTCAAATCTTCATTGATGAGCCAATTACAAATTGACACAAAACATCTCTCTCTCTCTCTCTCTCTCTCTCTCTCTCTCTCTCTCTCTCTCTCTCTCTCTCTCTCTCTCTCTCTCTCTCTCAGGGGAATCAAATCTAATAATCACATCCATTTATTTCATCGTCTGTCATTGGTTATAAAAATGTAGACATGTGGTGGTAAACAAAAAGCTGCTTTCAGTCATTGCAACACTCGGAGCCGTTGATCATTTTCATTTTTCTCACCGCTTGTCTTTTTCTGTACTTGTTCTCAGTGTTGGTTTCTCTTTCACCATGTCAATTTTTTATTGGCCAGGGTATCGTTCGTTCCTTGCTCACTATTTATCGCCTTTATTTTTCCACCCACCATTTTTATCTTTGTTCATTCCGTCTCTTCTATTTTTGTTGATTTTGTGTTCCACGTAACATGTTGTTTCTGTGTAGTATTTTTAGATTTTTTGCAAAAGAAAATAAAACATTAAATTGTTCAACGACTTTTTTATTTTATAAACTTACTCAGGAAACATTTTGTTGTATTTTAAAGATGCATCCTAATAAAACAAACTTTTGAAAATGTCAAATAAAAATCATATGTAAAACCTAAAATTATATGAGTTAAATAATCATAATATTATAAACAACAAATCTGATATAATATGATAAAATTTGTCACGTACATTATAATTTGATCATTAATAATGATTTTGTATATAAATCTGTAATATTAATATTATATAACATTATTAATAATATAATATTATAATAAATACTATATATTAGTTATAATATAATTATATGATAAAATATAAATTAATATATTATTAACTATATTAAATATGTATTTATATATTAATAAATATGTTAATAAGCATAGTTATTTTATTATATATAATGAACAATAATTACTAACTTTATTTTATAACAAGAAAGTATTATATTAAAAATATACTAAATAATAATTGTTATAAAAATCATATTCATTTTATATTAATAATTAATACTAAACAATAGACATTTTAAATAATTATAATTTAATTAAATGATTGATAACTTCAATATTAGTATATTAATGCTTATAATATGAATATATGTATTGCCCTCTTGCTCCTGCCCTCTTTGTGATTGCCTCTGATGCTTTGTTTTACCTTCTCAAAGATGATACTTTGTCTCCTAAAGTTCAAGGTATTACTCTTCCTGATGACTCCGAGCTTCTGAATATTCAATTTGCGGATGATACCTCGCTCTTTCTTGAGCTCTCTTATCGTAATATTCACTGCCTTACTCAAAAGCTTGATATTTTTGGAAAAGCTTCAGGAGCCCACATCTCCAATTCCAAATCCATCCTTCTTGGATGGGAGGAGGAACCCCCGAACTGGCTTCTTCAGACTGGCTTTTCCTAGGGTGGTCCTCATAAAATTGTGCGCTACCTTGGTATTCCTTTCTCCATCTCCCCCTCCCTTAAGGATATGTGGCTATGGATTAAGGAGAGAATTAACAAGAAGTTTAATAAATGGGATAATAGAGTGCTATCCCTTGCCGAAAGAGTCCAAGTCTGTCAAAAGATCCTCTCTTCTTATAACATTTATTATTCTTCTATTTGGATGTTTAGTAATTACCAGGTGCTTGAAATACAGAAGGCTATCAGGAGATTCCTATGGTTTAATGGGGAAGGGAAAAGAAAGGCCCATGCTATCAAATGGAGTTGGTGCCATTTTGACAAGAAGCTTAGAGGATTGGGTCTGAAAGATCTCAGGCAGCAAGGGATTTCCCTTGCTGCTAAATGGATTTTCCAGACCCTTGATGGGCAAGAACCATGGAAGGTGTTGATAAGAAATAACATCCAGGCTGGTGTCCCCAAACATGCTAAAACTTGGAAAAATCTCCCCTTTTCTGATCTGGTTGCTGGTTCATTTCCTGTCTCTGTTCAGGGTACTTGGGTTTTCAAATCTATTTGGAAGGCCTGGGAACATATAGATTCATTTATAATGCTAAGTTTGATAACAACACTTCTCTGCATGGTGAACGGTCTATTTGGTGGAACCTTCATCATAATGGGAAGCCTCTTGCCTTAACCCAAGGCTGCTTTGCTAGATTTTGGCATAGCAAAGGAATCAAGTGTTTTATGGACATCTTGGATAATGATAACCTTATGTGTTGGCAAACTATTAGTTCCAACTTTGATCTCCTTGTTTCTCACAAAAGGACCTTTAATATGATCAAGAATGCTTGTGCCTATCTCAATCTCCCCCGCAAAAATGATGTCGATTCCCACAGGTACCTCTCATTCCGTTGGGATGATGGTTCCCTCCTCCCTAAAGTTAAATCTAAAGACATCTATAAAGTCCTCAATAGCGATTCCTCAATTTTGCATCATCTTAAATCCATCTAGTATTTTAATTCTAACCCCCCTGAGTGGCAAAAAACTTTTGAGAAATTCTGGAAGTCTCCTATCCCCCCCAAGATTAAATGTTTCAAATGGCAGCTTTTGCTGGATAGACTGCCTATTAAAACTCAACAAGGTGGCTCTGATACTTGTCTTGTTTGCAAGATGCCTGAGAGTATGAGGCACATTTTCTTTGAGTGTTCTTTTGCTAGGGAAGTTTGGATGCTTTTTGGAATTTCCATAACTGAACACGCTACTACTTTTGATATTATTACTGGTTCTATTCTTGGTCTTAAAAAAGATGCTAATCTTTTCTGGCATATTCTCTCTTCTTACATCTTTTGGTTTATTTGGAAATATAGAAATGAGGAAAAATTTCAAGGCAATGGAAGAACTCATACTGTGTTTCTTAGGAAACTCATATGCTCTAAAATTATTTCACAGGTTTTCTGTGTGATGCGGCTTGAGAGGGAGAAGCTACAAAGATTTCTCCATGATGGCCATGCCACCATGTTTATTTACGAAATGAAAAATGGGTTAGAATGGGCCAGCATTGCTAACAATCAAGTTGCCTTTGAAGATGCTCTTAAAAAGCTGCTTAAGGAAATCAGGGATACTAGAGGGCCCTACTTTGATAAATTTGAATTATTCACTCATATCTTGGAAAGGAAGAAAGTTGTCTGGATGGAGGGCGATCAAGGATGGACCTCCTGGGTTGAAGATTATAATGATGTTCTTCTATGACTATTATTGGCTCCTTTTTTGTTGCTTACTCTCTTGATAACTGTTATCTGTGGTGATCATACTTTGTAATTTTGATATGAACTTGGTGGGTTGAGGCTCCGCCTCTCTGCTCCTCCTTTTGTACTCTTTTTTTTGTGATCAATTGATATATAATTAAAAAAATAATGGTATAATATGATATTAATTTCAACATTGGTTTTGAAGAAGTTTTAGTATTTTTTATTGTTGGAAATATCTAAAAATAGAGGACAACAAAACCGAGGCAACATGTGTTTCTATAGAGTTGATTTTTGACATTTCCCTCGAAAATAATAAATGTTGAAAAAAACACATCCGACACTCGAAAAAGACAACGAATTAATTGTAACCCAAGACCAGGGTCTTCTGCCATGTTTATCCCCAAATTATTATATATACGAACTCATTCCATTGATCCCACACACAAATATAAATATTAATTTAGATTTGTATTTAATGGGATTGTTTAGAGATTAATTAATTTAGATTTGTATTTAATGAGATTTTTTAGAGATTATATATAAATGGATAGGATATTAGTTTTAGAAATAATAATATAGATTTTATATGTTGATGTTACATAAATTAGCAAAATGAATCAAAATAATAAAAAAAAACAATTATTTGTATGGTTATGTGATTATGATTATAAGCCACAAAAAGTAATTATGATTTTTTTTAAACCTAAAACTTATGTATGTAGAAATTATTATTATTACAATGCAATCTATTGTATTTGTATAGTTTAATGTATTGATCATAATTTGTAATTAATATTATCGATCAAATTTATATCATATATAATATTTATATTTAATAAGTTGTAATATATTTTCTATTTATATCATAGTAGAATAATTATCCGTTAAAGAAAATAATATTATATAGATAGATATGTTAAGAATGCAAATGAAAAAGACACATAAGAGAAATGATGTGTA
Organism: Chamaecyparis obtusa; assembly: GCA_027943335.1. Lineage (NCBI taxonomy): Eukaryota > Viridiplantae > Streptophyta > Pinopsida > Cupressales > Cupressaceae > Chamaecyparis > Chamaecyparis obtusa. The sequence continues at coordinate 1,108,079 of BSBK01000494.1, read as the reverse complement.
TCGAGCGCGCACACACACACACACATATATGTATATATACATATATATATGTATATACATATATATATATATGTATATACATATGTATACATATCTACATACATATATATATACATATATATATACATATGTACATATGTATATACATATGTACATATGTATATATATATGTATGTATGTATATACATATGTACATATGTATATATATATGTATGTATATATATATATATATATATATATATATATATATATATATATATATATATATATATATATATATATATATATATATATATACATACATATATATATACATATGTACATATGTATATACATATGTACATATGTATATACATATGTACATATGTATATACATATGTACATATGTATATACATATGTACATATATATATACATATGTACATATATATATATATATATATATATATATATATTATTTTTAATAATTTAGTAATATGCTAAATATTTCTAATAATTTATTACGATTATATTTATCTTATATACTTGTTTACATTAGTAAAGGTTGACGTACATTTATGTTTTTTATAATTATTTTTCGAGTACCTATTGCACACTAAGATTTAATTACTAGTTTAAATTATGTTTGGTTTTCTATAAATAAATGCACAATTGATTTAAATGTATCACTTGTTCATAGCGACTATTATGGAATAAACAATATCATTTTCTAAATGACCTACCAATTGACCTTTCATGTGATACACAAATGTATGTAAAAAAACCAATTTTTTTCATAATTGACTTTTGAGAACTCTTGACGGTGCAATTGCCACACAATGATAATTGATAGAAATACTTACCGTGGGAAATGTAAAAGGCAGGGAGTTGCACGCGACGAGATCTTAAGAGAAATGCTTTAGGCTCCCTCACAGCAGGTGGGTGACAAGCTTCCAAAAGGTGACACAAATGTTTCGGTCGACTGTCACTTTTTGAGCTCGTTTCTAAAATATCTGTTTTAAAAACTAAAATATCTCTCCAACTTTCACGGAATCAAAGAAATCGTAGGAGGGAGTGCTATACTGAGTCAATTGAACAATCGGGGCAGGGATGCCTCCTTTCACGAGGGAGATCGAGTGTACTGCTTACTGCAGGTAAATTTAAAATGCCCATCTCAATATTTTTCTTTTGATCTCTTTTGTATGAGGGCATGGGGGTTCCCAGCTTCAGTAAAATTAAGTTTCTAGACACCAAACTTTACATATTTGGGTTTCCTCAGTGGCTATTTAGTGCACATTTTCAATTTTTTTGGAAGATTTGTTATATGAAACATTGAAGTCATATGAACAGTTGAGAGGGAAAATTTGAAAGAATGGAGGTTGCTAAACAAATTCTGAGTTGTTGGTGATTTTTTATAGAATAGTAGCTCAAAAGTTCCAGTTTCAACAATCTGATCTATTATGCTAAAATTGAGTCAAAGCATGAGTTTAATATGCTTATTATTTGTCAGTTGTCATAATTGAACGAATGAAGAAATTTAAATGATGTCCACGAGATCCAGCAGTCTAAGGGACCAGGACAAACCAAATTAAGCTGTTTTCAAATTCTTTTTCGTGCTGGTTCTTCTGTTATGAATCTTGATTAAGAAACTCTCCATTTTGTAAAGCCTCGCCTCCTCAAAAAGCTCTGTCATAACCCCGCCAGGCCATGAGGAGCCCACCAAGGGAGAAAACAACATTAAAAATAATAATAATAAAATAAATAAAACCCTAAGCAATACTGTGAGAGCTGACCTGATTCGAATAAAAAGATTTGTTTAGGAGTTAGTTGTATGAACGGCCGACCTAGATCAGATTAAAAATAAAAATATGTTTATCGCCCAAAAACATAGGGAAGAAATAAAATAGATATTGGGTAGGCCGACTATATAGGGCATAATCACATTAGGATAACAAAGAAATAAAATGATAAGAGGGCTGACCCATGATGAAATGTCACCTTTCAAGGAAAGGTAGGATAGGGTATAAACGAGAAATTATGAGATAGAGTTAAGGCAGGAAATAGAAGAAATTAGTCTAAGCTAAATAGCAGACGTAAGCAGAGATAAACTATAAACAGATACAGTGATTAGAATACAAGAGGCAGTGATCACAATTGTTATCTATAGCAGCGACTATGAGTAATGGCAAATGCAGCATGAAAATTGTCAATAAACATTAAACCCATGACAGCAACCCTTGATATGCTTAAAATAGTGACTAAAAGAATAATTAACACTAAAAGCAGTGATTATAATTAGAAGCAAGTCAGAAGTTCAAAAGGTGCTATTAGGAAGCACATGTAAAATATTTATTATTAGTGTCCATTCATTGAAGAGACATGACTCTTCCACTACAAGGAAGAGATATATGTATCGAATGATAAGCATTCAAGGAAGGCATCAAACCGATGATCTCAATCACTGATCCATAAGACCAGATCAATTCATTAGACATCAGCAATCATGCACATCGGTGGAACAGACCAGAGATTAGTATTTATTGCAGGCTATAGCATTCCTCTTCAACAGTGGTATGCATGAGATGTATGCTTAGTACGCATGATGAAGATGTTATCTAACATATTATTTCTTATGTGAATTGCTAATCTTTCTAAACTCTCAATTCGTTTTTTAATTCTCCTAAGGAAACAATCAAACATGGTAAGGTTAGGAAAGGAGTACAAGGAGGGAGACACTGTTATGAGGTTCTCTTCTAAATTGTGGTGAGAGATTGTCCCACGAGGCCAAGGGGGTGCAAGGAGTGCCCTGCCCTTGGGCTTAGAAGGGAAGGATTCCTTGGACACACTATTGTAGTTTCCTCAAGCCTATATGTAATATCCCCAACCAGGATATTATCTTACTTCTGATTTTGGTTGTCAAGTGTGGATGTTTGACATTTAGTCAAACACTTTACATGCAAAGTTGTAGCTTGTTGATAGGAATTTCAGTTTGTTGTGTATGCTCTTAAAGCAAGCAAAAATGATGCAAATGCTTTGAAATGAATGTCAAAAGATCCAACAATGAGTTGAGAATGAAATGCATTTGTTTTTTACTCATTTTAAATGTAAATACATGAGTTCTAGAGGTAAAATGCATATCTACAGCCAAGTAGCATTTTTACAAACACTTGGCATGTAAACTAATGTGTATCTACAGCAAACTATTAAGACTGTTTTAATTCAGCTCACCAAATGATTTAATTCAGGTACTTGCAACTATTCAAATACCAATACATAGATTTAATTTCAAATAAGCACCTTTGAAAACGTAACATGCTAGAAATGAAATGCGGCCTCTAGGAGATGAAACGCAGCCTCCAAAGAATGAGACGCAGCCTCCATAGAATGAGATGTGAACAATTATTTATGGTCTTCTTTGTATTGGAAAGTCCCTTGCGCAGCAATGTGAGCAACTTGAACTGGAATGGCAGCCTTCCCAAACACATAACACAGCTGAAACATCAAATCCGCACACTTCTATTGAAATTGCAGCTACCTTGCAAGATGCCGTGCAGCCTTCATATTCAACTTATGATGATCAGAAATCTACACAATTCATTGCCAATGAAATCCAACTCAAAGTGCATAGGCTCAAGAATAATTTCGCAATTCTTCAACTTCTCCAAACCCTTGTTACTTCCTTCTTCCCAATTCAATTTTAATCATAAAATGCATAATAGAATGCCTTGCTTTCTCCCAAAGCATTGCTTTTATAATAATAAAGATATCTTCTTCAAGACACTAAAAGAAAATAGCTTCTCTCACACACTTTTCACTTAAGAGCCTTCATCAATACACTTTTCAATTAGATGCCTCTATTTAAAAACTTAATAATTAATAACTCCAAAGCTAAAGCTTCATGAAGACACTTTTCACTTAAAACTTTAAAAGGCTTCTTCTACACACCTTCAAATTATAACACAAATGATAAAGTCATTTATTAAGATAAACTTAATAAACAACTTATAATATGAAGCTCCATCAAATAGACTCTATTATATGCTCATGATGCCCACACCCTGTGCCACCACTGCACAGCTAAAAATAGCAACCGCCCAAAATAGACCTACTATAAATAGTAAGTCCCTCAAATTGGAAACTTTGCAAATGAATCCCAACTCCAGTGATACCAATGCACAGGCACCCTCCAGAGTGGAAACTGACCATTAGCTCTGCCACACGACCCTCTCCAAGATCCTGATTAGCCTACGAAGGTCACAAAAATAAGCTAATCCCACATGCCTAAAAATGGGGACCTTACACTATACGTTGGTTGACCATTATGTTAAGGGACTCTAATCTTAAGGAGTATAAGGGTGGCAATGGAAGAGGGAAATGGCTACAAAATTTCTTGCTAGGTACACCCTCTCACATGGAGGCAAAGTACCACATAATGGCCTAGAGGGATGATATCCGCTCTTAGGCCTAAACTCCTCACATGGATGACAAAATGCCACATTTTTGCCAAGAGGGATGATATCTGCTTTTGGACCTAGGCTAGAGGATTGATTTAAGGCACCCTAATGTGCCCTTTATCCTAGCTCTCCTATGGTTGAACTACATCAAGAAATTAAATATATCTTTTGATTAATTAATTTTCCTAACCCTAGTTGAAATGATCTATACTTCTAATGTGTCTAATAAGGAAAATCTATTTGGTGGATTTTGTTTCATTGATTTCCTAACATATTGCAGGATCTCAACCAGGTACATGATGTTACTGATTTTGTTCTACTGCTTGTTCTACTTGGAATTTGTGGTTTAGGGCAATAGTAGGGTATTTACAAAAAGGGACAATACAAGTGGCATCAAAGCATTGATCCTGCCATCCAGCAGGGTAGAGATGAATCAAGAAATGGATTCTTGACAATAAGAAGGGTCTAACAATGCGTGTACTCACATGTATGCTTTGTGTTTGTATATATTCATGTGTATACTTCGTGTATGCTTTGTGTCTTCATACATTGATGTGCATGCTTTGTTTTTTCATTGTGTATGCTCCATGTTTGGTTGATCTAGAAAATGAGAATAACTAGAGTGAACCAAAAAGATATGAATTTATTGCATTTGAGGTCATAGATGTGTGTCATGCTTCTAATTCTCATCTTAATATGTGAAGGCACACCCTTGCTATGATTTAAGGAGATATCCATAGGACCAACCAAAACAGTTTCTTATGATTACAATTGATGAGGGAAAACTTGTCTTAAAATTATAAACCTTGCAAATTTTCAATCATTGGTTGAGATAACTCACAATGCTAATAAAGACAGAGATACATGTTAATATCAGAGTTGCGCCACAGAAGCTAATTATATCCTATGGAGGATCTAAAGATGACAAATCTCCAAGGTTACTTTAGGGACCCTCACCTAGTAAGACTTGGGTAAAATTGACATCGCTTGAGGACAAGCAATTTTGGGAAGGGTGGACTGTCATAACCCTGCCAAGTTGTGCGGAGCCAACCAAGGGAGAAAGCAACATAAATAATAATAATAAAATAAATAAGATTTTAAGCAATACTGTGAGAGCTGACCTGATTTGAATAAAAATGATTTATTTAGGAGTTAGTTGTATAAAGGGCTAACCTAAATCAGATTTAAAATAAATATATGTTAATCGCCCAAAAACATAGGCAGAAATAAAATAAATATTGGGTAGGCCAACCTATCTTAGGGCATAATCACATCATTTAGGGTAATAAAGAAATTAATTTGATAAGAGGGCCAGTCCATGATGAAATGTTGCCTACTTTCAAGGAAAGGTAGGATAGGGTATAAAAGAGGATTTATGAGGTACAGTTAAGGCAGGAAGTAGAAGAAAATATTCTTAAGTTGAAGAGCAGACATAAGTATAGATAAACCATAAACACAAACAGTGATTAGAATACAAGAGACAATGATCACCATTGTTATCTATAGCAGCGACTATGAGTAATGGTGAATGCAACATGAAAATTGTTAATAAACATCAAGCCCTTGACAACAACTCTTGATGTGCTTAAAGCAGTGACAAAACAATAGTTTCCACTAAAACCAGATATTATAATTAGAAGCAAGTCCGATCCTCAGAAGTTGCGATTAGGAAGCACATATAAAATATTTATTAAGAGACGTAATTTATTATTAACGTCCATTTTTTGAAGAGACACAACTCTTCCACAAGAAAGAGGTATATGTATTAAAGGATAAGCATTCAAGGAAGGCATTGAACTAAGGAATACAAGCACTGATCGACAAGAGCAGGTCAGTTCATCAGACAACAGAAATCAGGCACTTAGGTGGATCAGACCAGAGATTACTATTTATTGCAAGCTATAGCATTCATCCAAGGGTGGTATGCATGAGATGTATGCTTAGTATGCAGGATGAAGATGTTATTTAACATATTATTTCTTATGTGAGTTGCTACTCTTTCTAGACTCTTTATTTATTTATTTATTCTCCTCAGGAAACAATCAAATGATAGTTATGAAATTGAAATGCTAGTTATGAAATGATGTTTCAGTTTAACATAGTAAATTGAAATACTTGAACATAGCAAAATTGCAACGTGAACCGGAACCATTGAACATTCAACATAGTAACATTTAAATAATTATTTTTATTGGAAAAATGCATTATATTAATGAAAAAAGAAAAAGTACAATAGAATGTTCTTTCAAGATAAGAATCTCGAAAGAGAAGAAAAAGATTAAGAGTAGCTGCCACAAGGCATTACAATATGGAGCAAATCAACATAACACATTAGAGTGAGACAATACAAGAGAAAAATATGAAATACAAGAACATCATTTTTCTCCAAGAGTATTAAGAATAAGCTCCTCTTTGATAATGTTCATAGTTGAGAGAGGAAATTGGTTACGGTCTTTGGCAATAGCTCCCAGCTGGGACTGAATTTGAGTTAATTGATTCTTGAGCACTCTATTGATGCTTGTAGAATAGTTATATAGACAGGAAATATAGAGCAGAACTTATTATCAATGATACCAACAGTACCTTAAACATCAATGTCAAGAAACACAATACCATACCATAATACCAAGATGGCGAGGAAATGCTATTTCTTTATTGATACCAAAAACCAATAGTTCAACATAATAAACCAAAGTGCTTATATGATAGTCGGTTGCTTGGGGAAACCAACAGACGCACCTCCTCGCTCCTAACTACACTCCCGACAAAACATAACTAAAACTAATACAATATTACTTTATTTGTACTTCATTTATCCCCCCCCCAAAAAAATAGTTGTCTTCCAGACGACAGTGCTAAACAAAAATTAGACTTCAAAGTTGGGTTGTGAAGACATCCCTGGATTTGAAGCTTGTTCCCGAATGTGCAAGAGGTCTCATTCCACCGTCTTCTATTTGGCCCGAACTCCTTGGAGGACCCGTAAAGCATCCATCTTCTTTGCTTCAGCTAGTGCTACTTCCTCTTCCAAGCTAGCTCGTTCCTTTTGCCATTTAGCCTCCCACATAGCCTTTTCTTCTGCCCATTCCTTCTTCATGCGGTTAGTCAGATCCCTTTCCTGTTGAAGTTCCAAGTAGGTCTTCCGAAAAGCCCTCTCTATTCCTGTAAGGGTGTGCATGAGCGGTGGCTGCTCTTGTACTTGCGGTATGATGCCTGGGGCTTTCCACGGTTCAGCTATTTCACTCCCCTTGTATCCACTCTGCTGAAATAGGCTCCATTCTGTATGGCATGCTCCTTTCATGAAATACTACCAAGGACTCCCCTGCTCTGACTATGGCTTCCACATTTTGGCTCTTAGCCTGCTCTATGATTTCCCTAGTGGCATGCTCTATGGCTAACAACTCCTTGAGGAACCTTGCTGCCTTATCTTCTAATGTAATCATTCCGGAACCACTCCCTGTTTGGTTTTGGATTCCTGCTATGTCCTCTTCTCCTGTTTCGTTGGGCGGTGGCGAGGGTGTTAGTACCATCCCAACTTCCTCCAACAGTCTATCTGCTTACTCCAGTACTCTTTCTTCTCCAGCATCCTCACCTTGTGTATCTTCCTTTCTCTCCATACCCTCGGGGGCCAAGTTTTCCTCAGCCTGTACCACCAAAGCAACTGGTTGGGCTACTTCAATAGCTTGTGGTGTGTGGAGTCTTATCTTGTGTCCACACGCTTGCCGTCCTCTGAGGTCTATGACCTTGGTATGAGTTTGTTGATTTGCGGGAACCAGGTTGGCTATGCCAAGCAAGGAAAGTCTTGTGGCTCCCCATCTAAGAATCTTCTCCTGTCCACTCCCTTAGTTTGATCACGTATGTCCTCCCTGTAGAGTGCGGTATGATTTATGAGTGCATGCCTTGGTCTTTTATAACACTTATGGACGTTAGGGTTTTGCTTTATTATTTCCTCCACTTGGTTTTTTGCTTTTTCCTTTACTTCTTCTATTATGTCTAAGTGACATATGGGATGTATCTCTTTTTTTTGATTATACAGCCTTAAGTTGGATCCATTGACTGGATTTTTTACAGGATTATTATCCAAGGTGGATAATTTTATGGCTCTATTATCCCTTACCTCCATGACTCTGTAAGGTCCCAGCCAGCGTACTTTGAACTTGCCTAGCTTTATTTCATTTTTTCCGTTATACCTCAAAACCAATTGGCCTGGTGTAAAATTCATTTTTTTCAAGTGTTTATCATGCCAAAATTTTCGTCGCTCCTGTGCAACCTAGGTGGCCCATTGGGCCAGTGTCCTCTTTTCATCAAGCTTTATTAAAGCATTAAGCCTTTCCTTTAAGCTTTCTGCCTCTCCCAGTCTATGTTCCATTGCTATTCTCAGGCTTGGTACTCCAAATTCCATAGGCATCACCACCTCCTGCCCATACTCCAAATTTCTTTGTCAAGCCTTTAGCAAGAGTTGACTGCTGTAAAATGGCACCAGAGAGTAACCCATGCATAATCACTTCTATAGGTGGAAAAGTATTAGAGAAAACAGCTTTACATCAAAGCAACCAAATATATAATATAGTAAATTGCCGAAAGGATACTAAGATCACATTTTGAGAACAATGCAGCCCTAACAATGCTGACTTCCACCTTACTTTCCCCTTACAAATAGCTGGAATAGAGATCAAGATTAATTGCCAAATTTGTTGGGTATGATTGTTCATTAAAAAAGCATGTTTGATGGTTTCCTTCTTGTGACAAAAAGGACATTTGGAGAAGGAAGGGAGAAAAGTGAGATGTTATCCAACAACAATTTGATAATGGATAATCTTCCTAGCTAGCATTTGCGCCTTAGCTTCAGCTTTTGATTTTCAAAAAGCAAGACTCAAACTGAACCACTTAGACTCGGACCAACTCATTTTCCATTTCAGATTTAGCCTTGGTTGTAATTGGATTGGAGGAAGAAGTTTATGATAAATAAGCTTGAGAGGAAAATTAACGATGTTATAGCCTGAAAGCCAACTCCAATCCTTAAAAAAATTGCATGAGATAGAAGTAGAAAGTTTTAATTGAAGAGATAAAGGAACGACCTCATGAACCTTATGAATGTCATTGATCAGCTACATATCACTTTTCCAAGTAAATAATGAAAACTCGTAAATGTCCTTGAATTTCTTAGTGCCTTTTTTGAATATGAGCTTGCTATGCAAATTAGAATTCAAAGCAAGAGGCTGCTCATGTAGATAAACCAGTCTATTCCACCAAATAGAAGGAGATTAATTGTGTTAATTGATAATAACAACATTTTGAAGGAAGCCAACATGATGAAATATACACATAGCTAGCTTTAAGGATTTTGTTGGCAATTTGAATGCTTCCAGCCATATAAAGAAATTTGTTTTACCAAGGATCAAGCTTCCTCTTAAGTTTGTGGATGAACCATTTCCACATTTCAGATAAACTCCTATCCCAAAGGGGATGCCAAGGTATCTTGAAATAACACCATGACTAATGTATTTCCATTGTGGAGGTATCCAAGAAGGTGGCTGATCAGCAGAAGTCATCCAAAATAAAAACTTAAAATAAAAATGAATTAGTTTATAGTTTTTAGCTAAGTTATCGGTTTGAATCTGGATGCAGATGCAGGTACGAGAACCCGGTATGTGGATACGTGAATTTTTTTTACGGGTTTTGGATGTGTTTGGGTATGTTTATATATATATATATATATATATATATATATATATATATATATATTTATTATAAATTTATATATATACAAAAAAATGCAAGAAATATACATAATTAAATCAATTGATAGTATGATACTTCATCATTGATCAATGCCAAATGCCAAAGATAACTATTAAATGCCAATCGCTAGGTCACAAATATTCAAATAAGCCATATCACATATGTCTATGTTCATGATTCCAATGAAAATTAGAAAATCATTACAATTACAAAATGTAATTTATGATTCATCAATCATCATAAGGATTATAAAAAAATCAATGTCTATAGGATTTTCATCTTCAGCTGCTACAAGTTTAGGATCATTTGAACTCAAAGTTGTTCCACTCACACTAGATGCATCATGTGTAGGGATGTAATCATCATCATCATAAGCTGTAGTGATTCTAGTAAGATCCTCAATGGTTGCATCCAAGTTGGCACATTTAGGGGCTACATCCCAAAGCTTCGCTGCCCTATCCTTGCAGTGTTCCTCCTTACGTGACAAAAGACGCAAGTTGGAATGAATATAAACCACGTCTTCACCTTTTTTCGAACCCAACCGGTTACACTTGATTGAATGGATGGAGTATGTACTCCGATTTTGTTTAGCGGCAGAAGAACTTGTAAGGTGGATAGTTTTCATAGAATAAAAAATAAAAATGCAAAGTAAATTAAAGAATATTAAGTACTAAATTGTAGAATACACATGGTTAAAAATAAATAAATACCTTACTTGTGAGAGTATCTTGATTGCAAGAGGTTGGAGGTACCCAAATTTTTGACTATGGACGTACCACCACGTGATGGCTTCCATGTCGTATTGGTCATTAATAGCTGTTGGAGTATGACTTCTTCCTGAGGCAAACATGCCAAATTCTTTCCTAACTTCTTTCTCCATTTCTTCATCTTGGAAGAGTCTATTAAATGCCCGCTTGTACCCATTAGCAACTTCTTCATCTCTATATGGTGCTAATCTCCCAAGCATAGAAAGTACTTTCTTGTTATAGTACCTCGGAGATAGGACATATGCAAGGAGGTGCAATGGGGTGGTCATCTTTTCCCAATGATGATGAATGATTGATTCCACCTTGTTGCATAAGGTTTCACATTTTACGGAGTCATCCTCATGTTTTTGTATTGCCAATTTTACTTTCTCTACTATTGTGTCCATGCCATCATAGACATACCCCAAACAAGGTGCATCTATATCAGCAAATCGGAACATAGTCATGATAGGCTCAGTGAATTCTAATACATATTCCACACGAGCCCACCAATTGTCATCCAAGACCAATGACTTGACCTTTTGGACCCTCTTTGAATGCGAAGCCTTCTATACACCTCATTGATTGCAAATAACCATTTGACCCAATGCCTCTCTCACCTTGAAAAGTCATCTCATAACAATATTATGAGATGCAAATTGGGTCTCAACAACCTAAGTAAGTTAATAACAATATCAATATGTAAATAACACATTAAAAATTAATAAATATTAAGCAAATTTATATACAAATTGATAAATGAACATGGCATAAATAAAATTAAATAAATAAATTAAATTTAGTATTTGCCTTCAACAACTCCAATCTCGAGAAAGATCTGAATATTGATTGTGGCATTTGGCAGTTCGTCACAAACATCTAGATCTCCTCACCCTTTGTGTATATTTGTTTCACCCACTCTATGTGAGTGCCATTTTGTTGCATCACTAAGTTGAGGGAGCGTATGGTGCATGGTTTTTAAAGAATGTGCTCATATCAGCCCTAAACCCTGCACCCCTACAATTTTTTGCATTGTCCGTGATTACTTGGACCACATTCTCACTACCCACCATCTCTATGAACTCAATGAGAATTTTGGAAATGAACTATTCATCTTTCACTCCCCCTTCACAATTAATTGCCCTAAAAAACAATGCCCCTTTGGGGGACACTGCAATAACATTAATCAATGGACAGTTTTTGGTATCTTTCCATCCATCAAAAACAATAGAAACACTTGATTCAATATAAGAATCTCTAATTGGTTGAAGGGAGGTCTCTATAGCATTCCTCTCTCGTTGCAACAAGGTAGTACGCACCTTTTGAAACCCAGGACTTGTGTAACTAGCCGGTGCACTATTGATTGCCGATACCATTTCCCACCAATATGGTGATCTCACTAAGTTGAAAGGAGGACCATTGGATAGAGGCAACGTGCAATTTTTTGATTTGCGATGTCTCTTGCCTCCATTTAAAATGCCTTGTCCAATGGACCCCTTTTGCGGGTGGTAATTTGTTCTTTATCTTCATCTTCCACTTCCGTTATAGGCAAGAATGGATGTTTGGAGGCTGCAAATGAATCAATGGGTAAATGCATTTTTTTTTCGACTCCACCAGTATAAGCAGTTTGTTTTGATCTTAGAACCAATCTATTAACCTCTTCTTGTTCTTTTACAAATCTTGCTAGTTGTGCAGGAGACAACCCCTTTTATCTGGGCCTTGACACATTCCCATCCCTTTACCAGCAAGGCCCATAAAGTGAAGTTTCACTCGAGAGTATAAGCTATTTTTTGGTTTAATATTACAATAATTACACTTCCAAATATATGCCCCACCTCCTGGAACCTATGAAATTCTTGTGGTATGTCTCCATAAAGGAGATGCTATATCAATTTTGAATTTATCAGTTCCTTCCCCACCCATTGAACTTTCAATACCAGCCATTCTTGCAATTTAATTTCTTGCTATTATAAGAAATTAAATAAATTTAAATTAGAAAAAAACTAAGAAATACAAGCTTACAAGTGCAAAAAAAAGATACAAAAACATTTTAATAGAGAGCTAAACTTGTTTCTTTATTTCTTTAAAAAAATTTAGAAAATAACTTAAAATTTTCATCAAAATCTAAAAAAATTTCATTAAAAGACTCAAGAAATGGGTCAAATGCTTATCTTAGACACTTAGACTCCTTTGCGGATGATATCTAGCTCTTCATGAACGATACTCTTCGAAAATAATCACTTGCCCTTCGAAATGCCAAAATGGAGACCAAATGAGAAGAGAGCAAAATAACAAACAAAATGATATGTTTTAGCAATGAATGGCTTCATTTAGGGCTGTTTTAGGGTTTTGTGGAAAAAAACTCTTATTTTAACCATGTGCTTTAAGTGAAATTTTACTTTTAAAAAGTTTTTTAATAAAAAAATGGCGTTGGGCATCCAGATGTGCTTGGGTGCACTTGGATGCTCATAGGGAGTGCAATTTCTCCTTGTGGGTGCATCCAGATGCATTGTGAAGCGCATCCGGATGCACCCACAAGGAGAAATTGCACTCCCTACGAGCAACCGAGCGCACCACAAACCAGAATCCGCATCCAAACGAATCTAAATCCGGAAGCAGGGGTGGGGTGCACACACTCGGTAACTAAGGTTTTAAAATATAAAATAATACATTATGTTCGATAGTTTAAAGTCTTTAAACTTCAATTATTAAATGCATAAAAGTTCTAAATATTATAATACATCTAGTGATATAGTATTTACTTGGTTTATTATTGCTATTTGACAATTTAAAACTTGCAATAATACATTTAGGGCTTTTTTCTTTTAACAGTTTAAACTTTATTGATAAATACATATCATATTTACCAATGCTAGTGTAAGGGACATATGCGATGACTTCGGAAAAATATTATGGATTCTTGATGGTCAAAACCTTCTTCTCTTGTCTGCTGAGCCCTTCTCTTTCTCTCATGTTGGGAAATAATGCGCTTCCTTCCCATTGCATCACGGCTAGATACACATGAAAATGTGTGTAAAATTTTTAGGTTTTTTGAACTCATGTTTTTCCCACTGATTTTATGCGATGTAAATCGCCGTGAATAAGAAGAAAACTTGTCCCCAATATATGGTATGAGTGACTCGTTTGTAGGAGTGACTCGCAATATCTCGCGATTCTCGAGCAATATTTTCAACTATGCAACTTGGATCCTCTTTGATCTACATGACTCCTAACTGGTCCTATTGTGAAAATCAATTCCTAGGTACTTGTATTCATCCACTACCTCTAAGGAGCTACCATCGAAGATAAAGTTAACCTTTTGCTTTGTTTAAAAAGAAAAGATCATAACTTTGGTCTTGTTGGTGTTTACTTGCAGCCCGACCTCTTGACCAAAGAGCTCTCGAGCTTTCAAATGTTCTCTCAAACCTTGGGCAGATTTTGCAATAAGAGTAATGTCATCTGCATGTAAAAGAAATTTCACTATGCAGCTTGCTAACTGGATACCTTCTCCAATGGTATTATTTAACCACTCTTCCACTTTATCAATATTTAAACCAAACAACAAGGGTGATAGAGAACATCTGAAGCATTCAAATATACCTTCTTTAGTTCTTAATTTAGCTCTAACCTGCTCATAGAGCTTATGAACAGCCACTTTCTTCCATTTTGTGCCAAAGCTTATGCCTAGGAACAGTGTCAAAAGCTTTTTTGAAGTCATTGAAGCAGCAAAAAACTTTTCCACCTTGACTGCTCCAAATGTTTTCAATGAAATGCCTTAGAGTGATGCAATGGTCAATAGTAGAGTGTTTAGGTCTGAAAACAGCCTTCCCTCTTGCCCCTTTTCCCTCATTTTCTGCCCAACTGCCAATCTTACACTCTAGCATGCTACCAAATTTCTTTCCAAGAAGAGATTAACAATAATAGTACGGTAATTAGAAGGATTATTGATGTCCTCTCTTTTGTGAAGAGGTATAACCACACTAGTTGTCCACTCAACTGGAAAGATGTTTTCAGTAACACTGTTAAAGATCATCTTGATGTGTGGAGCGAGGAATTTAAATCCCCATTTTAAAAATTCTGCCTATAAACCATCAATTTCTTGAGCTTTGCCACTTGCCAAATTCTTTATATCTTGTTTGATGTCTACAATTGAAAAAAGCTCAACGGAAGTGTCAATTATGGGAGGTTTGCTTTTCTCATTTGTTTGTTCATATAAAAGCTTCAGATAATCTAATCATTGGGCATTTGTGATATTATTTTCTATTGGTTTTCTCTTTTATTGTAGCTCCCTCTAAAATCCCTTGTGATTGTGTTTGACAAAAGAAATCAACTCCTTCCTTCTTGAAATCATATATCTTTCTTTTTTTGATTTTTTATCATTTGTCTATATATTATTATTATTATTTTTACTTGACTCCTTTTTAAGAAATCTTTTAGCAGCTGTGCACTCTTCGTCATACCAAGGATTAGCAGGGAAGGTATTTGAAACTCTCTTCAAAGGTCTAGATCTCTTAGGCACCTTTAAAGCCCTTGTTTAAAAAGTTATTAACATGCTACTGCAGAATATACTCTTTTTCTCCCTTGTTTTCCTTGCATTTTTAACTGTCTTTAGCTAGCTGGAGGTGCTTTTTAAGACCAGCATCGAAAAGCTCTTGATTCTCATGATTTATAAGAATTTTACCTTGTTTATATACTTTCTTGTGAGTGCGTTGGATCTGCTCTCCTTTCAGGCCTTTTGTATTTTTGTCAAACTTTATACAAAGAGGCATATGGTCAGAATTCAATTCCATAGGATAACTCCTAATACTGAAGTCCAGCAACTTGGAAATAGAGGTCTGAGAGCAGATTTCATAGTTAACTATGCTTTGCCCATTGTAAGTTTACAAGTGATGCTATTGGATCTCGGCCAATTTTTCATGCCATTACATATAACCATGCCATATAAACTACAAAGGCCCAACAACTCTGCTTCAAAGTGTGAAACACTCCTTTTCTCATCCTGTGAAGTCCTTTTGCAAAGATGATCATCATTTTCCCCTAGCCATAAGGGGCTGTCCTCTCCTACATCGCTGCCCAACTGAATAGATTGATTGTTTGCTGTCCTAGCATTGAAATCACTAATTAGGATTATTTCTTCTACATTGATGAAAGCTGAAATATCTTTTTTAACACAATGTAAGGATCTTCATTACCTAGATTTCTCTTCTTGTAGAACTTTGAGCATTTCGGGGTAAAATAACAAGCAGCCAGCCAGATTGTTACTTCATTGTCTGTTATTTTCAGCCATATAAATTGTTGGTTGGATTTCCTTTCTCGATTTTACAGTTCCACTCTACATCTCTTTTAGTAGGCTTGTTGTCCCTCCATGCCTTTTACCTATTTCAGTCCCTTCATTCCAAATAGATTTTATTCTATCCTTCAAAGTCTGGAACACTCAACCCTTTGCTATATGTTTAAATAATCTATCTTTTGAAAGTATGTTGAGAAGTAAACAATTGATGAATCTAATTTTCAAAAAATTAATGAAGAGGAGACAATTGGCTACACATAGCTTATAAAAGTACTCTGATTGGCAAGTGTACCTTGAAATGCTATATTGGATCTACTTTTGTTAGCATTTAATGTTAATCTTAAACCTATATTCATGCTCACCCAATGAAGATCCAATATACTCTGATTGGTTCACAGGTGCTTGATTTAGTTTTGTACATGCTGGCTGGAACTGCCTTCAAAGTTTTGGTTTTGTTTCAGGGCGGGTTTTATGCAAGACTGAAATTGAATTTTTATTAGTGTTGTCTTCAAGCCAAAGATATAATGTTTTAAACCAATACAATGAGTGCAAAAGTAGGAGAACATGGATGGAGAGGTGAAATGATACCCAACTGTCAAAATCCTAGAAGAAGAAAATGACTAGCCATCCTTTTCCCTAGTGATTACTATCAGAGAGAGGGCAGCCATTGTACTATCTCCTCTGGAGTTTGGATTCAATGAAAGTCATCTCCTCAGATAACTATATTATGGGTGTGATCAAATTAAAGTGGGTTCATGCCTGCCAAGTTTTGAACCTGGATCATTGTTAGGTAAAAGTGCTCCACCATTAGACCATAGCCCAGCAGACAAGAACTTAGATGCTAAAACTGCAGACTGGAAGAAATGTTATCAATTAACTTGGAGGAATAAAATATAGACCATTTGAGTTCTGACAAGGTTCATTAGGTCAAGCGGTTAGAAACTGTACCTTATTTAGTGAATTGTGAGATGGTTTCATTCCATACAGAAAAAATTCAAGCACAGTTTGATAAAAAAGATATCTCATAGACAGGGCTCTTAGGACATGGTACTTGAAGCCAATGGTATCGAGATCTTCTTGATTCATGTACACCTGCACAATGTAAAATTGAATACCAATGTTTGATTGTACCCAGTTATGAAGTTGATGGCAAATAATTTTTACATAACACGATTCTTGTACCAAAACTTCAGCCAAGCTTTGTATCTTTGAATTGCATTCATTACTTGTAAGCATTTTAATTGTTCATTCCCGTGGAACAAGTCATGACCTCTACTTAATTGTACGGCACAATTTTTTTGATGCCTATATATATTCTTTTCGTAGATAATCTGTAATTGAAATACCATCCCTATTTTCTTTTATGCTTATTTTGATATTCTTTAGGGAGCTTCACTGTGTGCTTCACTTTAGCAATCTAGCAGTTGATGGTTGTTGATGTCTGCAAACACATCTTAAGTGAATCTGCATCAACGATCTTAATAGTCAGATTACAGCTAATGGAATACTTAGGATGGAGATGTATGTTATCCTATGTCTGTTGACAGATAATGGAATTAGATTTGAAATTTTTGAACAATTGATTTGTAAATACGTTTTGATTTAAAACTAAAATTTGATGTTATGCCACTTGGTAAAGATTCTTGACCAGTTTGTGTTTTGTTTCACTGATGCAGCTGTGGCTACTGTTGCAATTGGGAATGGGGATTGGCATTACCAGGACCATTTTATTTGGGGTTCTCGCCATCTTGGTGTCCTGTGCGCCTAAGGAAGCGAAACAAAGGCTACATTGAAAAGCAATTGCCTTTGTTTGCAAGGTATGTCTTGTATAAAAAAAGTTTGCTTGAGCCATGTAATTTTTCTGCTGAAATATATGCTCTACATCTGATTTGCTGGAAGCATATTTCTTCACTCACTCTTTCTTTCTTCTGTATTAAAGCTAGTATGCCTTGGTAAAGAAGTTTAGGTATTATATAATTTGACCTTTGTCTTGTATACATGGAGTACTGCTTTTATTATTGCTATGTGAGTCAGTCAAGGTTCTTTTCCATCTTACCTGCTATCTGCTTGGTCTATCTCTCTCTTTCTCACTATTTTTCAGATTCCTTTTCTCTCTTGCCTTTGCTTATTTGTCACTCCTTTATTGTTTGCAAATGCCTCTGAAAAACAATGGTTGTGTTTGAATGATTTTTATTAAATTCATTCCTCATGCTTATGGGGTTTCAGTTTAATTTTTTTCATCCTTCATGCTTATGGGGTTTCTTTTTATTTTGTTTCTTTTAATATTGAAAATAGTTTACTAAAAAGATACAATGTAGTTGGGGCTATTAGGCAGCACAGATTGCACATCTATGAAACAAAATGAAACCAATTACTAGGACATTGATATCAGCCAGCTTGAGAGACAAATTATATTGATCACATCACTAATTTTTAACATTTATCAAAATATATAGCATCAGTTTTAATATAACCATTACTAACTACATGCCACCTGATATAAAGGATTACTCCAATACCATTTGATATCATTGTTATTGTCAATATTGTCATTTTCTTTTTCATTATTGTCTGTAGCAGTAACATATCCTGTTTAATCTCCATATCATCGTATGTTTTCTGAAAAATGCTTCCTGAGCTGTTATGAGTTCTTACCATCATTTATTTCAAGATCTGGCCACCACTCTACTTGTTTTATTTCAGATTTGTAGATCGTTGTGACCTCATTGTTAATGTTTTCAGATTATCACAAGGAATATGCAATCTATAGAAGTCTTTCAAATACTAAGCACAGGAAGTAATAAAAATGATCATAAAGAAGGAGAGATATCACCCGGATTTCAAGATCTGAAATTGTCTTCAATCTCCCCAAGTTGTGTGCTTTAAATCTGAGAAGTATATGAGTCCAGTTGCCCACCTAGGGCTTCTTTCATGTCTGCAACAAGGAGTCATCGATCTATGCTTGATCTGTCCTTGTACTGGTTAACGATCTGTACTTAAGATCAGTCTATTAAATCCACACAAGGTGCAGGTATACTTCATTCTTTGTATGGTCAGATATACTGCCTTAGTATGCATGTCGCTGCTCATGATCGGATCTCCCAAGGTCTGATTTTGCTTCAAATTCGCTAGCCCAAGTATGCATTCATGCATTTAAGGGCTGCATCAATATCAGCCCTACATCAAGTATCAATGCCTACTTATATATATCAGACTTCCCTGATATATATATGCTTCAGTTCGCTGCCCTTGAATTGCACTTATACTGGCTACTAATTTGGCGATGATAAGGACTGCAAGGATAATCGATTCTAGCATATTGAATTTGCTGAGTCTCCTTGACATTTTCGCTTTACCATGATTGACATCGCTCCTTAAGATGCTGACTGAATTCGCTTATTAATTCACTCCAAGCATTGATGAAGAGGACATTCACATGTTATGTTTTTGATATGTTTGTCCTTCATCAAAAACTCCAATATATATGAGCATCATTGGATAAACTCTTGGCTTCCCAAGTTGGCCGACTTGGGCCCATAATAATAATTTTTTCTTTTATATTATTTGCTCCATATTTAATTATTAAAATCAATCCTTAATAATAAATATAACCTTTTGTTATTATCCAATCGATTTTATCATAATTAAATATATCAATAATATATCCAATATATTTATTATTATTATTTCCTCTTTGTCCAATGCGTTGGTCTTTGCCGTAAAGGTCAAAACATCAACACTCATTGCCTAGCAGCCTATAAGATCTGTCTTTTGGAATCTTTAATATTACTGTAACCAGCAGAATAATGGAGAGTAGTGAAATAACAACACATTTCTGTAATGCAACTCCTTTTCCCTTGAAATACCTCATCATGCCCAACTCTCCATGTGTGCTGAAAGATTTTGGATGATAGAATAAGCCAAAATATAGTTAATTTTTTATCAAATTTTCTAACAAAACCAAACAGAAATTTTTGCCAGTAATACCTCATTTATCATTCCATCCCAAGATATCACTAGAAAAGATGGGCTAGAAACTTTTAGCATATTGACAGTCAAAAAACAGGTGCACAAAAGTTTAACAACAGTGCAATTGGACAAAACATATGGTACCAACCTTATATCCTTGAGGACAGACCTCACAAAAGGTTTTGTGGGTTTTGTCCCACCATGGTTTTTTTCTTCTCACCGAGGGTTTCCACGTATAAATGTTGTGTTGACCTGTGCATTTAATTTCTGTTTATGGTTGTCATAATATTCTTTTGATTTCTGTATTAACAAGAATATTTGATTGCTTAAAAGACAAGTAGAAATTAAATTTACTGATTCACCCCCCCTCTCAGTAACCGGTTAGGAACAACAATTGGTATTAGAGCCTAGGTTCTCAGAAATAATAAGCTTAACCGCTTGTGAAAAGATCATGGAGGGTTACAGGTATTAGAAGTAGCTAGAGGAAGCCAATGACATGATAGCCTCTTTGGAGAATAGACTGAGGTCTCTTGCCAAGAGAAAAGAGCTGTCTCTACAATTGAGTGAGAGTCATGAAACCATTGAGGAACTCTTTGGATAGAGTGGCTCAGATGAAGCTGAAGAAGCGGTCACTGATCTCATGGAGAAGAATTTGAATTTGACCAATCAAATCTCCAATTTAAAAAGGGAACAGGAAGGTCATGCTCTGAGGATGACTGAACTCATTGAAGCCAAAAGAAAAGTTGAAGATGAGAAGACTAGTGCCATAGAAGCACAGTTGACTGCTGAAAGAGCAAGAAATCTGGAAATCCAAGTTTACCTTAAAGGATCCAAGTGCACGAAGACTTCATCACTTCAAAAAGTTAAAGTTTCAAGTTTGCAAGTACAAACAAGTTCAAGATCTTGGAAATGTGAAAATTTCTAATAATGAAGATGGAGAAAATTTAAGAAGATGAAGCAATTTAGGAATATGCCGTCACAATTGAAGGCTTGATAATGTTAAGTTTTAAGAGATATTTTCTCATCACCAAGGGATGGATCAAGTCTATGAGATCAGGATGCTGAGATGCAGCCCACTTGTCTTCTACTAATTAGAAAATTTCAGTTACACATGTCAAAGTACATTCAATCACATTATGCCAAGTGTACAACTTTCCCGTTGGCTCTCAAAAGCATTGTAATTTTCTTATTGGCCCACAGGGTGGTGCCTTAATGTAATTGAATGATAGTGTGGTAACCCCAATTAGGGTTTGTAATGGGTAAATCTCGGCCCTTGATCTTGAATTGATCTTGGCTCTTCATTGTAATTGAGCAACTACAAAAGGCCAAGGCCTTCTCATTTGTAACAAATAGATGTAGTAGTAGAGGTAGAGTAGGAGGAGACTTAATGAAATTGTTGTCATAATGTTATCAAAGTAATTGATGATTCATTGTTGGTCTTCATGGTGGATTACTTAATGTTGCTTTGAAGTATTGCACGGTTTCTTCAATTCCTCACTTAGATTAAACTTTATTTCATGTTAAGTAGAAGTAGAAGTAGATGAATGGAAGATATTGTTGAATGGTGATTAATGGTGAAGCTAGTGCCCTTGCTGATTGTAAGTAGTAGTGCAAAGTTAGATTTGGGCCTAAATTGCAAGTGTTTAACTTCTATTGGAGATGTTCATTTAGATTGCGCCTTCATAGGGTATTTTGATGAGCATTGACAATGTGAAAATCATTCCTTCTTCCATAGAAGATAGCACCCTCCTATGCCTAGTTGATACGACAAAGCAAGGATTGGTTAGAGGCTCACCCCCTCATCAACATTGTCTTACATTCTTAGAGTTGGATAGAATTTCTAAACTCTTTCTCCTTTGCAGTTTATTTGGTTGAAAGTGTTTTGAAAAAGTTAAAGTCAAGTTGATATCCATTAAAGGAACAATGTAAGTCCTTTTGTGATAACCAACATATCACATCATAAAACTGAGTGAAAGTCGACAATTAAGAAGGAACCTTGAGGTTGTCTCATTTGATCACACAATTCATCTACATTGTTTAGCATATGAGCATCTTTATTCAAGAGAGAGAGTTGGAGATTTGGTGTTTCATCTTGGAATATTAAGTATTCAATTCTATATGTTGTAGTGGAACAAAAATCACATCAACAAGCCACCATATTCAAAAAAATAAAATTAAACGTTATTAAATTTCATCGCCAAAAGAAATTAAAATCTTGCTGACCAAAATAGTAAATTGGATTTAAAAGGTTTCTTGAGTCTGGAAGCTTTCTCAACACCACCCTTGCCGGCGAGATTGCTTGGGTGGTGCCGCCAGCGCACTGCCTCCACTGGGGGGCTATGACACAACCACCTTGCAACCAACAACAGGCCATCGGGGTTTGTCTATATAGTAGGATTGGGCTTGTTTCTTCAAGTGGGTATAACTTGGGCATTTATTGTTGGATTTTCGACTTATAGTTTTTGGAATAGTGGTTCCAAGTACTATGCAGACTGTGATTGGATTTGATAAATTTTGCCATTTTGCCAATGAAATGCTTGCTGGAAGTCAGATGTTCCTTTTTGACTTTGGCAAGTCATAACTTCTGCAAACGGAGTTTGTTTTTGCACTTCAAATAGTCAAGGAAAAGCTTGTTGAGAACACTACACAGTGGATCAGGTTTGGAGTTGTTTTGACATTATTTATTTGTTGTTTTTCCTATTTGATCTATTTATGAGTTCTTGTGACTATGGTGATTCTACGAGTTTATGACAAGTCAAATCTTGGTGATTTGGTGCTTGTGTAATGGTATAGTCTGTTGTGCATCTCAAATTACCCTCATTTTGACATATTTATAAGTATTTGTTTGGAATTGTTTGTTGCATAGTTGGCCCCACAAGTTGTGTTGTTTTGTAGGCTGTCTATACTTAAAGGTTGCATATATTTCTTGGATGTGGGTTGTGTACCCATTGACCTTTCAACATTGATGCATATTCAGATTGGTGGCTTGGTTTGTTGGTTTGGTTGTCATGTTGAAGAGGATAAATGTTGTTACTAGGTATAGTGATGGTTTGGGACTTATGTTGTTTACTATGTGATGCAGACATGTGTGACACATTAGGAGTCGAATGCTTGTTCAGTTGGTAGTGATCATGGTGTCATGGGTTTTCCTTGTTCTTTGGGACTTTGGCATGACATGAATGTTTATGCAAGGCCTTTGTTAGTGGTGTTGGATTGATTCCTGATTGGTTATGGCAGTGTATCTTCTTATTTGATGATAATGGTTTTACTTTGCCTTTTTAGCTCATGGTCTTGCATTGGAGTTCTTTAATTGTGCAAGGGCCTTGGTTGATTCTTACTTGGGAGATTGTTTTCATGATGTCTAGATAGCTTGATAACACACTTTAGTGGGAGCTTGTGACAATGATGTTTGGCAGTGTCATATCTTCTTGGTTTGGAGATCATTGTTTGACTCTTCCCTTTGGGAGCTCTTGGTGCCGAGTTCTTTAATTGTGTTGGGGCCACAAATAATCTTCAATTAGTGGGTGGTTTGTCATGATGTCATAGATAGCTCGGTATCAAAGTTCAATGGGAGCTTGTGGTAGTGATGTGGATTCACCATTGGATGCTGGATGATCTTCTACAATTATGGTTTGACATATTGGGTTTCATTGACATGAGAAGGTTTTCAACAAATGTTTTGGAGATGTTGACATCTTGGAGCCATGAACGACTCTTTGAGTCTTTGGTTGAGTTGTTATATATGCTTTGTCATTTGACATGTTATCCTTGCTTGACAGAATGTTTTCTATTATGTCATGGTTTACTCTTGATTAACGGTTTAGAGTTTTTGGATGATGTAGGTGCATGATATGTTGATTAGTGCATATGTTCTTTCTTTATGGAGATCTAAGATTATGTTGTCATGTTTATGTTCCCGATTCCTAGGTTGGATACGTGACATTGATCTTTATGGTTCTCTTTGTATTGAGTACACGATCATTTTCTTGATTACTTTTTGATGATGCTATGTTGCATTTTGGTGTTTGGCTTGTATTGATTGGTTATAGATGCCCATAGATACTTGGAGACAAATTCACAAGGTTTGAATTCAAGTTCATGTTCGACAACAATAAAATTCAGATGAAGTTTGACAAGGAGAAAAAATTTGACTTTAAATTCGCCTGATAAATTTAATTTTAAAAATAATAATAGTAGATCCACAAATTAAAATAATATATAAAAAATAATTTAATGTTAATTATTAAAGGATAATATTAAAAATATAAAATTTAAATCTATTAAATGCTAATTTAATAATTAAAAAATAAATAATATTAAATTTAAAAATGTTAAATGTTTTTGATTGATTTAGTAGGGAAGAGGGCCTCGATCCCTCACAAGGAAAGTTGTTTTTCAGAAGGAAAGTCTGAGGAGCCTACACCTTGGTTGGATGTAAGTTCAACATGGACCTATAGGAGAGCATTCTTAGACGAGTCATGATCACTTAGATATCTTAGAGGAGCATTCTCATTCCCCACTCTTAGTCTACTTGGAGGTATTGCCCGTTGTTTCTTTTAGGTGCTTTATGCTTTGTCTTCTCATGCATATGGATCTTGAGCTACAATTATCTAGTTTTGGATGGTTCATTTGGCATGTTTATCTCCTTATGCATTGTGAGTTTTTTCATTGATGTTGAGTTTAGGAGATGGTATTGGGCTTATTTCCTTGACAGGGATTGTCTTTCGTTTGACAGGCTTACATCCATGTTGGTTACATGATTTTCTTGTTTTATTTGATCTATGGGATTGAATGGATGGGTGTTGTTGATGCTATCCTCTTTAGGGTTTTATGGAAGAGATCATACTTATGACAACTTAGCATTTAGAGCTGTATATAGGACATGCTACAAGTTTTGATTTGCAGGTTCTCTTTTTGGTCTTGGTTATCTTCTTGGAAGTTTGGATTCACGTGACTTTGGTTTTTAGATCTTGTGTCTATGTCGATAGATAGGTTTGTGGTCATGTTCTCTCGTGTACTTCATTGTTTTTTTGTGATGACATGGTGGTTCCTTTATCCCTTTCCATTGTTGAGTGTGAACCTATGAGAGCTATGGAGACTTGTGGTGAGAGTTGTATTTGCGGCAGATTTGTTTAGAGGGTGTGCCTATTG
This sequence comes from Chamaecyparis obtusa, assembly GCA_027943335.1. Taxonomy (NCBI): domain Eukaryota; kingdom Viridiplantae; phylum Streptophyta; class Pinopsida; order Cupressales; family Cupressaceae; genus Chamaecyparis; species Chamaecyparis obtusa. The sequence goes on along the minus strand of BSBK01000494.1, from coordinate 1,082,752 downwards.
TTGTGGATATGCCTTGGTACTACATGATGATGTTTACACTTTCTATATGATGCTATTAGTGGATCTTTGGATGTCTTGATCACTTTCAGATTGTACATACCTATGCAATGGGAGTTCCTACACGTGTATGTTCTTTATTGACAAATTTTGCACTTGGAGCTTATGATCGTATGTTATGGGTTGTATATGTTGATGACATTAGATTCACTTGATATATCTTGTATACCTTTTAAGGTATGGATAGTTGGGTGCATTGGTACTTGCTGTGTATATTAGTTTGGCTGTGCATTGGTACTTGCTGTGTATATTAGTTTGGCTATGGATTTGGTTTCTTGACAACTATGATGCATATTGATACCTTTGGATTGACTGTTTGTGTTTGGGATATTGGTTGAAGCAAGACTCATGGTTTGCTGTGACAGATAGTGTGGCATCTCTTTGGATAGTTTCTTGTCTTTGTGCATTGGCATGATGGAGGATGAGAGCATTCATGTTTGGGATGATGGTCACCTTGTTTCTTGTTATAGATATCTTGATGGAGCACATGGAGCACTTTGATTCCTTGATGGTATATGTGTCAATGGGTATTGTTCCCTTGTTCATGTTTGAGATTACTTGTTGTCCCTTATGCAATGTATACAAGTGGGAAAATGTTAGGAATCAGGTGTTGTACACCTTGCATAATGTTTAATCTATTATTGTGTGTGTGGTGCACTTTGGAGAACTTAGAAGTACGTGCATCCTTGTAGTTAACATTATTGGGGCCACTTTATATGATGTATGTAACATTGGGAAACATATTTATTGGGTCTTACATTGGGAAATATATTTAATTTGGGTCTCACATTGGAAAGATGTATTTAATTTAATATAGGAGAAAAATTAATAAAGTGAAAACTTAGTACCCAATATTAAATGTGGGGTCAATGGTTTCGTAACTCATGGTTGTATTTACATGATTTTATGTAATAGTGCTTGGTGGTTTTGTGAGAGCTTGTTTCTATAAAAACAAACACAAGGGTGGTTGTGCAAGGGTGGCTAGTTGGCTATTTGGCTAAAGGGTTGAGAGCATCTCTTGTTTAACATTTGTGAGGGTTCGAAGTATGGCATGGGATGTGTGGTTACATGCTTGTTCACATGGAGTGCTTGTAGAGAGAATGTGTTTTGAAAGTGTTAATGGAGGACTCTGAAGATGTATTGTAATGGTATCATTGCTGAATAATATGTGAGTGATGGATGCTTTTGGAGGTTGCCTTTTCCCTTGTCAAGGTTTTTCCAAGGTATATCCTGTGTCATATTTGATGGTATGTTGTCTATTCTTTTGCATATGGATTTCTGAATACTTGTTTGCACGTATTTCTCATTTTGGGTTATACGGAGATTTGTCATTTATGGCTGGAAATTTCCAAACAAGTTCCATCCAAAATCTGTACAAGTATGTATTCAAGAACAATATCATAGTTTTATATATCTTTTATTCTATACCTCTATTTATTTTCTCTAATATTACTTAACATATAATTTGGTAATTCTATATATATTCTAATCCATATCTAAATTTATACTCTAATATATTACTTAACAGATAATTTGCTCTCAGCATAACCATTGCACCTCCTTAAGGTGTAAGGGCTAGTAAATAGATCTTAGGTAGAAGAGTAGGATATGTTTTGGGATCAATGCTGATACACAGTTCACAAATTTGGACTGGGCAGACAAAAAATATCTGACTTGGCAAAAACTCGAAAAACAAAAAAAACACTTAAATTTTTGAAAAAGAACATACATTTTATGCAAAATACAGCTATAAAATGTATCAAATGAGTTTGGTGGGGTTTGGGGGTAATTTGTGACGTCCTATTGGGGTCGGGGGGCATCTTTTCATAATTTCTTGTAAGGCAAAAAATAATGCTTAAAGGCCAAAATTTAAAATCCTAGAATATGGTGCAAATCCGAAATTTCAGAAATGTGGTCTTCAAATCCCTTAAAATCTTTCTATTTTCTCTAGAATGCTCTAATGCTGATGTGTGTTCAACATGGTTGAATAGGGCTTTTAGTGGAAAAAAATTGCCATTTTATAGTGTTTTTTTGCCTTTTTTCCCCCATTTTAGATGCGTTCGAGGAAGAACACCAGTTAACCCATTGGCTTGCTGAGTACTCAGTTAGTACTTACCAAAAAGCTTGCCTGTTATTGTCAAACAACTTGGCACAGAAAGTCGGCAAGTTCAACTCTCAAAAACTTGGGCTGCAAAATTTGGGCGAGTACTCAGCAATTCACTGAGTCTGCAAACTATGCCCATGCACAAATATGAAGACTGTTTTTGGCAAATGTGGCATATATGCTGCCTTGATTTTGCCCAAGTCCGCATCCATACTTCTTTAGGTAAGTTAGTTTCTCTATGCAATGTCTGATCAATTTTTTAATCACTTTGCAGTTTTTTTTGCTTTAAATTCTTTCCAATTAAGGAAAAAAAAGTTAAGATTTTGGATTTTCATTAGTTGCTAATTTTAGTTTCCGGTTTTAGGTTTCTTTCAAATTTCCAGTGATTAGTAGCTTTCATCAGAAATTGCAGTTTACAGTATTCTTGATTTCATCATTTGAGTGTTGAAAAGTAGGACTTGATAGTTTTCTTCAAGATTCTTAGTTTCCAAAGCTGCTCATGTTTTTTAGTGGTTACAATCCTGGAATTGCCAGCCTCAGTTTTTCTGTGCAGAATTTGGTTGCCCTTCAGTTTCAGACACAGCAGATATCTGAATGTTACACAGTTACAGAAGTGATCAGTCTAAGATTATTTCAGTTGTTCATGTGGAATATAACTTGGGTTTCTGAAATTCTAAAATTGCATTCATTATGTGTTCACTTGGGATCATGATGGGGGAATAAAGGAATTCATTCGCTAACTCCTTTGTTTACTTTCTGCTGTGAAAATAAATCGGAAGAACAGTAGATAGGATAGTTTTCATCCTAAGTTGAATAGGGGTTAGTACATATTGTGTTTTTCTGCATGAGACATGGAAGAAGTCTCTTTGGTTGGTACTCTGGGGATTTTAAGGTAAAAGATTCTTCACAAACCAAAACCAAAATACCATCTTTCAGGATCAACCCCTAGATGCACTTCTTTATGTTCCCTTCTTATATTGAGGTCCCTATGTTGTCCACTTGGGGCCTGCGCATCACAATGTAGCCATCATAGTGCCTCTTTGTTTCTGGAGCCTTTGTTAGTGCGTTATTGCTTTTGTTTGCTGTCCCGTTTTCCTTAGCCTTCACTTCTTTGCAGTCGACAGCCCTCAGTAGCCACTAGATTTCATGCTGGCATATTTTTCTGTTTGGTTAATAAGATGGTTTATTTTAAAAAGTTTTGTACTGAGTGTCACATACAAATAGGAGTTTGTTTATAAGCACACCTGAGTGCGCTTAACATACTTTTTATTTTAGTGGTCCATACTTTCCATGCCTATTTGGTCCATTGATTTTTAGACAGCATAGCTGTACTTTCTCATAGTTGGTTGAATAGCACAACCCATTTTTACCTTTATTCTGCAGTTTATAGGTCTATTTGGTATGTTAATAATTCGGACAATTCTCTATTGTGCAGGATAGAAGTTTACTTTTCAGCTTCATCTTCTGCTTTTCAGAACTGTTGACTAATTTATCTTTCTAAATTATCCAAATAAACTATTTGGCAGGACATCATGAAATCATATTGCCAGGTCTATCTTCACATTCTGTAAATTAGTCTGAATGAAAAACCATTAATTACTTGGTGATGTGATTAATTAAACATGGGCAACTTGTTTTGGACCTTTGGTGTACACATATAGTCATAGAGTCTGACAAAAATTTCCTTGCAGATATTGGACAGCATCAATTTTGACTGGATCACCTTACTATGGTTTAACTGCTGATGGCAGTGTTCCTGCTCAGGTATTTTAATTTCAATTTTCTCGATTCTTTGCGTTCTTGTTTTACATAGAAGTTCTATTTCTTTTGTTAAAGGATAACACAAAAAAATATAGTACAAGGCCAAGTTGTAGTGGTACTATATCCATCTTAATCTGTTACACATTTTCAAGCAACTAAGGATTAAGTTTTCTGAAATGGGAAATTGAAAATCCAAAGATTATTTTATATTCCATATGAAGTATAATTAGTTATCTAATTTAGTTTTGAAACGCTCTTGATGCTTTTAATAGAATTATCTTATTATATCAAAATCTAGGTGTGACAGAAATTGGTCATATTTTTAGAGATGTTTTGCATTGTGTATGTTTGTGCAAAAGAGAGAATGGCAGTGGGGGTTTTGCAGGAATAACTGGTTATTCAATCATTTTATAATTCTTTATAATTCTATATATTTTACTGCAATGTATTAATTATATGCTTTACTGCCTAAGCAGATGGATCATAGCACAAACTGGATTGTAATTTAAGCTATTCTACAAAGTAAGTCCTTTTTAGTGGCTAAAATGCTAACTTTATGCTTTACCTTCCATATTGGCATGTCTAAAGAAAGTCATTTTCCTATATGCATATGGGTCACCAAAAGTAGTAGTTCTCCAGGGAATGGACCTGTAGAAAGCTCTGAAATCTCTGATAAGGGTCCATAACTGTTCGACAAACATGCAACCCCAGAAAGTCTACTGGATATTTTGCTTGTTGTTGGCCACAACATTCATCTAGGAATCAAGTTCTGTCTTGACTATTATTACCAGCCAGACCTTTAAACAAGATCTGCCAACTGATAGGACACTAGTCCTTCTCATCCATCTGTCACCATTTTTACCACCTAAAGTTTGGATTATCATCCAAATCTACTGCAGGTATGATTGGAAGAAAAGGATGTTGAACTGTCTGTTATATGCTATTCCTTTCAGGAGGATCTATTAAGTCATATGGTTTTTTATTAAATATGGCTGCCCTTCAACCCTGACAGCAAGTTTAATCAAAGGGGAAAGGCACAAAGTTACACACTCAATCAGGATGCAATTGTCACATATGCGATAAAATTTTTGTTTTGTATTGTGTGATGAGTAGGAGATAATTGTTTGCAGCATGAAAAGTATCACGTGGGAAGTGGCACCAATAAACCAGTTTATGGCAGAATAGAACATTTTTAGAGTCTAGCATGGATTTCCTTATTAAGGAATTTGATGTTTGAGCAAGGACGTCAATTTATTTTTGTTTGTCATGAAACAATTTGAAGATCTTTGAGCTGGTGGCGTAATCTGTTTGGAGGTCTTTGGTGTGCTGGACTTTGTTATTAGATAATTATCTACTAGTGAAGAGCCTCTACTCACCTAGCAGTGATGATGACGATGACAACATTTTGAAGAAGAAAAGAATGTTTGAGAGGAATGCATGCTGGAGCAAGGTTGAAATTGTCCCGGATAACCATACCGAGCAATGTGGAAAGGGTCTTTTCTGTAATAATGTTTGAAGGAAGTTCTTAACGTGCCAACGTTACCTTTGTTACGAGTATGACCACGTTCTCCTCGTTTCTAAAGGTGGAGAAATGGATGTAAAGAACTACCAGATTTTACAGTGTAATGTCCCTTTTATGGCCTTTCCTGTATCTTTGAGGACTGTAACTTTCTTGGGGAGTGCCAACCTTTTAGGTTAGAATTCTGACAATCTGCAATGAGTTCTATAGATCAAAGGGAGTTCATGGTGCTTTTTGGATGTAGTGCAGACACTTGAAAATCATTTCACACTTCTTGGAGAGGTTTGCTAAGCATCGACTTTATAAGGTTCAATTTCTTGAGAGCTTAAGAATATATTGGATGGTCCAAATTCATATTCTGTCCATTCTAATATATTTCATAACTTTGTCTACATGTGTGGAGAATAATTAAATAATTACTGTTAAGATGGCAAAAAGCAAAAAATAAAAGAAAATCCATGTTAATTATCTAATTGGAGTCCAAAGTCACTTTATGAGGGCCTAAGGCTAAAAGTTTATTATTTTAATAAATGGTGAATTTTAAATATAACTTTCAGAATGTTCCATCAGAGGTTATAAAAGGAGGATGAAGGTGTTTGCCCGCTGGGGTAAACTTAGTATTGCACAGACATAGTACAGGAAATATAATAAACACAGAATGTATCATAGAATAATAAATACTTTCATTAATCATTCCATACTGGCAAGTACATTTACATCGTAATGATCATACAATCATATCTCCCATGTCCAACCTTCGAGAGAGTATATAAAGTACCCGAAGGGTCACGACTGAAACGTCGTGATGTAATTGTCTAACCTCTCGGGCACTAACGACCGAGAGTAACATAATACTTTACTAATATAATAACCCGTACATACAATTTTCCCGACAACATCATCCCCCCCCAAAAAACAAGTCGTCTCCGACGACTTACAACAACAGGGAGATGAAATACACCACATAGAAGAAGAAAATCACTGAGAAGGGGCAGAGGGGCGTCCCTGAAAAGATGAAGTGCCGCCCTCCCCATCAATGCTGCATCCAGTAGGTCTTTTCCGTCACATCCCATTCCTCCCATGCCTGCACCAAACTTGTCTCCAAAACATACTGTTCAGCTATAGCCTCCGCTAACACCATACTGTCTCCCTAGCCAATCTGACCTTGATAGCCACCTAGGTTGCCTTCTCTACTTCCAACTCTTGGGTACGCTGAGCCAAGTGTCGCTCTACTGCCTCCAACTGGGTGGTCAGCTCCTCCCGAGCTCTCTGTGCATCCACCAAGACAGTCTCACGTCTAGCCAACACCTACTCCAAGTGCCTCAAAGCATAGTACCCCTCTTGAAAGACTTGCTCCAGTGCTCTCTTCACCTCCGACATGCAGACACTCCATGCCTGTAGCAGCTCCGATCTCATCAACAAGTCACACTCTCCAAGGGCTGATAACTAAATTGACTGGGGGTCTAGGGGGCAACGCCCCCAGCGGGGTCGAGGGGCAACGCCCCCGCGGGGTCCTGGGGCAGAGCCTCAGGCGCGCTCCCTGTCGCGGTATAGGGCGGGGTCGAGGGGCAGCGCCCCTGCCGCCAAGACCAAATTAGCACCTTCAAACCCACACAAAAGTCCATGGAACACACCATTTTTGTGATTTTCTTCTATCAGGCGCTTATATTTTCTTCATTGCTTGCTTATGCCCTTCCCTTCGATACCATTCGTTCTTCACTATGAACTGTTTTGTTTTGTCGTCGTTTTTTATTTTATTTAAAGAACCTTCTCCCTGCTGCTAGTCCTTCCTTGCTGTCAAGAACTAAATTCTTCTGTACTCTTTTTGATTTCCAGACTTATTCCTTGCCGTACGAAATGCTACATTCCTTGGATGGTATTCCTGTTACACCTTTTAGTGCCTTACACTTGCTCTTGTTTCGCCTTCCAACTTTTAATTTGCCAGAGAAGGCCGTACGGTTCAGCTTTTATTACTTGCGAGCTTCTCTTAAAATTGCCGTACGTTGTTTCCTATGTATTCTTCCTTCGACCGTACGGTTGTAACTTTGCAATTCATATAGCCTCTGCACGGTCTTCACCTAAATATGAAACTTGCCGTATAGTATCTTTATTAATGAAATGGCCATACGGACATCTCCCTCCTTTTCCTTTCCTCTGTTTGGGCGTACGCTGCCTTTTTTGCTTTGCCTGTGATGTCCGTACGGTTAAATATTCATTCCCTTCGAACTTTGAAAGTTGCCACTTAATACTCATTAAAACTATTATCGTACGGTCATTTTTGCTTGACCTATGCCTTCGTCAAATCGCCTTCAAACTTATAAACTTGTCGTACAGTTATCATTTTGGACTTATACTAACTGTACGGTACCTTTTCTAAGCTACCTTCGTTTCTCCAAGTTGTCGTACGGCCGTACGGTTTCATAAATATGTCTTCGGCTTTTCTTTTTCAACCTTGCCGTACGGACCTTGTTGCTTGATTTGTGCCTTCACTTTTTAAAATCGCCCATGCATACCTCCGTCCGATATTTTATGTCTTCGCCCATACTTTACGTCTTTGTTTAATACTTTTATGTCTTCGTTTAATACTTTGTCTTCGAACCTTATGTCTTCGTTTAATACTTTATGTCTTCGTCTTCAGACTTTATGTCTTCGTCCGTATGGTGCTTTTTATGTGCTTGCTTGCCTTCGCTCCCAAGTTGTCGTACTGCCGTACGGCCTTTATTGCTTCGTTTCAAAAATTTTTATTTTTTATTTTTTTTATTTTTTTATTTTTTTATTTTTTATTTTTTTTTCATCAATTGCCAGGCGGCTGCCTGTGCGCCTCCGACCTGTGATGATACGCTTTTAGTTTCAAACCGTTCACGACATCCACAATTTCCTTTCCGAAGACTTCTTTGGTCACCTGTACGGACGACTCTACCGGCCTGACCACTCGAGTCCCTCTTGATTGTTCTGTCCCTCCTCTCAAATCCATCCTCTCCGGGGAAGGTTTCAATTTGGTCCCGTTGCTGGCATCATGTATCCGTTCGTCGAAAGTCAACAAAGTGTGCAGTCGTTCCCTCTCCTTGTCGCCGAGTCTGTTTCCAATGGCAATCCAAAGGCTTGGAACCATAAATTCTACCAGGACCACGATCTCTTGCCCATACATCAGAAGGAGAATCAAGAGTCTGAAGGCTACAGTCTTCCACACAGGATTCCAGTCGTCTCCTGTGGCGATGGTTTTCGAATTTCTCTCATCCGTCTTCGTACCTAGATTCAAAGGTTTCACCGTCAGTTCTTCGTACTTCATAGCCTCCTTGTTTTTAAACTGATGTGCGGGTACGGTGTCCATTGTAGCTTCTCCTTCCTTATACTCCCCGTACTTTGGAGGATATTGATCTGGCTCTTTTTCTTCGACGTTTAATACATTGCAGGAGGGTGAGAACATCTCATAGTCCTCCTGTTGCCAATGGAACAATCCATTTAATGAGTCTGTGTCATCCTCCGAACAACATCCTTCGAGTTTTAGTATCCCTTCGGCATCCAGATCCATCCCCTCTTTGCCTTCGTCTCGTGGGTCATTCTCCCCTTCAGATTCGGATCCCTAGGAAGAGGCAAGTTCCTCGCTCACCAACTGGGTCCAGAGATCAATAGTAAATTTCTTACCTTCGCTCTCCATCGAGAGTGTATTCCGTTTCCAGTTGTGGTTTGCCTTCGCTGCCACCAGCCATCCTCTTCCGAGTATGGCATCATACCCTTTCTATTTCAACGGAATGACCACAAAGTCGAGCACAAATGGTTGTGCACCCACGGTGACTTGTTGTGCCATCAACGTGCCGAGGGGTTTAATCCCGTGTTGGTTGGCACTTAGCAGATTAAACGTAGGTGGCCACAGAGTGGGCTTCCCTAGCTTTTTTCATGTGTCCTCCGGAAGGACGTTTACCCTGGATCCGCCGTCTACTATAGTATCCATTAGGATGGTGCCCAGGATGCCCATCTCCACCATGGCTGGATGTCTGCCATTGTTGACAGCAAGCAGCATCGGATTTGTTGTTGAGCTTCCTGGTATGGAAGCGTCTGTGTGTCTCGGTTTGGGTTTATCAACCTTTGTACCCAACAGCACTGTCCCCAATTGAGGCATGGTGTATAGGAGGTCCTCCGGCTTGACAGGCACCTCCAGTTGAAGCATCTGTCGTACAATGTTCCTCTCCGCGTCTGTGCAGTAGGGTCCGGATGATTCGTGTGTCTCTCCCCGTTGGGCTTTTATCGCCCTTTCTATTTCCTCCCTTGCCTCCGCCATTCTCTGCTTCTCCGTTCGGGGATGGGGGTAGCGGGCTTCCTTCGCTTGCCCTCGAGTAAGAGCAAGTATAGCTTCTTTAATCCGTGTGTTGCCTTCGATATCAATCAGATTGGCCCCTACGCCAGACTTCGGACAATTAGCATCTTCATGGTCCCCAGGGCCGCACCACCGACACAGCTGCTGAGGGGCATCATTATTGTTACACTCGCTTGCGTAATGACCCCATTGGTTGCATGCCCTACATTGGATCATTGGGCATCCCTTCGCGTCATACTGGACCCTGTTACGGGTGGAATTATTATTGTTCCCTCCACCTCGCTGGTTGCCACGGTAACCTCCTGAAGATGCATTATTGTTTGGTTCCGTCCCCCCTGATGTGGATGGTTGTTCTTGTGTATAGAGCACTTGCTGGTTACGCACCTTCAAATTGTATGGGCATTCCTTCGTAGAATGTCCCATAATTTGGCACATGTCACAGAATGCCTTCTTGGGACAGGCATCCTTCGTGTGGCCGCTCTCCTTACAATCCGTGCACCACAGTTCATCATCCTTGCTTGTTGTCCCCTTCATTGTCTTAAACTCTTTTAACATCCGTTCTATATCCTTCTGAAGGGCCGTGACTTTCTTCTTCGGCTTCTCGTCGCTGCCACTCTCCTCTTCGGACGTATCATCTTCGGATGGCGAAGATCTATTCTTCTTTTTGGCCGTCTTATCTTCTCTTTCCAGGTCCATGGCCTGGTTGTATGCATCATTGTAGGATGTCGGAGGCACAATTTTCATCTTCCGTCGTAGCTTAGGATTCAAGCCCTCGACAAACCACCTCTTCTTTAGGCCGTCGGCCGGTTGGCTTTCCATCTTTCCGACTAATTCCTTTAGTCGGTGGCCATACGCTCGTACGGTCTCCCTCTTCCCTTGCTTCGTTCCATAAATCTCTGAGACTATCTCATTATCGTCTCGTAGTAGCCGGAATTCCTTCTCGAATCCCCCCTTTAGGTCATCCCATGTTGTTATGTTTGTTCTATCTAGATCCGCGTACTAGTCAATGGCCATGCCTCTCAGTGTGGCGGGGAACTGCCTCATCCATTCGTTTTGGTCAGTCACCCCGTTGGCTGCCCAGATGGTTTCACACGTACGACAATGCCGTACTGGATCGTCCTTTCCATCATTGTGGAATTTTGGCAACTTTTCCTTATGTGTCGCCATGGTTGGTCGGGCTGATTTTGGTTGTTGCGTGCGCGGTGGATTTTGTGCTCCTGCACCACTTGTGCTAGAACCGGCACCCACGTTCCCTTGGCCGATTACTAATGGTACTTGTATCTGTGTAGCGGGTGGAACCGTATTGTGTGGAGTCGTTGGCTCCAATGGCGGGTTCGCCTGCGCGTCCCGTGTGTCTTCGATCGTACCTTCCCGTGTGCCTTCGGTCGTACCTTCCCGTGTGCCTTCGGCAATGCGCTCACCTTCGTAGTTCCCTTCGCACGCCACGTGCGGTTCAAGTCTTCAAACTGGTCTCGCTCTTCCTGAAGCAAGACTTGTCTAAGTCGTGTTTCTTCGAGTAGTTCTTCTCTACTCCGCACTCTCCGATGTTCCGGCGAGATGAACGATTCCCAGTCGGCCCCTACACCTTCCGTACCACTTCCGGGGTTCCCTTCGGGCAACCCTCCGGCAAGCTGGTCTTTGGCAAGTTGCCTCAGCCTACACCGACGTTCACACTGTTGCGCGGAGATCAAAGCCTTCTGTGCAGCTTCCACTTCGGCATCTCATGCCTTTTTATTTCTATCTTTATTTAAGACATTGGGCATAAATCCTTCCCTCAACTCTCTTCTCGAGTACGTCTATTCAACGGCGCCAGATGTTTTCCCGCTGAGGTAAACTTAGTATTGCACAGACATAGTACAGGAAATATAATAAACACAGAATGTATCATAGAATAATAAATACTTTCATTAATCATTCGATACTGGCAAGTACATTTACATCGTAATGATCATACAATCATATCTCCCATGTCCAACCTCCGAGAGAGTATATAAAGTACCTGAAGGGTCACGACCGAAACGTCGTGACGTAACTGTCTAACCTCTCGGTCACTAACGACCGAGAGTAACATAATACTTTACTAATATAATAACCCGTACATACAATTATCCCAACAACAGAAGGGGCTCATTTGGACATCTTTTGGTCATTTTAACATCCCTTATTGTGAAGTCTGGACTGCACGTTCAACTTAAACCCTTGGACATCTTTTGATCATTTTAGCATTCCTTTTGTGAAGTTTGGACTGCATGTTCAACTTAAACCCTAGGACGAAAGCCCTAAGGGTATTGGGCGTTGGAGATGAAGATTTCTCCCTAGTCAAATTGGAGGTTGGTGTAGGCAGAATTCACAATGGAGCTTAAAATACGAAGAATGGCACAAGAATTAAAGAGTTGCAGATTAAGGAAATTTATTGAAAAGTTTGCAGGCAAATACTAAATTATAGAGTTGAGATTATCTTTGGTTGAGAGCACTTGGAAGATTATTCTATAGCAGTTTATTCGAATCGCCATTATTAGAGGACTCATCAAGCATTTATTGTAATGGATTCACTTTGGGATTCTTGGGAATTTGGACACCGCTCCTTATGCAAGTCGCGAGCCTTTGTGAGGAGTCATAGGTAGGGTCATGGAAGGCTAAATGAACATAGTAAACGAAGTAGAATAAATAAGAAAGAATTGAATAGAATGATGGACGCCTTAATAAAAGTCAAGCAAATTAGGGTCACATGAAAGCAAGTAGAGGTCATTGATAGGTTGCTGCTGCCATTGTTTTAGTGAAAATCGCACCCTTTGTGGTCTTACCAACCATTATGCACATTATGTAAGGAGCCCTGCTGGCTCTATGCTGAAGAATTACTTTTTTTTTGTTTTTTGGATTGTTTTGCACTTTTTGTAATTTCCAAATATATGTTTTTTTTTGCAATTTTCAAAATACAAGATAATATCACACAGCAATTTGTTAACTATCTCCAAATGCACACCAACTTTATTTAAATTAATAAGCTTGCAAGTATTTTCTTACAAAGCAAAAACATTTAATAACTAATGCAAATACGGCACCTGGCAATGTTGAAAAGCTCAATGTGTATCCTCCCTTGATGGCAGATGAGTTAAATGTGTTCTCATCACATGATATGCAGACTGAAATGCTCATGCCACCTCTATATCATAACCGTAGGCTAGTGATATTAATCGCAGCATCTGGTATATTGACACATAGCTTCCACACATTAAATCTGCGGCTTGTAGAATCAGTTGCGGCCTCTTGCCTTGGTGATCGCAGCCTCAACCATGGTTATCACAGCCACCAACTCCCACACTGCTAAAACAAAAAATGTGTCTTTCCTTGACACAACCTGCAGCAATTAAATGCGGTTCCCTGAATATTGTGGCTCACCTTTCAATTGACGTACGGTCCAAATTCAACACAACACGATTAGAGGAATTAACACAATTCATTGACATAAAATCCAATTCAAAGTGCAAGAGGAATTATGAAGAAATTCGCCATTTCTTCATACCCAAGTCCAAACCCTCGAGAGCTCATCATTTTTTATTTTTCAACAAACAATATGCATAAAGCATAGATTTCGAAAATCTCCAAGGCTTCTTTTAATAAGCATTTAAAATATGGCTTCTTCAACACACTAAATGCCAAGTAGCTTCAAGAAGACTCATTTCACTTAAGAGCCTTCTTCAACACACCATTTGATTAAAACAATAAGCTCATAAAGTTATTAATTAAGAAAACTTAATTAATAACCTCCAATATGCAATAAATCATTTGAACTCTATAAAATATTGACCAAGTCTGGAACCAAGGCATCACCACTGAGCATTGCCCAAAATAGAAACCCAGTCTCCTTACTTACTATAAATAGCAAGTCAAACACCAAAGATCCTCAAAACCAAATGTTAGCTCACAAGGGTCGCGATGATGAGCTAACTAAACCAACCTCCTGAACCTTGCAAAAACGGGGACATCACACATTAGACATTGTGTTGAACTCTTTCGGTAGGGCAAATCATGTTTTTTTAAAGATATATTAGAGCGCCTAAATTTACAGGCATGTTAATGAGAAAGGTTTGGGATTTGTCGAATTGGCTTGTTTGTGGAAGATTCCAAACACTCTATCCTAGGCGTAACAACTTAGAGACCAATCCAGTTTGTAATGTCCCCTTCCTAATTTGCCCTAGAATTTTCCCTAAAATCATAATTGCAAAAAACTAGGGCTAGGGTAACATCTTACCAACTAAATATCTTTGTAATAATGTCCCTCGATGCTTGAACCCTGCAATCATAAACAATATATACAAATATACATATACGTATACGTATACATATACATAATTAGGGTTAGGCAAACCACATCATATTCCTAGATTATCAATAATGTTGCACAAACATATTAGGGTTTGGAGGAAGAGACATGATGGGTTCACTTGAAGCCATTTCTATACGAAGTCCAAGAGGTATGTCTACCACAACCGTCTTGGCGGCTTTTACTTGCTTTCCCCATCTCGTTTCATCTCTCGGAAAACACATACCATCTTGCGGATTTTGGTGGAGGCTACGTTACCAAATTCTTTTGGAAATCTGCAGGGTCCTATTGTGAGGTTTTCACACCATTGCCCCATTGCAAATGGGGACCCCCTCTCTCGCTCGTAGCTGTAGGGTTTTGGTAGTAGAATTGTTATCTTGAAGCTTAAAAGGTTGAGTGGTTAAGTAATTAAATTGTTTGGGTTGTAAGTGCAAATAGGAGTATCAAGGTTAAGGTTTCATTGGGTCAAGTTGCCATGGTTTGAAAATTTTTTTTAAGTGCACAAATATTTTGCTAGTCAAATAGTTTGAAATACCCTATAATGGCATATTTCATGCATAAGGGCTTTAAAATCCCTATAAAAATTGATTTTCCATACTTAAAATATACAAAAACCTTATGGAAATCAAATTTTCCTTATAAAATTGCACTTTGTCCCGATGGAAATAAAATTTCCACTCCAAAATTGCACTTTGTCCCTATGGAAATAGAATTTCCATTACAAAAATGGACGAAGTCCCTATGGAAATAGAATGTCCACTCCAAAAATGACCAACGTCCCTATGAAGTGTGGATTTCCACTCCAAAAATGATCAAAATCCCTATGATAGATGAATTTCCACTTGAAAAATTATGAAAGTCCCCAAGGGAGTCGTTTTCCCACTCTTGGAGAGCAAAACAAGCAAAAAAACTAAGTGTTGGGACCATTAGTCCCTATAGGGGTCGTTTTTCTCCTCTTGGGTGTAAGGAACAAGGACAATTAGTGAAGAGTCCCTATGCATGTCGATTTTCCCCTAGTCCCATACTTAGAAAATTTTTGGGTGTGAAGTAAGGAAAGTTCTCCAAGAGAAGCTCCGATTTTACAAAAAAATCAGAGGTTGCAGCAAAAAAGTGCCAAGGGTGTTTGGAAACCAAGTTCTTTTTCGACAAAAATCAGGGACAATCCAAGTGCATGCAAAGAGCTATAAGTATGGTGTCTGCAGACTTAAAGCCTTAAAACTCATGAAGGTTCAATTTTTTTGAAAAATCATAGATAATTCCTAAGTCACTAGTCCCTATTAGCATTCATTGCAGACCTTTTAGAGGGATCACAACATTATTCTACCTAGGTGCATATATCATGGTGGGCATTTATTAATTAAATGCATAAGCTGACTAGATTCATTGAATGTGCATAAGTTGACTAGATTTGTTGAATGTGCATAAGTTGACTGGATTCATTGAACGTGGTTGTGACGATGCTTTGGGTGAAGGAGTTTTTAAAAGGGTGTCGATTGAGGAATTGAGATTCATTCTGCTAATCTTATGTTTAAGTTTTTCCTCTCTGCAAGAAGGTGACTCCATGCTTTTTCCTCAGGACGAACCCCCTGAGTTTGGAATTTGGACGTAGCTCCAATATTTTGGATTGATCTGCACCAGCATATATATTTTACTGCAATGTGCAACCACAATTCACATTTAGTGAAATAACAGCCCAGAATTGCAGTCCATTAATCTCAGAGGAATCACAGCAAATCAGAAAGATTGGACACACTGGGACAGCAGTCAGAAATCTACAGTCAATTGTCTGAGAACAACTCACAAAGTTCGAATCAGATATGTAATATTTCTATTTTCGTTAATGACAAAATGCAAAGAAAAATCTTAGTTTTCATTGAGAGTTCAATTTGTATTTCTGCTATTACAGATTTATATCATGAAACAAAATTTGATGAATCAAACAAATCAGAATTGTAAACCCTATCAAGAATCAAAGGTTAGAATATTTCAGTGGTATCAGAGCCACAAATCCTACCAGCCTGACAGGTTTTATCAATTGCATGTCAGAAATTATGATTGTATGTTACTTCTAATCAATTGCATTTCAGTTTAAGGTGGTTCTATGCACTCTAGAGGGTTTGAACTGCACAGATATGACACAAGAAGTAGGTCTGGGCAGCAAGTGGGGGGAGTGGAAAGAAACCCAGTTGAAACAGTGATGGGAGAAAGAAGAGTAGAAAGCCTGCCTTGAGATATGAATAATCAACTCAATGAGTTTTTGACAGTCTTTGCCCAACAACAACAATAAATGCTACAACAATTTAAGGATTGAATGATCATAACTACGGGGCAACTGAGAATTGATCATATAAGGTCAAGAAGGTCTAGTGGTGAGCACAACAGAAATGAAGCAAGGCATGGGAACCAAGATGGAGCAGCTTCTAATGTTGTGAGGACGGTGGATACAAGGTCTGATCGACCATCATGTCCCGCATTTCTATCTCATCAAGTTGAAAGAGAACCAATTCTAGAGAAAGAGGAAGCAGAGACACACATCACGGATGATATTCTAGAAGCCCGTGCTGAATACATACACCTTCTAGCTGATGTGAGGAAGTTAATTAACTTAAATTAGTTCATGAACCAGCGTAAGGACAATGCTAGAAATCACTTGGAAAGGCAAGATAGGAGGCCTAGATGGCAAGTTAGGTAGGGCACTCAGCCTGCAGAATACAAGGATGCTTTGAATAAAATTTCTCTACCAACTTTTAATGGAACCGAAGAGATATCAGCAAGGTCATGGGTTCACAAGCTAAACACTTTCTTGGCACTTAAGCCCATGGAAGAGGAAAAGGCAATTCAGTTTGCTACCATGCACTTGGAGGGAGTAGCATATGATTGGTGGCACCATGGACTAGTTTTCCAGGATCATGCCATGATACATTCCTGTGAGGAATTTGTGAAAAGGCTGGTTACTCGTTTTGACATAAAATATATAGAAGTCTATTACAAGAAATTGGCCCAACTTAAGTTGGTAGGACATATGGAGACTTACATAAACAAGTTCCTAAATTTTTTTGTAATGGTTCCTGATATGCCACAAAAAAAGGTCATGATGCTTTTTGTAGAAGGCTTAAGTGACAGGTTGAAAGGTTTGGTTAAGGCTCATAGGCCTAATTCACTAGATGGTGCCATTGGTTTAGCCCTTGACTTGGATGTCACATTGTCCTATCAGCCTACTGAAGAAAAGTTTCAGCCCCATGGAAATTTGATAGGAAAAATTTTAATTAGCAAAAGAAGATAAATTTCAATCAGCAAAAGAACATACCTTCCAAAGCTGAACAAGGGTCAAGGAATCAATTGAGAAGGAGAAAATTATGTCTCTCTTGTAAGGAGCTGTGGGAGCCTGGTCATCGTTGCCTTGGAAAAGGAAAGGTACATTTGATTGAGCTCCATTTTGATGGGGAGGATTAGGATGAGTGTGAGGCTAGTACTAATGAAGATGATGCACAAGATCAGCCACAGATAGAATTGGAGGATATTACAGTCAGAGATACTCCATGCATTGCCACTTTATCTGGAGTTCCTTGCAGCGTCCTTTCTGGCTGAAAGGTGTTCTTAAGGGACAGCAGATGGTTTGCCTAGTAGACAGTGGAGCCACTCATAATTTCATTGACGAGGTGTTAGTAATGAAATGTGGGCTTCAGACTGAGGAATTTATCGAATTCAGTGTCATAGCTGTTGATGGTTTCCCATTGAGTTGCACCATATTAATTCCCTAGTTAAGCATTCAGATTGGAGACTACACGTTAATAGGTGACTTTTATGTGCTTGGGTGTAGTAATGTGGATGCCACTTTGGGTCTTCAGTGGTTGGAGTCCCTTGAGCAATACTTTCAAGATTTTAAGCAAGATGCACTTGGAATTCTTGGTTTATGGTAAGAAAACTGTGCTTAAGGCAATGATAGATGGCGGTCTTCGAGTGGTTTCAGCAAGGAGGATGAAGGCTCTATTTAGGCATGATGATGTGGAGTGGGCAGCCTAGTGTTTTGTATCCAACAAATCTTCCCCTAGTAGTGAGCCATAGTATCATAGTGATATCCAGAGTGTGTTGGATAAGTATAGTGTAGTGTTTGGAGATATTCCTCCAAGTTGTCCATTGTAATGCCCCTTCTTTCGCCTTGAGTATTTGATGCTTAAAACTTGAAACAAGTGTTAGTAGACGAATATATAATATAAAGATATATGAATATTAAAACAATTATTAGTGATTAACAAGATAAATAAATGTTAAATCATCTAAATATTAATCCCATACTACACCCACCTAATCCTTAGAAAGAGACTCTACTCAGATTGCCCTAATTCTCTGATGAGAATACCTCTCAATTAGGTAACCATCACATCGAGAGTGCCCTTCTAAGGCCTCTAGGATCTCTATTAATAAGAGAACTCATTAACAACAAATACTTGGTAGAGATCCTACCTCTAACCAAGCCTCTTGTCTCTAACATATGCATATGATTAACCACTACAATATATATTGCCTTTAAGAGATTCTCTATAAATCTCTCTCTAGATTCCAATTTGGAATCTTGACATTCATAAAGAATGCCCTCTAGTCTCTATGAGTCCTCTTTTAGAGAAACTTGACATTCTTAATGAATGCCCTCTTCCAAGATTAACCTGGTCTCTATAACAATCATAAGTCCCAAAATGGTAATATCTCTAAAATAATTACTACTATACAAATAATACTCATGATTGTTAATTTATAAGAACTTATTTAATTTCTGCTACATACCTCTTCTCTGCAATTATCCTTTATATACAAAGCTCTTCTTCTCTTTTGGCAGAGTGCTATATATTTACAATCTTTATTAGCTCTTATTATTTAATATTTCCCCTCACTGTTCTCCTAATCAATGACTATTATTTTTTCTTCATTATTTATATCTTTGCCAATTGTTGTTTCCCTGCCTATTTTCCGTTTTCGTATTTCTTTGCAACTTAATATTTATCACCCTAATTCTTATCACCATCTTCTTTTTTTCTTATTCAATGGTGATGTATAAATCTTGTTTAATTTGTCATCTATATCCTTCCAAAAAAAGTCACAATCCTTCTTAATCACAATCCTTTCGAAAAGTCACAACACTTCCTAATTACAACCTTTTCGAAGAGTCACAACCATTCATAATTACAATCCTTTTGAAGAGTCGCATCCTTTCATCATTACAACCTTTTGAAAATGTCCCTTCCTTATTTTATTCTCATTCCCTTCCTCTTCCCTTTAATCCCTCTTTAACTCCTCTCCTCTTTTCTCTTTCAAATGAACTCTCCTCCCTTTTATATCTTATTTTGAAAGAGTCACAACTCTTTATTAAATGTCTCTTGACCTTGCATTAGATTTAGTTAATTTATATTATTATATTATTTATTTTAAGTTTATTATCATTTATTATTAAATCCTATTTAGAAAGGTAACATACTTTTTACAATATTATTTCTTGTAGCTAATTTTATTTATTTGTTCATTCATTATAATTTTATTATTATTTAATTGTTATTTATTTTTAAACATTATTTTATTGATAATAGATTATATCGTATGTTATTATTTATATTATAATAATAATATTTTATTATTATCTATTCTTTTTTTATATTTAAACACTAATTTTAATATATGATTTTATTATCATTATTTATTTAAATAATATTCTATTATTTGATTATTATTAAAATTCTATCTTAAAATAGGAACATGATATCCATCTAATCACGGGTTTGACCATGTTATTGAGCTTGAGGAAGGTGCAAAGCCAGTTAGCACTACGCCCTATAGACACCAACACCATTTTAAGGAGGAAATTGAAAAAACAATCAAGGAACTATTAAAAATGAGTCACATACGTCCTAGTTCTAGTCCTTTTGTTTCTTCAGTTGTATTGGTCAAGAAGGATAAAACGTTATGCATGTGCATAGACTACAAAGCCCTGAACAAGAAGACCATAAAGAACAAGTACCCCATTCCTAGGATCGATGAACTTCTAGATGAGCTACATGGGGCCATTTACTTTTCTAAAATTGATCTTTGTTCAGGCTTTCATTAGATTAGTGTCCAGGAAGAAGATATACTTAAGATGACTTTTCATTGTCACTACGGGCACTTCGAATTCCTTGTCATGCCATTTGGACTCACAAATGCACTAGCAACGTTTCAGTCTTGCATGAACCACACCTTCCATGAGTAGTTGCGAAAATATGTTTTGGTCTTCTTTGATGACATATTGATATACAACAAGACTTGGAATGATCATTTGCAACATTTGGATGTGGTTTTGAGCATCATGGAGGCACAATCTCTATTTGTAAAGACTTCCAACATGAGTTTGGAATGACTGAAATTCTTTATTTGGGACATGTGATTGGAGTTGATGGTGTTAAGGTACACCAAGAGAAAGCACAAACATTTTTAGATTGGCCACCTCCAAAGAATATATTTGAATTGAGAGGATTCTTGGGTTTGTGTTGTTACTATAGGAGATTTGTTCGAGGTTTCTCATAGTTGGCATCACCCTTGACAAATCTTACTAAGAAGAGTGCATTTCATTGGTCTAGTGAGGCATAAGTTACATTTGACAAAATCAAGGAAGTCATGAGCACATGCCCAATATTGGCACTACCTGACTTCACACAACCATTTGTTATTGAGTGTGACACATCGGGTCAAGGGATTGGTGCAGTTTTTATATAGAACAGGTACCCTATTGCATTTGAGAGCAGGAAACTTAGAGATCCAGAGAGATTGTACTCCACTTATGATAAGGAGATGCTAGCTATTATGCACGCACTAGCTAAGTTTAGACAGTATCTAGTGGGTGCAAAATTTGTTGTCAGGACTGATCACAACAATTTTAAGTATTTCCTAGAGTAGAAAGATCTCAATGAATGGCAACAAAAATGGGTAAACAAGATTCAAGTGTACGATTTTGATGTGGAATTTATCAAGAGAAAAAATAATATTGTTGTTGATGCTCTTTCCAGGAAACCCACCCTCTGTTCTCTCGTTGAGATTTCAGCTGATTGGAAATCTCAATTGTTGGTTGAGTATTCCAAGTGTTGTCAGGAAAATGGGTAGTTTGACGGTTAGTCCGTTTGAGGGAGTTACATGGATGCGACGGTTCGCCTCACATCCCCTCGGACATTATATGTATGCATTCTTCTCTTTGAGAAAGACATGACAATGGTGATGTAGAAATACACTTGTACTTGATGATTATTCTATGAATACAATGTTGTTATGTTCTCTTTACATTTCTTGTTGAATACTTTACTTTTTGTATGCAATTAGTCTCTGTTACCCCACGAGGGTAAACACCAAGAACATGTTTTCTTGTGATTTGGTTGATGGACAGGTGAAGGATGATAGGTATTCTACAATACATAATGTGATTTATTATAAGAGCAGAGTCTATCTTGTACAGGGTTCTAAATTGAAGGACAAGGTTATGAGGGCATTGCATGATACTCCTCTAGAAGGACATCCAAAGTTTTTTTAAAACATATTATCAAGTGCGGAGAGATTTTCCTAGAAGGGTCTTAAGGATGATGTGTTGCAACATGTCCGAGAGTGTTAGACTTGTCAATAGAATAAGTCAGAACACACGTATCCTACGAGCCTTCTTCAACCATTGCCCATACCTAAACAAAATTGGGAAGGAATATCCATGGATTTTATTACAGGATTTCCATAAGTTTAGGGGAAAGACTATATCTTTGTAGTTGTTGACAGGTTGACAAAGTATTCACATTTCTTCACCATTCCTACAAATTATTCTGTACCTTAGGTTGCGGATTTATTTTTTAGGGAGATGTTTAGGTTGCATGGTCTTCCTAAGACCTAGTCAATGATCAGGACAATCAATTTATCAGTATGTTTTGGCAGGAGTTGTTCCGATAGGCAGGAACAGAACTAACGCCAAGCACTAGCTACCACCCTCAAACGGATGGATAGATAGAAATTGTAAACAAGTGGATTGAGGGCTATCTTAGAAATTATGTTGCAGGACAACAACGTGCTTGGATTAGATGGCTTCATTTAGGTGAGTATTGCTACAATACTACCTTTCATATGTCGATTGGCATGTCTCCATTTAGGGCCCTATTCGAGTATGATGCTTTATCATTTGTAGACTTGGCATTTGATGATAGTAAGGTCCCATGTGCAAAGGAGACAATTCAGAATTATTAGGATATTCTCAGGACACTGAAAGATACATTCAACACGCGTCGAATCAACAAAAAATGTATGCAGACAAGCATAGGATTGAGAGAACATTTCAGGTTGGGGACTTGGTTTTCTTGCACCTACAGTCATACAAGCAATCCACATTGAAGAAGAGTGGCACAAAAAACTTAAGCCACGTTTTTATGGACCTTACAAAATTCTAAGGAGAGTTGGAGAGGTTGCCTGTGAGATGGAGTTTCCAAAGGGCAGCAGAATACATAATGTGTTTCACGTTTCATGTCTCAAAAAGGCATTGGGCCAGCACATAGTTGCTTCTCTAGAATTGCTTCCATTAGATGAAGAAGGGAATTTAGTACTAGTTCTTGAAGGTATTGGTGATCGGAGAGAGAGGAAGTTGAGAAACAAGGTTGTCTAGGAATACTTGATCAAATGGAAAGATCTGCCAATTGAAGATGCCACTTGGGAAGGAGAAGAGATCCTACAACATCCCAATTTGTGATTGCTAGAGGACCAACAATCCCCGGAAGGGAGGACTGTAATGTCCCCTCTAGCATAGCCATAAATGAATAAATAAAAATGCTAGCCTATTCTTTCCCGTCCCTCATGCACTAAAAATTTAATAATAAAGGGACATGGAGTTATTTTAAATAATTGGCCAGAAAAGCTTAAGTCCCAGCAAATATTATTCTAATCAGTAATGGGGCCATTTTAAGTCACATCATTATTCTACCTAGGCGCATATATCATGGTGGATTTATTAATTATATGCTTAAGTTGACTAGATTCATTGAATGTGCATAACTTGATTAAATTCGTTGAATGTGCATAAGTTGACTAGATTCACTGTATGTGGTTGTGACGATGCTTTGGGTGAAGGAGGAGTTTTATAAAAGAGGATCGATTGAGGAATTGAGATTCATTCTGCTAATCTTATGTTTAAGTTTTTCCTCTCTGTAAGAAGGCAACTTAATGCTTTTTCCTCAAGAGGAACCCCCCGAGTCTGGAATTTGGATGCAGCCCCAATGTTCTGGATCGATCTACACCAACATAGATATTTTACTGCAACCTGCAACCACAATTCACATTCAGCGAAATGACAGCCCAGAATCGTAGTCCATTAATCTGAGAGGAGTCATAGCAAATCAGAAGGATTGGACACACTGGGACAACAGTCAGAAATCTACAGTCAATTGTCTGAGAACAGCTCCTCACAAAGTTTGAATCAGATATGTAATATTTCTGTTTTCATCAATGACAAAATGCAAAGAAAAATCTTAGTTTTCATTGAGAGTTCAATTTGTATTCCTGCTGTACATATTTTTGCTGTTATAGATTTATATCATGAAATGAATTTGATGCATTAAACAAATCAGAATTGTAAACCCTATCAAGAATCAGAGGTTAGAATATTTCATTCACAGAACAATGTATCTCCCTCAAATGCTTGGAATGAATCCTCCTCTATATTTCATTGGTGGAATGGTCACCACCTCTCATAAGGATTGAGTCACCTCTTTTCATTGTTGCCTTTGAGAATAATATATTATTTCCCAAATTGATCTTCCTTGGATGTCCTTCTCAAATGAAACCTTCTCCCTTTTATATCTTCCAATATGAGGGAGAGTCACACTCCTTCACCATGTCTGCACCTTTGCAACGGTCACAAACTTTCATAATTACCCCCTTTGGGTGAGTCACAACCCTTCACAACCTTTTCCTTTTGGAGGAGTCACTTCCTTATTCTTTCTACTTCGTTAATTCTTTCTTGATTCACATCTTCAAACCATGTCTTCTCTTTTTAGTTCTCCTTTAAGTCTGCATATACTTTCCTTATCAGCATATGCATATATTTGTCTTTTAAATATTCTCCTTACAATTCTCTCTATAAACTCTTCTTACAATTATGTCTTCAACTTTTCTTTGATGATCTTCCTTTTATCCTCTCATTTGTAGATCTGAAAATTTAAGTTTGATATAAACTCTTATTCCTCATGCCCCCCTCAAATGCACTTCACAACTTCTTAATATATCTCCCGAAAAGTGGTGTCTCTTCCACTTTGTTAATTGCCCCTTAACCAATCTTAACTGCTGTTCTTTATTTTAATTCAGGTTTATTTCTGAATTCTTTTCCAATTCCAACCTGATTATTCCACATTTTGTTTTTCAATTAACCTTGCTGCCTGCATGTCCCCTTTCAAATGAACTCTTCTCGCTTTTATATCTTATGTTGAGGGAGTCACAACTCTTCATTACATGCCTCTTGGCCTTTCATTAAGCTTAATTAACTTGTAATTATATTTTATTATTATTCATTCATTTATTTTATATATTAATTTTATTAATTATTATTGATTATTAAATCCTATTTCAGAAAGGGGACATTACACAGTTTGACCAATTAGCCCTTCTACACATTGTTGTATTAGGGTGCTGTATAATGTCATAAGTATAACTATAAGATTGGGCATTGGAAATACAATTCAACCAAGGAAGCATTAATAGACTTGCACATGGATTGTTTATCAGTTTATTCCTCCAAGCTCACAAAAATAGATCTTCAAGCCAATTACCAGATTAATGTTTCATGTGACATCATGTTTTCCAATTTACATAAGGTCAGATATTGTGATCTTAAACTCTAGTTTTATATTAAATCACTGCTGTTTGTTAATCATTGAAATCAGAAGCTTGGGTATGTTGTCAGGAAAATGGGTAGTTAGACGGTTAGTTCGTTCGAGGGAGTTACACGGATGCGACGGTTCACCTCGCATCCTCTCGGACATTGTGTATGCATTCTCCTCTTTGAGCAAGACACGACAATGGTGATGTAGAATACACTTGTACTTGATGATTATTCTATGAATACAATGCTGTTATGTTCTCTTTACATTTCTTGTTGAATACTTTACTTTCTGTATGCAATTAGTCTTTGTTACCCCACGAGGGTAAACATTTGGTGCCGTTGCCACACGAATTTGGCAAGTGACGGAATGAGTGGATAAATGAGACTACCATTTGAGGAGAATATCAATGTGAGGACGAAATCACATAACTTTTTGAAGGAGAGCGTGCTCTAACAATTGACTTTCACGTTCGGTTACATTCAGCCATTGAAACGTTCGTATGCAGGGAAGCCATACGGAAACAAGTCACAGAAGACACTGTGTGGGATGCATTGAACGTTAGTCCCATTGCGAATAGGCTGTTGTATCAATTACCCCGTCTATTGGCACAAACAACCATTGCCCAAAGCAACCGAAGGGAGGACATAGAATGTGAACAACGCTGACAGCAAATCCTGAGGAACTTTGCTGAAAACAATTGCCGGGAGGAAGAAGAGCACGATGGCAGTCGACGAAGAACGAACCCACGAGCTTTAAGCCTGGGGAAGAAATAAAAGGAACACTATAAAAACCATAATAACAAGATCACAGTTGATTTGTTGTACAAAAACATGAATAAATAAAGTGTTGTGTTATGTTTTAATATGATGAGTGACTAGAATTGATGCCCAATCTTTTAAATAAGGATAGGAATAAAAGGGAACAACTGAATGTCTTGGAGGCTACACAACAAGCCCTAATCCTTGCCCAACAAGTCAAACGTCGACGAAGGTTTAGACAACTCGCCGAGGGACAACCAGCTGACGGGTTAACCGAAGTGGACCATGGAGATGGTACCGAAGGTAACTATGGGGGTGTCACGGGAGGTGTAGCAACCGAAAGAGACAATTACCGTACAATAGAATAGAGACGAGTAAGAAGTAGTGAAGAATTATTGGAGGTGTTGGAGCTCTAAATTTTGGGCAAAATTTGGAGTCCTATATAGTGATAAAACCCTAAAAAATGGCCTCTTAAACTCCATGCCCAATAATTAATGGAGTACATGAATTGGGATGAAAAAATTATATTAATTTTCAATTAAAAAGTTGAGAGATTAAGGAACGAATCTTTGTGACAAGAACAATCAAAATTCTATGATCAAAGCCTTCAGAAAATGCTAGAATTTTGACTTGCTACAAAGATGATGCCAACAGAGGCTGAATATGATCGAATTTGAAAAATCTAAAAAAGACCCAGTTCGGGAAATCAAATTTCCTATTTCTAGTAAAAATCTTAGCTTTCCATGAGGTGTTTTGGTTTTTCGACCAGACCCAAATCCGAAAGTTAGGTAGTTATTTTTTAATTAGTTTATTATTTTTTCAAAATAATTTGTAATAAGGTTGTGTCTTTTCACCCTAAAGAGGTGTGAAAGCCACTCAAACACATATATATACATAATGTAAAATGTAAAGAGAGAAGACAATACAAGATATATTTTGATAGAATAGAATTTCATAAACAACTACAACTATGAACTCTTATGTACCAGTTTTTCAACATTAATAAAGATAAGTGCCATTTCTTTTTATTTGTGGTTATAAGTTATATGTTTTCAATTAGTCTTTCGGATATTCTATTAAATAGAGTGTTTCATTGTGTTAAATTCTCTGAGTATCATAATTCAAAATTAATATATATAGTTTAAATATCAATTGAAAGATCTGTGTATCTTCTCTTGTTTTTATGGGTCTCTTAATTTGAGTTAAATTCGATAAGATTAGCTATATAGATTGATTTGAATTATAATTCAAGTGGAAGCGTGTGAAGTGATGGTCTTGTCTTATTAAAGAAAGTTTTTAAAACCGTCTCTGATCGTACGTAAGATTGAAAGTGTTTTGACTCTATAACCCAAATACTTAGAAGGCATTGATCTAATCTTTAATTGGAAATTGTCACATTAAGTTCATCTATAGTTTGTAGATCATTAAATTATTATTTCAAAAGCATTACTTTTAGTCCTTAGTATAATCCATTTTAGTCAAGTTTTATAGAGTAGAGATTATCAAAAGATTTGTTGCTTTCCTCAAAGGATCATTCACCACCTTTGGAGGAACTTTGTTTTGTGTACGCAGTTGAGCATCATAGTGAAATTGATAGTTCAAAGTGAAATTAGGCCTACCAGCCTTGGCTTGATTAAGCCAAAATTGCAGAGGTATAAGTGGTGTATCACCATCATACCTATCAGTTGGCCAAATCCGATCTATCGTTTTTGGTCACCAACAGGAGGAAACACGACAAAGGCCGAATCTGATTGAGGGAACACACGAACAATTCCAAAACTTGTCCATCTCACCGCAGGTAGAAGGAACAGGAAGTAGGAGTGACGAAGGATCCAACGCGGCTAGAGGTGCCGAAGGGGCACAAGCGTCGGATAGTCAAGAGATCCTCGTATGCCGAATGTAGGAAGACAATCTGGTAGTCGGAATGTGGTACCCACCATATTGCAGTTTAACCTGGGTGGGTAGACACAAAACCCACCTCTCCAACCACAAGGGACACAACCGGTAGCCATGGCCTTAAATAAACATAAACTGCCCAAGTTCATGGGCGAGGCGAAGGAGGATCTTGTTTGCCATTGCCGAACTTGTGAAATTATATGGACTGCTAACGGAGTAACAGATCAGGACGAGTGGGTGAGACAGTTCCCTGCCACATTGAGGGAAGGAGCCATTGACTGGTACATAGATGTGGATAAAACGGGTTTGACAACATGGGCCACAGTGGAGAAGGCTTTCCAGACATAATTTCAGTTGCTGAGAGATGACAATGAGATCCTTGCCAAAATTTACAACACAAAACAAACGAAGAATTAGTTGGTTCGATCTACGGGCGACGACTAAATTAACTCATTGGAAAAATGGAGTCTGCCCCAGCCGACAAACTAAAGAAGTGGTGGTTCGTTGAAGGACTAAAAACTTTTGTCTGCAAGAAGATGAAAATCATACCCCTGACATTGTACAATAATGCATATAACCGTGCGATGGACCTCGAGAGTGAATGCTAGACCTCCAAGAAAACTAAGTCCTCAGATGATGAATCTGCAACCGAAAGTAGCGAGGGAGAATCAAGTAAGAAAGTGCATGCTTTACAGAAAGACCTTGAGAGAATGATAAAAGAATTTAAGGCAACCAAGGGAAGCTCAAGCAAAACTGAGGAAGATGCTGTGTGGTGTATGGACTGCAAAGAAGCAGGACACACCAAAGGTTCTTGTTCGAAGAAATCCTTTTGCGACATCTGCCAAATTGCGGGACATTCCACCAAAGAATGTCTCTACAATCTGAGGGCCAGGAATCAACAAGTGTTGTTTACACTAGAGCAACCCTCCACATCTGGAACTAGTGGTCAACAAAATACTGCATCGTCCGACGGCTATAGAAATAACTGACGGGGAGGCAAAGGGAATAATGATAACAATAATAACCACCCTCAGATCCAGTGTGATGCGAAGGGGAGACCAATGATATAATGCAAAAATTGCAACCAATGGGGACACTTTGTGTGGGATTGCTAGAAGGAGGCTCCCACTCCACAAAAATTGTGTCGGTGGTGTGGACCGGGGGACCATGAGGAAGCCAACTGCCTGAAGCCCGGCTGCAACCTCCTTGATGTAGAGAGGGGGCAACAAAAAGGAGATCTTGGCGATTACACGCGCACAAACGAAGAAGGCCACGTATCCTGACCCTCGTACAGAGAAACAAAGAGTACTCGAGGCAAAGGCCGAGATTGAGAGGGAAATGCAAGACCGAAGGGACTTCACGGATACCTCTGGCACTTCTACTCGAGTCATGGCAGAACAAAACATCTTGAGGCAGATGATGCAATTGGAGATACTTGTAAAGGTCAAGGACCTTCTCAAAACAATGCCGCATCTAAAAACAACCCTGTTTTTGGGACAAAACATCATGTTGATGTCAGTTTTGTACCACTACATAACATATAGCAATTGAATACTTG
Source organism: Chamaecyparis obtusa (assembly GCA_027943335.1). NCBI lineage: Eukaryota > Viridiplantae > Streptophyta > Pinopsida > Cupressales > Cupressaceae > Chamaecyparis > Chamaecyparis obtusa. The sequence goes on along the minus strand of BSBK01000494.1, from coordinate 1,053,604 downwards.
ATATAGAATACCAAACACTCAACCCTCTCTTGAAAAGTATATACTCATGAAGAATATGAGAATACTCCAAGGTTCCTTACACTTGTGGATACTAACTCAGTTATATTAATGTGATTTGCTGGTAATCACTTCGGCGGGCTTACGTTGTTCACTTGAAAGATGTCAAATTCTTGCTATGATGAGATTTAGCTTTGCAATGTATACTCAATTGATTTTCCAATTTATATCACTTCCAACTTTGCTCTTCAAACTTCAACTTCTAAATTACTTCTTGCTTCTTTACTACTACTCCTATGGAATGGAAAGATTGGCAAATGGACGGGAATCAACCTAATGAAAGCTTGCCAGCGGCGCTACCTCCATAGATGCAATGATTCAAGGGGAATGAGACTAGATTACCACACAAGGCTTCTTAACAAGCCGCTAAGATGCTAGTGGCCTAGTATATAGATCCCTATCAAACATCTACCAATATCACCACACAACTATCCATTTACTTCTATTCTAACTTTAACACTTGCTTGAAATGAAATTTGCTTTAACCACTTAATGAAATCTAACTTTAACTATTGGAAGTAGAAACCATGCAATAACACTAAGTGTTCTTAATCACCATGCAAGACACAACAATGACAAGAGAAGCAATTTTGGTATTATATTAGCAACAATTTTCTTCAACCCTTTACAAATGAGAGTACTTGGCCTTATATAGAGGCTCAGAATTACAACCAACGATAGAGATTAAGAGGCAAAATCAACAATCAAGATTAAATCTCAGAAACCCTAATTAGGGTTACCACCCCATCGGCCAATGAGAAGATGCCACCTCATCAATGGACCAATAAAAAAAAAGGAAAAGTGGCAACCAATGAGAAGGCACCAAAAATGGTAGCCAATCAGAATCAAACACCTATCCTACCCAAAAAGAAAGGTAAATTTGCCACTTGGGCTTACATCAAATGATCTTCTAATACAATTCTACCCTTTTCTTTCATCTTTTTAGCATAAGTAATGAACTTAGATAACATGTTGTTGACTTCCTCCATGGGAGGGCAAGGTGTATGCCTCATCTTGCGCTCAACTGTGTTCATCATGTTCTTTGCTGCTTGTAGTGTCTTCTCACTCTCCTTCTCATCATCTCTTGCAAACTCAATAAGGGCCTTGAGAGAGGCAAGGATGTCCAACTGTTTCTCCCTGTCGACAACCTTCCCCAACTTATCCAATCTCGATCCAAACTCTGTCTCATTAAAATCTTCCTCCTTTATTTCCTCAAAATCAAGTGCAATCCCCGCATCACTCAACATGCTTGAAATGAAAGTGTCGATGCCTAGACTGTGTTGTGCAACCTCATTTTGTATCTCTTCAAGTATCCTCAATCTGATAGTCAAGCCAATATACCAAGACTCAACAGTACTCTTTCCTCCTTCGCTGATCAATTTGGTCTTCACCAAAGATTCCTTTGATAACTCTAAGGCCGCATGTAGCCTGGGAATGGCTAAGTCACGGATTGGAAGGAAATCCTTCCACATCCCTTCAAATGCTCTGAATTTATCTCTAAGAGACACAAATGACCTGAATGTCGAGATAAAGGCAGGCAAGAACCTTCGCCCTTCTTGAATTGTACGATTGATCCAATTCCTAGTTCCTTGCTCTTGAGCTGATATCTCTTCCGTATTGCTCCCACTATCCTGTGGAAGGGCTGCCTAATGCAACTGTTGGATAGGCTGGCTATCTCTCCAATACTTGACTTCCATCTCCAACTCCACATTCCTTTCGTTTGCCTTTCTCAACCTTTCCCTTACCGAAGCTATGCCTTCCTGAAGCTCCACACACTCCATGTCATCTGTGACTTTTCCCATGTCATGTTCCACTACCTCATAGTCCTGGGCCACAATTTCGCCCACTGGCTTATTAACCTTTGGTACTGCAATCTGAACCTTTCGGTGACCATCATCACCATCCCTAACTACCTTTGCCACTGTTCCTGCCATTTGTTTCTGTCCAATATCATCTTCCTTTTCCACTAACCCTCGAATATCTTCAACTGTCTGGATAGCCACAACTTGTTTCCTTGGCATAAGCATTTGTTTCAACCACGCTGGTGCAATGCACCTCCCCATTTTTGGATTAGGCTCGGCTAACAAAGCATCACCAACTGCCTTGGGCACTTGGTATCCTTCTTCATCTGATAGAGTCTCGATATCAATTGGCCTATCTCCTTCACCACTAGTTGCCATATCCTCCTCAACTTGGTTCTCCGAAAGAGGAGAGTATTCCGTACTGTTATTATAACCACTTGATTTTGAACCAGAGCTCACCTCTACCGCTGCCCTCTGATCACTTGTACCAACCTCTTGGTTCCTAGCCTCAGCTATGCTCTCGCTTGATTGCACTGTACTCTGTTTCTTTGTTGGAGGCTCTTGATGTTTCTTATTCTTCTCAACCTCCAAACTCCTCTTCTTATTCTTAACTGTTTGCTACTGTTGCTGACCACTGCCCCCACCTTGCTGTCCAACTGACACCGCTGGAGTCCCCTCTACTGGCTTCATCTTCTCATAGGTAAGGTGTACCCTCCGACTTTGCAATTGCTTAAACTTCTTATTATATCACCATTCAGTGTGTAGCTCAACTGTTCTTGTTATTGCATCCAAGGATGGCTCCCGATCATCATCCCACTCAATTGGATTCAACTCCGTTCCCTTTACTGTATGGTAATCTTCCCTTAGCACATCTTCATCTTCTTCCAGCTGATCCGGAATTTAAAAATTTTTCCACCTGATGGCCCTCATCATGTCCACTGATAACCTTGAGAAAGCTAACTTCCTCACATGAAAGTCATCCTGCGCATTGGCCCAAAAATCCTCCAAAGTAGGGATATGCCTGAATGGAGCCCCGTGGGATGTCTTGATCAGACCGTCAGGATCAAATCCATGCCTCGCCTTATACCAAGCTAGGTGATATTGCTCTAATTCTCTCCCCGCAGTTGCAAAGGCGGTAGAATTGGGACAACTATCATTGCCTATCCCGAGTGAGAATGTAACCCCTGTCTCACCTCTAAGCTTCATCATTTTATCATATTGCTCAAGTTGCCTAGCCAACTCCATCAAAACTATCCTATCGGGCGGGTACCTTGGAAGCCTCTTGGGAGAAGTCGTGCATCCAGCCACTCTTATATATCTGAATTGTGGAAATTGGATGAACCAACTCCCAAACTTCTTGATTTTTGCCTCCGCCTCCGGCAAGAGTCTTCTGGCGGGTGTCCCTTGCAAAACCCTTACTGTCTTCATGGCAAAGGCATCATAAAATGTCTTGTATTCCTTGGTGTTGTGCAAATGAAGTTGTGGGTAGCACTCATGCACCAAATACTGTTCGGGCCCATTGCCAATCTTTCCTCTAGCCTTAAGTCCAGGATGTTCATACAATCTTGCAACTAAATAGAAAAGGTAGGACCCCATGTAGAACTATTTCTGATTTTGTACTGTCCTAAGTTGCAACTCCAAATTTTCACTTATGATTCTAGCCCAATCAAACTTTCTTTTTCCATTCTCAATGCCTTCAATAAAGTAGTACATCCAAGTTTCAAACTGCAAACCCTGCGCGGAGCCCATGACTCGGTTGAGAAGCATAATGAGGTCGCCATACTCTGATTTGAAATCTGACTTGGTGAGCCTTGATGCCTTGGTGACTACCCTCTTGCCTTCATGTAACCAATTCAGCTTGAGTAGGGCAAGGTAGGCATCCTGATTGTCCTGGAAGACCTTGGCTGCCTGATCCAACGACACCACTATCATGCCCTTCTGATGGGGTATACTGAACACTTCTTCTATCACTTGCTCACTGATGTTAGCCAACACTTGCTCTTCCTCACCAAAGATGATGGACTTGGTTGCAATATCAAATCAAGATGCACACTCCATGATCAACTCCGGACAAGGCAAAGTAGGAGGGAAGGCGGCAGCATGCACAATTCCAAACTTGAATATCTTTTTTGCCATAGAGGATTGGCCTTCCTTCAACCTATCTCTCAATTGCATCATGTCAATGGTACCGATGTTAGTGTCTCGGACTCATTTTAGTTTCGAGAAGAAGATGGTCTTGGGCATCATATCTTCCTTGTCAGCTATTTTGGTATTAGTCCCCATTGGATTCTTGCTTGTACTAGCATCTGCTATGGAGTGATTCATAGCAAGCAAGAAAAGGGAAAAGTCCAATTACGACAATCGAGAAATCTGCTTAAGGAGCCAATCTTACTATCTCTCCACGAAACTTGTCTCTGCCACCCAAACAGTCGAGTAACCAAAAGACAACAACAACTAAGGAAATAGATTAAAAGACAAAACTAAATTCTTAACGTCCCAATCCTAATCTGAGATCTCTTATGGAATTTCAAGCCAAAACACCTTCCTCCTAATACATCACCTCAAACAAACTTGGACCAGCCTCAATATCAATCAACTTTCTTCTTCACAAACAGTTGAATATCTTGCTATCCCACCAATATATCAAATTCTGATCTTCACTTCACAAGAACCCCAGATCTGATCCTCTTCTACCAAATTCGGGCATGCCAAGGGCAAATTCAGATCTTCCCACAAGTCTCTCCTTCATAAACACTTAGGCCTGCTGCCTTCTCCTACTAAATTCAGGCCCTTCACAACATTTCGGTCCCCTTCTTGATACATCCAACTCTCCTCTCACAAACAAATCAGGCCTGCAAACTGCCTGTTCCTATCAAATTCGGCCTCTACACATGAAGGATATCGCTGCCAATCCCCAAAGCCAGGGCCTGCTACCAAATCTCGCTGCCACCTCAGGATTTCGCACCCCCTCTGCTCCAAACTGCCCTAACTCGGGCCTGCAAACTACAGATTTTCGGACCCCCCACACTAATTTCACAAGGCCACAAGGCTAGGGCCTGCCTGCTACCAAATTTGGGAGTCTCCCTACTGATTTCAGACCCTCTATTGACTTCCAAACTGCTGTCTTCACACCTGCTCTGCTCCCTACTCCAGTTCGCTGCTCCTAGAAGGAACCCGCACTTGATTTGTGTGGAGAGAGGGAGGGAGACCCTCCTCTCTTATAGCCGCCTGGATGCCGCCAATATGAGGGCCGACCCTCTACAAGACATGCACCGAAAATCAAAATCAATAAAATAAATTAATAAGAGGGACGACTTCCATTTAGGAGATAAAATGCAATAGAAAAACAATTAATCATCCTTTGTAATTTTGAAATCCATCAAAAGTAAATTATTTTATTTAATTTTTCAATGGCACATGATTTTATTTATTTTATAAATTAAATTCAAGCCCAAGATATATAATTAATGTTCAAAATCGATTTCTATAACCAAGGTTATTTTTTCTTTTTATTTTTTAAATAAAAATCGATATATTTAGCTTAGAATTTAATTCCTTTAATCTCCAAATTTTATTTTCAATACCAATTGATGAATTATCCAAATTAATCCTTTTGATGATCAAAATTAAGACGATTTTTAGCCCAAATTAAATGTTTTCAAAGCAAATTTCCAAATTGACAAGCCCAGATTTTCGAAGATCAAATAACAACAAAAATGCCAAGAAATGATGAAATTGAATTGCACAAAATGAAATTGTTAGCCCAAAATCGAAATTGAGGGTTAGAGATAAGTTCCAATTAACATCAAATCATCGTTTAGCAAGTGAACTCCATTTCAAACAATTCAATCCATCGACATCGTTCGTCATAAAACCCTACAAAAATCGCCAAGGCTCGAGCAATCGAAAACAGGAAGAAGGCCAAGTCCAAAGTCGAAAATGGGGGTCCCCAAAATTTGGGGCGATGATGTGAAAACCTCACAACACATCCCAACAAGTACATTCGAACGGGCGGAGGTTCCTGGCAGCTCTGCAGAGGACCCCATGACGTTGGCTATAAACAGTGGGCGAAACCCTATAGTAGTAGAGATGGGTATCTTGGGTACCATTCTCACGAACACAATTGTCAATGGTGGATCAGGGGTGAACGTTCTACCCAAAGAGACTTGGAAGAGTCTCGGGAAACCGACGCTATGGCCGCCGACCTTCAACCTAATGGGGGATGACCAACATGGCATCAAACCCCTCAGAACCTTGATGGCACAACAAGTAACCATCGGGACACAACTGTTTATCTTGGACTTCGTAGTAATTCCTTTGAAGCAAAAAGGGTACGATGCCATCTTAGGGAGAGGGTGGCTGGTGGCTGCCAAAGCAAATCACAACTGGAAAAAAAACATTTTATCATTCGAGAAAGGGAGGAGGAAGTTTGTGGTCGATCTCACGACACAGATGGTAGGAGAGGAAATGGCATCCTCAGACTCAGAATCAGACGATGGAATAGACGAAGGGAAAGAGAGTATGGAGCCCAATGAGGAAGGGGTACTAAAATTGGAGGATGCTACAGACTCTATGGATGGCCTATTTCACTGGCAAATGAGTGACTATGAATTATTCCCTCCATCTTGTAATATGTTTGGAGATTGAGGAAGATCCGAACGAGTTCCCTTGAGAATACAAAGGAGAAGCTCGAATTCAAGAGAGCCCTGCCCATGAGTTCCCCAAGGATGATCCGATTCGATACAAAGAGGCGAAGTAGAAAGGGATAAACCTCGGAGATGAGAAGAACCCAAAAACCATCCTGATGGGGGACGACTAGAACCCAGTATTAAAGACGGCGGCATTCAAAATCTTCACAGACTACAAGGACGTGTTCGCCTAGACCTACAAGGATCTGAAGGGTGTACCTCCGGAGCTATGCGTGCACCGAATTCCTCTGGTTCCTGGAGCCCAACCTATACGGAAGAGGCCATATAGGATGAATAAGAACTATGCTGCAAGGGTGGAGATTGAAATTGAACGGATGTTGGAAGCTGGTATCATCTTTCGGGTTGACACAAGTGAGTGGGTTTCCCCCATTGTGATCTCCTTAAAGAAGGAAGCCAATTAGATCCGCATTTGTGTAGATTTCAGATGTCTCAACACAGTGACAATCAAGGACTCGTTTCCCATCCCCTTCACTGATAGTATATTGGAGGAAGTAGCCGACCACGAGATCTATTCCTTTATGGATGGGTTTTCCAGATGTAACCAGATATCCATTGCGGAGGAAGATAAATTGAAAACAACCTTTGTAGTGGAGGAGGGTGTATATGCATACAATTGGATGCCCTTCGGCCTTTGCAATGCACCGACGACCTTCCAACGGATTATTTTACATATCTTTGACAAGATGTCGACGATTGGTCCATATTCAGTGGGCAGGAAAAACACATAGCAGCTTTGGGGGAGTGCATGGAACGTTGTCGGCGAGCCCATTTGACACTTAACCCAAAGAAGTGTCGGTTTATGGTGCCACAAGGAAAGTTGCTCAGGCACATAGTATGTAAAGAAGGATTAAAAATGGACCCCGACAAGGTACGGGTAACAGTCGAGATGGAGGCCTCCACGGACGTGACTGGCGTCAAATCCTTTCTCGGCCATATTGGATACCACCGCCAATTCATAAAAAAATTCGCATGGATTTCATATCTAATGGATTGGCTCACAAGGAAGGGGGAGTCGTACGCTTGGACGAAGGACCAAGAGGAAGCCTTCGAGGATCTGAAAACAAGGTTGTTGGCTGCTCCTATTTTGACATTCCCTAATTGGGACAGTGAATTTCACGTGCACACGGATGCATCAAATTATGCCAGAGGAGCCACTTTGGCTTAGGAAGGAGGACACGAACTCGATCATCCCATATATTTTGCAAGCAAGTTGCTGTCGAATGCTGAGAAAAATTACAACACCACAGAAAGGGAGGCCCTTGGAATGGTCTACTCTATTCAGAAATTTAGGCACTACTTACTGGCAACGCCATTTACCTTTTATGTGGACCACCAGGCTCTCATGTACTTGGTCAACAAGCCTATTATTCAGGGTAGGGTGAGTTGATGGTTCCTCTTACTTCAAAAGTTCAAATTCAAAATTGTTGTATGACCCAGATGTAGCCACGTGATTGCCGACCAATTGTCTCAGATCAAGTCTGGCGAACCACCTATTGGAATAAATGACGATTTCCCGGACGTGCATCTATTTCACATAGCCATACTCCTGAAGTGGTACACAAGCATAGGGTAATATTTGTCCACCACCCGGTTCCCTCAGGACATGCCCCCTAGAGAATGCAGGAAGTTGGTCCTTCGGAGCAGGACCTTCCAACTAATCAACAAATTGTTGTATAAAATGGGTCCGGACCAAATACTTAGACGATGTGTAATGGAGGAGGTATCAAAGGTACTAGGGGAAGCCCACGAAGGACCAGCAGGACACATGGGTCCTGATACGATAGCGAGGAAGGTACTCTTAGCAGGCTTATGGTGGCCAATGTTGTACAATGATACTAGGGAATGGGTAGTCAGATGTGATACTTGTTAGCACGCAGGGAAACCTCTCAAACGAGATTTTATGCCCCTTAATCCTTCCCATGTGCGGGAGCTATTCGAGAGATGGGGGCTGGACTGCTTCGAGCCTCTAAAAGCCAGTTGTGCTCAATGATGCCGCTATATTGTAGTGGCCACTGAGTATTTAACAAAATGGGTGGAAGCACTTGCACTAATAGATAACTCAGCACTGAGCACTTTAAGTTTATCTATGAGCAAATAATAATGAGGTATGGCATTCCAATCCAATTGATGAGCGACAAAGGTGGTCATTTTGTTAATCATGTCATTAAGCTCCTAACCACCGAATTCAAAATCTTCCATACGTTGTCAAGTCCCTATTATCCTCGGGCGAACGGTCAGGCCGAGGCAACTAACAAAATATTGGTGGGAGTTATTTATAAGTCTTGTGGTGTTGAAGGTGACGATTGGGAGGAGAAGTTGCCTTCGGTGTTATGGGCATATTGTACCTCATACAAGGTAATCACTTGGCAGACACCCTTCCAACTGATGTACGGACAGGAGGCAGTGGTACTCGCCGAACTCATGGTTCCTAGCTTGCGGATAGCCCTTGACAATAAGCTTGGCGATGTGGAGAGTCTAGGGAGCGAATTCATGCCTTGAATAAGTTGGACGAGAAAAGAGCGCTGACGCAATGGGTGATAGACGTAGCACAACAACAAAGGAAAATCTAGCACAAAAAGCACCTCCGTCAGATGAAATTCACACTGGGTCAGTTGGTATTAAAATTCAATGGGCGAAATGAAATCAAACCTAGCAAATTTAAAGTTAAGTGGCTAGGCCCATATAAAGTTCGGGAAGTTGTAGCGAATGGGGCCGTGAAGTTGTGGATGCTTGACGATAGAGTGATCCCGGACGCCGTCAACAGTTCGAAGCTGAAAGTCTACCATCGGAGGCAAGAAAGCCACGGTCACCAGGAAACGCCTCGATAATCTTATATATAAAAAAGAAAAAAGGGAACCACCAGAAGTCACCGAACGGTGATTGCCACTGAACGGTGACAGGACACCGAATGGTGACTCTCACCGTCGGTGAAGGTCACCGTTCTAAACAAAAAGAAGGCTGCAGCCACCGGACTTCTACTCACGCACTCAGCCACTAGACTTCTCACGCATTCATTTCGCAACCAATACCATACGGAAGGGGTATGCAGCATAATACGAACAGTCGTGCGGCCACCAGAATCAGGAATCTATGTCGCATCCATACGACAACAGTTAGGGAGAAAAGAGAAGGCACGAGAGAGCAAGGAAACATTATTGGAAGCGTAACTGTTTCTGGACAGTTATGCATTCCACAGGGAAGAGGAAGTGGAAGGTCTCATGATGGCTGCCAAGAGGGTCTTAGAAATACCGATGTTGCGAAGTCTCTGGAAAAGGGCCGTCGCAGGTACTGAATCAAAGGCATTGCGGAAGGTGTTTCAGACTTTCAAATGAAATAAAAAGCCATTGAAATATGCTCTTTTAAGTCTGGAAATCAGATAGTGCTGGTGTATTTCTGGAGTAGACTTAAAACCATTATTGACCCTTGTTTGGAACAAGGTCAGACTCTGCATAAGCTTTCAGATAATATGCTGATCACAAAATCTCAGAGAAGCTGCACTTTACAGGTCTGTTTTGATTGAAATCAATCCAGTTTTGTATAATGTCTTGTTATTATGATGAGACAATGACATGTTGACAACTCTGTGCACTTTCTCTATTAATATGCTATGTGTTGTATGTTTTTTAAATACGTTTGCAATGAGAAACATGAATGAAATCTGAAACTAAACAAACATCAGCAAACTGTGCATTGTTCATCTCTTGCCATCACTCAGATTTTGCAAAAAAAAACTTCACAAAAAAAATCAGGGGTATACATTACACTTCATGACCAATTCTTGTCAACATGACATGGGAGTATTTTTTAACTTGTATGACTATTTCCATTAATCTGATCTATTATCTATTATTTCATTCATTCTAAAACAAAATCACGGTAAACTTAGAACACAAGGAGGGAATGGAGATGAACTTTTCTTTATAGGAAAGCCATGATATATTCCATCATCTGCATTGTGTTTGTAAATACACAAGATGTGTGCTCAGTTGTCTGTATTAATAGGTGCCTTAAATAAATTTGATGTTAAATGATAGCCAATTTGCTTGAATTCTTTTGGCTGTCCTTCTTGTGTAGGTTATTTTAAGATGTGAGTTTTTGATTTTGTAGTCTTTTTTGAATAAATAATTTATCTATTCATCTTCTGGCTTTAGAAGTTTTAATAATGCAAATGTATTTGTGTTCAAACTTTCTTTCTTCCCACAAATTTGTTGACATTCTTTGAGATTGCTTTGAGGTGAATTTGAAGGTAATTTAGGTGTAAGAAAATGACCAGAAACTTTTTATTGTTTTGGTTTACCAGGCCAGACCACCAATATTCTCAAAGATGAGCTTAATGCAGTATAACAAGTTGCCAAGTCGAATATTGCTACCATGGCGATTTTTCCCAAGACATGGAACAATAGCTGCCGATACAGATTTCTACCCATTTGGAACAAGGATGTTCATCCCTGGATATGGCTGGGGAGAGGTACCTTATTGCCTTTCCTAATCTAATTCTATTACAATGTACATGTTAACTTACATGCACATAATCAATAATTTAATACATAATCCATAAAACCTTTTCTTTATAATTTTCTGATATCTTTCAAAGTTTTGGGCTTAAAGCAAGTATCTATTAGGTCTTCAAGTCAGTCACCAAGGCCAAAACCCAAGAAAAAAATGGTTGCAGCATTAAGTCAGTCATTTGTACCAGTGTTCAGGAGACCTATTTTTTTTTCAATTTGTTCAATTCTGCAATAGCCACTCTTAAAAATTGATCAATTCAAGCAGCATCTGCAAAGGAAGAGGTTGGACGTTGAAACCTCAGATAGGTTGGAGCAATATATTTTTTTGGTTTGCAGAAATGGATTTGGACTCCAAAGACCAGAAGCAAAAACTGGTTGCAGCATTGAGCCAGTCATTTGTACCATTATTCATGAAACCTATTTCTTTCAATTTGTTTGATTCTGTCAATAAAGTGGCTATTCCAATTGTCACTCTTAAAAACTGATCAATTCAAGCAGAATGTGCAAAGGAAGAGGTTGGAGGTTGAAACCTGAGGCAGGTTAGAGCAATAGCTATTTTCTTGGTTTGCAGAAATTTGGGCTCTGAAAACCAGAAGCCATAAAATTTGATGTACCTGCTAGGGAGGTGTTGATGTGAGTTTTGTACCACTACATAACATATAGCAATTGAAATACTTGATACGGCGTACCAAACACTCAACCCTCTCTTGAAAAGTATATAAGAATACTCCAAGGTTCCTTACACCTGTGGATACTAACTCAGTTATATAAATGTGATTTGCTGGTAATCACTTCGGCGGGCTTACGTTGTTCACTTGAGGATGTCAAACTTTCGCTATGATGATGATGAGATAACTTTCTTCTTTTATACCATTTCCAACTTTGCTTGTCAAACTTTCGAACTTCAACTTCTCAACTTCAACTACTGAACTACTGATTGCTTTATTACTACTCCTATGGAATGGAAAGATTGGCAAATGGACGGGGATCAACCTAATGAAAGCTTGCCAGCGGCGCTACCTCCATTGGTGCAATGATTCTAAGGGATACTCTTAGGATTTTCACACTAACACCTATCTTCCAACCCAACTTGAAGTACAAGCGGAAAGATGAAATGCAAGTAGAACTTGGGAGCAATTGGACTAGATTACCACACAAGGCTTCCTAACAAGCCGCTAGGATGCTAGTGGCCTAGTATATAGATCCCTATCAAACATTTACCTATATCACCATACAACTAGCCATCTACTTCTATTCTAACAACATGAAATAAAATCTTATTTTAATTTGAGAGATGAGAAGAACCATGCAAATACACCAAAATGATCATGTATATCCACCATGCAAGTCACAACAATGAATAGAGAACAATTTTGATAGTATTTTGGCAACAATTTCTCCAACATAACTCCCTTTACAAATGAGAACAAATGGCCTTATATAGAGGCTCAAAATTACGACGAGTGGCCAAGATTAAGAGGCAAAATCAAGGGCCAAGATTAAACCTTACAAACCCTAATTAGGGTTACCATCTTTCAACCAATTACATGAGGGCACCAACTTTGTGGGCCAATGAGAAAATTACAATAATCTGTCAACCAATGAGAACATAGGACACTTGGCATGATTTGATTGCATGCACATGAAATTGCCACCTCATCAACCTTGTCTTATAAAGTTCATTAATCCTTGAGATGAGATGAAGCCTTGGATGCTTGAGCTTGTCCTTAGAAATTTTCTCACCACCACTTGAACTTGCTTGTACTTGATGTCTTGACCTCGAAAGTGTGAGGTCTCCATGCACTTGGGGTAATCCTGCCTTGACCTTGGTGGCTTGCCTAGGTGTGAACCTTGTGCAATTTAAGAACCTTGCTCTTAGCCACGGCCTTGAAATCAAACTTGACCTCTCTCAACCTTTCAATCACTTTCCTCCTTACTTCAATACTTTGCCATTTTTAACCTTCCTATTTGGATTTAATCTGCATGCATGCATCTTTGTTTCAATAACCTTGGGTTTTGGGGCACCTGCCCTCACCATATCTCCTTGATTGTTCCACAATCCACCCATCACTGAGTTCATCAACTGCTTTCATCAATGCTTTCCTCCTTGGTTAACCCTTGACTGCCTTCAACTGTTCGAACTGCCACAACCTTGCCCTTTTGGCATAAGTACTTGCCTCAACCATAGTGGTGCAGTGCATCTCCCCAAAATCGGATTTGGTTCGACTGGCAAAGCATCACTAGTAGTCTTGCACCCGAATTGAAGAAGTAGGACCCCATGTAGATTTGCCCCCGATTTTGTACTATTTAAGTTGCAACTCTAAATTCATGCTAGTGATCCTAATCCAATCAATTTTCCTTAACCATTCTCAATCTCTTCAATAAAATAAAACATCCAAGGATCAAACTGTGTACCTTTAGCATAGCTTGGGATCCGGTTGAGAAGCACAATGAAGTTGCTGCACTCTAATTTGTTGATCTGTCTTGGTGAGCCTCGATGCTTTGGTGTAACCAACTCTGCTGTATCATGTCTGCTGCAAGGGTAGACTGAATCTTTCCTTGCACAAATCCATACTGATTGACCTTCTTTGCCACAGGTGACTGGCTGTCTCTCAACCTCTCTCTTAATTGAATCATATCAAAGGTACCAATGTTGGTGTCTCCAACGTATTTCAATTTTGAGCAGAAGTTGGAATTGGGTATCATGACTTCCTTGTCTCCTATTTCAGCATTAATTCCTTTGGGTCGCTTTCTTGCATTAACATCAGCCATCCTAAACACTTATCACTCCCCGCCTTTTCTACAATGCTGGTGAAACTACACTTATCACTCCAATCTACGCCTAGGGGTGGAATACTACACTTATCACTCCCCGCCGTTGCCTTAAGATGGACTACACTTATCACTCCAATCTCCCTCCTAAGATGAAATGCAATGATGCAAACTACACTTATCACTCCCTGCCTTTGCCTTAAGATGGACTACACTTATCACTCCAATCTTCTCCCTAGGGGTGGAATACTACACTTATCACTCCCCGCCGTTGCCTTAAGATGGACTACACTTATCATTCCAATCTCCTTCCTAAGATGAAATGCAATGATGGAATGCAAGCAAGAACTTGAGGGAAAAAAGCTAATCAAGACAATCGAGTAATCAACCTACTAACCAAACACCTAACTCTACTCTTGAAATTAGTTTTCAACATCTAAACTAGCACCAATGAAATGAAAATAATTAAGGAGAGAGGAAAAGATAGGCCACTCACCGGTTTTCTTTGGCTTGATAACTTCCTCTTGATCTCCCGGAATTGTAATTGGCTTAGCTTGATTCTAAAAAATTTTCTGTCTCCACAAGAGGATCTCCTCCCTTCAAAATCTCACTATGAATCACTATCAATAAACTCCTCCTCTATCACAAATCTGAACTTTGCCACCTTGCCAATTGAAAATCTGAGTGTGGATGCCTGAGAATTGACAAATCTGAGCCTTAATATTTGCAAATCTGAACCTCCTGCCCTCTACACCAACAAATTCTTCTCCAAAGAAGAAGAAGACCACCAAAAATGCACTCCTTGCAAAATTTTGCTCTTTTGCTGCTCCAAGAGCTCCTCCTTGGCTGCCAAGAGACAAGCAAGAAATGAATGAGAAAATGAGGAGACAAGCCCTCCCTTTATACTAATTTTTTGCCTCTTCAAATAGGGCTGACCTGCATTGGAGGGAAAATAAAATTAATTAAATTGCCAAACATATAACCCAAATTAAATGCATTAAATCACATAGCTTTGGGTATTTAATTTTAATTTAAAATTGGGCCAGCCCATTGCAAAAACAAAAATCTGTGCAATAGCATGTTAATTTTCCTTTTTAAAATGAAATTGGGCCACTCCAAAAAATAATCCATATGGGGCCCCTAAACATTGAAATTAACCAAGTCATGGCCCCAAAAAAATTAAATTAATTTAAGGAAAGGGCAGATTTAAATTAAGAAAGCCACTTGCATTGAATTGTGCAAAATTATGGATTTAAATTAGCCAAATCCGAAATTATCAAAGGCCCAAAAATTGAAATTTTGAAAAAAGGTCATTTAGGCCTCTAATATAGCTTTAAACCTTCCCCATTGTGGACCCAATAACTTGCCTTGAATTTCACACCTCTTAGACCTTAAAATACATTGAATTTAACACACAAAGGAGCCCAAATTAAATTTCTAAATTACAGACACTCAGCCCAAAAATATGATTTTAATTATTTTAAAATTGCCAAATAAATGCATTTAATCACAACAACCTCACCAAAATTAATTAAAATTTGCAAGCCAATCACAATTCAAACAATTTCAAATTTTCATTTATTCATTTCTTATTTAAAATTTCAAAAATCCCACTTGGCAATTTAATTTTTTTTTTAATTATTTGCAATCCAAAAAAAATCATTTAGCAATTTAATTTCCATTTGGCCATTAATTTTTTATATTTTGCCATTTATTATCTCTATTTGGCAATTAAACTCAAATTTGGCAATTTAATATCAAATTTTTATTTAATTTCCACTTTTCTCCACCAACAATTTACAAGATTTTCCCAAAAATATCCAATTTGACAATTAAATTTTGAAAATCTCAAGTTATTCAATTTCATCAATTTTCAAAATTTAATCAAGTCCAAAATTTGCAATTTTATCCCGCCAGATATTAAAATAAAATTTTCTCATCGAATTTCATTTGGCTTGG
Organism: Chamaecyparis obtusa; assembly: GCA_027943335.1. NCBI lineage: Eukaryota > Viridiplantae > Streptophyta > Pinopsida > Cupressales > Cupressaceae > Chamaecyparis > Chamaecyparis obtusa. The sequence goes on along the minus strand of BSBK01000494.1, from coordinate 1,037,797 downwards.
AGACAAAATCGACTATTTAAGAAAATCAACGTTTCGCACAAGGTGAAAACAAGCAATACCCCCCCAGGCACTTTAAAAACATCCAAGGTGTAAAATTCTCATTCCAAAACCTCTAGATCGCCCAAAATTCGCTAAGGCACCCAAACTCTCGGATCTAGGAAAAATTGCCAAGGCTTGCTCAAAAAAAAATTGGGGGTCCCCAAATATTTTGGGGCGATGGTGTGAAAACCTCACAATAGGAGGCATATGCTACTCAATAGGAATTATTGTCTGAGAAAGTAGAAGAGGCATTTTTGGAAGATGGTAAGTTGAAACAGTGCATAGAAAAAATTGTGGACCATCATGGTTGAAAAATTTAGTTTTTGTTGTTTTTATCAAAAAGATTCATGGCTTGAGGAAGCCTGCTACCCATTTTGGTTCATGAAGAACATTTGGTTCCAATGAAGTTTCAATGTAATAAATAGTAAAATATGCACAGCTGGCTATTTTTATTAGCCATAGAGTTCATTAATGAACTAATTGGAAATTAAACATAAAAGATAAGCCAGCTAAAACTTTTTCTACTTTAAGTGTTACATGTCTACTTCATGGAAAATGAGAACCATAATGTTAAATAACAAAATACATGGATACAGAGGAACATGTCCTTGGGTCTTCCAAGTATCCTGATCCTTGTCCCATTCTGGGGATTCAGGGATGCTTTGAAGATGTCCTCAGATTGTTCCCCAATCTCCCTGCTGAACCAAGTACATCCTGGAGATGGCAGTCAAATGCCTGGAAAGATCCCATCCCTTGATGGTGGGCAACATTTTTTTTCAAATGTTGAAATATAAAATAAATATTGAAAAAAATAAATAAAAGAAAAACTAAAAGGGATGGAGTGTTCACAAGGTTCTCCACACCTTCAAAAATCCCTAAACCCTAAACAAAACATATAAAACAATCATTTAAAGTACATAAATTATGTAAGTATTGTCTTTTGTCATTTGTATTATTAGTCAATTCCATGCTGTCGTAACATTAAAGACATTTTCAAACTTGAAATAGCAAAATAAATTCATCGGAGATATGATAGCTGATTTAAATATAGCCTTTTATGGCCATATGTTCTTAGAACAGTTTTCTTTCATCTCTACATCATAAGGAGTTTTTTGACATAACCTCTTATTAAATCTCTCTCATATGTCAATGGAAAATGACAAACTGTATTCCCTGGTAGATTGCTGGATGCATAGATGGAAAACTCGCCAAAACCAAAAACTTGCCAAGGCCTAAAAAGAGAACTTTGGAAAAACTCGGCCAATTCTCAGCAAAAAATCGGCAAAAAACTCTGGGACTTAAAATTTGCTTAAATTTAATTAAAAATGCTTTATTTTTTGCAAAATTTAATGAGAAGATGCATCGAATGAGTCAATAAATGAGAACACAAAATAAACAAGCTAAGTCTAGATATATTTAAATGCAAAGTGGGTACAAAATCACATTCTTATGAGGAATGTTGATGGCTGGAAGCAAAATAGTAAATAGTTTCTGTAAAACTAAAAGTAAATACATCATTACAATTACATATTCCTCTTCCCAGCTCTAGTAAAAACTAAGGGAGAGGGAGAACTAGAGGGTCTAGTCCTAGAAGTCTGGACTGGGCGTGACTGTGCCTCCTCACTCGGTATGTTTGATTTAGTCTATGGCTTGTTCTCCATCTTGGATGTAGCTCTGCCTCTAGCTTCTCTTGGTACTGGTAATGACTCGTCATCCGACTCATCCTCCTCAATGTCATCCAGTGTGAAACCAAATCTACCCTCCTTTAAAAACTAGAGATTCCTCAAAAAAAAAGTGAAAGATTCAACAAAACTTGTCAAAAATAGTGTTAAATCTTGTTCCAATGACTCAAAATCATTTTTAACTACTTAGGAAAGATTTTCTATCAAAGTAACGAGAATTGGAATCGGATTGGATTTGGCAATGCTGAATCGAATCGCGAATTGGCCATGAATCGTAATCGAATCGGCCATGAATTGGCAAATTTAAAAAACCCTTGAAATTTAGAGATTTTAACAATTTAAAAATTATTTCATGCACCCTTTATTGAATATAACTTAAACACACTATAACATCATCAAATAGAAGCTAACATACATAAACAAGGAACATAAATGATAAATCCATCACATACGTTATACGTAAAATGTAAATTATAGCTGAAGTAAATAGAAATCATAAGATCATAATGAGTCAAATCATAGAATGTATGTAAGATGAAGATCCATAAGACATCAAATCATAAATGTATGTAAGACGAAGATCCATGAAACGTATGTCTATCAGTATCTGTAAACAAAATTAAACAAAATGAAAAAACAAGGCTCTAGCTCAAGCCTCATTATCATCCTCATCATCCTCCTCAAGCTCGGCCGCAACCTTAGCCTCAGCCTGTGAGTATCCTGTCTGCCTTCTACAAAGGCGTCTAAGGTAGGTCCTAGAGGACTGCTGAGCCATAGCCCCCACATGTAAGATGGGCTCACGAACAACATCACTAGGGCTTGTGTCTGTGCGTGCGCGTGTGTCTGTCAGTGCCTAAACGTGCTCTAGCCGCCTCCTCTGCCATGGCCACAGCCTCAACCTCTCTATCTACCTGGTCAACCCACTCATGGTCTGCCTCAGTGAAGACCGGATCCACAGCCTTAGTGAGCCACTTTGATTCTGGATCAATCTCCTCCAAAATGATTAGAGAAGGCAAAAAAAAAACATTAAAAAAAGATGTGTTTTTAAAAAAAATTGACTTGACTTTTTATCAAGCCGCACGGGCCAATTTTTCGCAATTCATGCAGGCGATTTTGGCTATTTTTTGGATGAATTGCTGAATCGGCGATTCATGGCGATGAAATCGCCGATCTGGTTCAACGATTCAAAAAAAATTGGGAAGCCCGAATCAAATTGCCAAACCGGCAATTCACTCGATTTTTGGGCGATTCTCGTTACTAGTTTTCTATTCATCTACATGCAACAAAAAATAAATAAAATGTTTTAAAAACACAGAGAAAGAAAATCAGAAAACCTACTTGGGAATCTGATTTTTGTTTCAAAAACCACCTCAAATCCGCCTCAAATCGATGGAAATCAGTTTGCAAGTGTTTGGAAGAGTATTTTCCCCCTCAAAAAAACACAAGTGAAGAAATGATGAAATGAAAGTCATTTGGACTATTTTTTGCCTTTATGTGCTGTTTACATTGGCAGCTGAGTTTTAAACAAAAACTTGCTGAGTTTTTGATGTGAGTAAAAATCATAAAAACTCGTCAGGCCCAAAGGCCCAAAAACTCAGCGAGTTTTTGCAACTCGCAGTACTCTGCGAGTGTTCCATCTATGGCTGGATGTATGTCCCTGTTTGTTATGGTGTCCTGATTGTAGTTCATTTCTTATATAAAATATCCATAGATTGGACATGGCACATATACTACTATAAGAAGCATCCTTCAATGCCAAGTGTAAATGATAGTGTGGGATTGAAGATCAGTTATTATAACTCTTCATCTTTTGCAGCTCTTCTGTTGAAATTTTTTATGGTTGCTGTTCTTAATGCAGAATGTAAACAACTTCAATGACATTTCTTCATATTTGATAGAATGTATAAGACACACTGGAATTAGACGTTTAAGCATATTTTGTATGTTGACTCTAATGTCAATTCAACTCAAATGTTATGTAATTTGTTCATATAATGAATTTGGTGAATGCCTTATCATATGAATGTTTGAATTTTCTTATACTCAATTTTTTCTTTTTTTTTAATTGTTGCCCCCTTCTATCCCTGAAACATGACCCTGTGCTTCTTGCTGTCACCTGGAAACGTAAGTCAAAGAAATATGATGGCAGGAAACATGGGGATGTGTTTCAGGGATGGTAGGGGATGGGAGATCTCTTTTTTGGGTACAGTAAGGGATTACTATTAAAAAATATAGAAAATTTCAATCATTCATATGGCAAAGTATATTTATTTTCCTTATATAACCATATTACATAACATTTGAGCTGAATAGAGAATTCAGAGAGTCGAATATGCAATATACTTGAAAGCATAATTTGAGTGTATCTTAATCATTCTATCAAATATAAAGACATGTCATTAATTGTTTACAACTTTACATTATGCATCAAAGAGAAAAAACCAGATTAAAAAAATGAACAGTAAAAACTAAAAAGTAAATAATAATGTTTCCACCCAGACTTTTATTTAGTGTTTTTGCATAAAGTGAATAGTTCAATTCTGTCACATGTTATTGTTAATGCATGCAATTGTGGCCATTAATGTGTACAAATCACTTTTTGTGGTTTGTGCTTAGTTAGCATATGAACTTAGTGGTTTGGTTTGTTTTTAAATTGTTCAATTGCAGCAAATATTATTGTTAATGTATTCAATTGTGGCCTTTAATGTGTAGGAGCGGAAGAAACATGGTTAAATTTTCTGCTAAAATAAGTAAATTACTCAAAGATGTACTCAGATCATTCTTTATGTCTACTTATCCATCCTTCTTTACAAATTTGGCATTTTCATACCTCTTTGTAAAATGGAGCCAAATATATTACAGTTTGAAGTTCTGTTTGTCTTCTTTGAAGTAGTGAGGCAAATTAAGTTTAAATATTTCCTTCTCAGGAAGATCATCCATAGCTTATGAAAACATCAGTTTACAATCAATTGATAAATTTGCAGAGAAGTACATAATAACTACCAAAACATTAGACGTCTAGAACAAAAGGATAAAATAGAGATTTCTGTAATTGCAGATTGAAGACCGAGGATCTGCAATCAAAGGCCCTGGAAAAATTGACCTCTATTATCATTCTCATAAAGAAGCTCTTAAATGGGGACGACAAAAGCTTCAGGTGATTAATCATAGCTATAATGTTTCTTATTCTTTTCTGCATGAAACAGTGAGTTGATATGGACATTATAGGAATTTTAAGCATCATGGTGATCCTTATTCATCAGTGCCTCCATTTACAACTTCTAAAGAAGACCTAATTTTTGTTCTTTTAGTATGAAACTTATCACTTTTTCCCCTCTTATACCTTATTTTCTAAGTATATACATTTTCTTTCTATTCTTTTAGAATGTTAAAGTTCACGGGATTTTTTTAAGCACCTAAGGTTTTTGACAAACCAGTTGTAGTCATCTACTCATTTTCTATATTGGCTTTAAATTTTATAGCACAGCTAATGTTCTAGAAGTACTAAAGAATTTAGGAGGTCATTCAACAATTGGCCAAAGTCTTGAAAAATGCCTATTACCATTTTGGGAACTATGACCATTGTTGTATTAACCATTCCCAACTTTGTCAATGCTGTTACCAGTCAATTCAAGAATATATTGATATGCTCAACTTGGACTTCCAAATTAAATATCAAACAAAGCAAAGCAAAATCTCATTTTGAAGTATAGGCCAGTCTTAAGATCATTCATTCTAACTAGCATTGTTTTCCATATTTCTTTTTGACTAGAAGCATATGTGAATGCTTGCGTGTTTGAAGAAAAATCCAAACAGAAGGTGAAGAGTGATGACTCCAAGTCCTAGTGTAAGTCATAGAGGAAGAAATCTTTGTTTGGAGACAAGTTGAATTCAAAGCAAAAGGACTAATCATCATTTATCATTCCAAGAATGCATTGCTTGAAAAAAAAAGAGGCAATCCAATACTAGCAAATGGTGCACTATACACAATTCCAATGAACACTCTACTAAGGAATGCCCTTTTGAGGAATGCCATACTTAGGAAGTGCTGCTTGCAAGGATAGATATGTTGAGTTCTATACCATGGTGGCACAAGATAAAGGAAAATAGATCATGGACTGTGAGCTAAGCATCATGGTAGCAACCATAGTATTGGGTTTTCACCAAGTATTAGCTTGACTCATGAGTGGAAACCTTTAGCAAGTGACTTGTTCAAAAACTTGAGTTGCTCGCATATGCGCCCATGGCGCATACTCATTGAGTAAACACCATGGACTTGCTTTCATTTACTCAAAAAACGTGTCATTAACTGTTCAATTGTGCTAAAAAACACTGAAATTTTGTCTATTTAACTACCTTTGCCCCTCCATTATCATTCACAATGGCATTTGTTCTTTTGAACTTGTGATTGGAGGGATTTTTTTAATTAAAAAAGGGGTAAACACTTTTGATTTAGAGCTATGAACCTGTGAGGTAACAAATGGAGGACCTCATTTCTAAAATAATCATTCAGCAATTACATCCTAATGGGGTTTGAACCTTGATGGAAGAACAACAACACTACAACTTAGCCCTCACACAAGGCCACTATTGGCATGTGATTGAAGGAATTGAAGAAGAGAAATTTATGTAAATTTGTTTAGGGATGTTTTTTTTTCTTTTTATTTTTTTCAGTATTAGCGTTATAGTTATGATTTCTTATGCATTTCTTAGATAATGTAAATGTTAATAATTATAGCCTTTCGGCCAAGATCAAACTGGACAAATAATTTAATAATTATATCCTTGTACGATTTTATAATAATGAGGATATTATTATAAATATAAATATATATATTGACAATTAAATTGAGGACCCAAGATAGGCCAGGTCGGCTCTCGTAGAAGAGGGTGTAATTTTTATTGTCACATATATATATTGGTGAGATTCTTGGAGAGGAGACACCAAAAACATAACGTGCCTTCCTCTCCTCAAGAATCGATCATCTCTGCAGCATAAGGAAGAGCGAATGGGAGCAGATCTAGATCAAGAGCAAATGGGAGAAGTTAATGCAGCATATCAATCTGCCTACAGTGCGAATTCCAGGTTAAGGCATAAGCAGAAAATCAAGTAAGAAGGTGCTGTGTGCAGCGAATTTAGCAGCAGTAGTTGTGAGATATGTCTACACACCTAGCAATGTCTGAATCAGCAAATCGGATCAGATCTTGGAATGCAGATTATGTGAAGTCAAATTTGATCAGAGGTAAATGAATGGAATATATCTGAACATCCGAGAGCAGATTCATAGGCAATATAAGGGCTTCAAATCCGGGTAACATCTCACCCTTCTTGTGCTTACTTTTCTATATTCTGTGCTTAGTTTGAAAGTCTACTATAGTTTGGTAGAATCTGAAAAATATCAACATGGTATCAGAGCTACGGTAGAGAAAAGATCCATTTCAGATTTAGGAATTCAAACTAATTCTTTCTAAACTAAGAATCTTTATGGCATCTAGGGTTTGGTTTGAAATTGAAATAAGGGTTTTTAATTTTAAGTTAGTTGCCTCTATGGGAAATCTTATTAATTATCTTTTGATCTAGAGGGAGTAGATCATCTTGAGATTAAGTGCATAGGGAGTATATTGGATACATACTTAACATAGTATTGCACGTACCTTCATCTTGTTTGACGTATGGGAACTTTAACTATTGGTATACATACTGGTTCTATGCATGTGTAGGAAGCACACCTTTCATTGGTATATTGCAACCTTGCAAATTAACTTGGTCATGTATGAGTAATACATATCTTGCTGATTAATTGTCATAGCTGAAATGTTTGAAAAGAACATGATTGAATTAGCTATTTGATATATCTAAACTGGCATTGTGAAATGCATACTCTGCCCAGGCATAGGTTATACTTTACACCGTTATAGAGGATCATGCACAGGCTAGTATAACCTTGTTGCTGTGACTGCATATTGGCATTTCTGTATTATAGGATCATACTTGATATTAGCTGAAGTCTCATGTTGCATTACATTGGTTTTCTTTTGCATATATGTGAACATGTTTCCGATATTCATGATTGAATCATTCCTTAGAATTCATGTTTTAAATGCAAATTGCCCTGGCTAGTTCTAGATGGAATCTAAGCTTAAGGGAGAGTTTTTATTATGGGCTCACTTACACCTGGTATAAACCTCTCCCTTCTATATGAGTAGGAACATTCCCCATTGGCATAGCTTATGATTGTATGTGTGAAACATTCATAGCTGATTGGAATGTCTGTTTAGCTTGGATGATTATGTATGAGGTACATACCTTACTCTATGTCACATATTATATCTAACGCTGTTATGAGATCATTCACAGCTAATTGTTAGTATAACTTTTCTTACATTGACATATAGATGCATTCATTAGTGATGACTATCAGCTCATTAGCTTCATGTATGGGAATATAGACATATACTATGTATATTACAGTTGGAGCATATTTTTTATGGATGTATGTTGTGTGATGTACATGAGTAAATACATCTCTTGTTTTATGTTAGCATAGGAACATGTTGACATTAATTTGTATATCTTCTTTACTCTCTGTTACATTTGACTCATTGTTATCCTTATGCATAGGTGCATGAATGTTGGAACATTCTTACTTTGGCATAGGCATATCTTTTGAAAGAACTATATTACATCTGGTTAGATGTTGGTGAAGAAGACTTATGTGATTATTCTTATGCACAAATGCTGGATAAATTATGCTGGTTGTATGGGGCATACATCTTTTGTATAGCCTGTGAAGCATACTTTAAATATGATGTATGAATGGGTCGTACTCTCTTTCATTTACTGATTATGGCTAATGACATTGGCTAATCTTATACTTGTAGGTTTCATATGATTATTCATATGGATATACTTATGTTTTTGGCTAAGTTATTCTTATGAATTGAAGAATATCACTTGATGTTCTTCGAGTCCAAGAGACTCGTGGATCAGGGGTCCACATTTGCATGGATCAGAGATCCATTGCTAAGTAATGGGTGAGACATCATTGGATGTCAAAAGACCATTACTCCCAGTAATCGGTGAGACATCATGGATTTGATGTCAAAAGTCCATTACTCCTAGTAATCGGTGAGACATCATGGATTTGATGTCAAAAGTCCATTACTCTAAGCAATTGGTGAGACATCATGGATTTGATGTCAAAAGACCATTGCTTCGAGCACTTGGTGAATATCATGGACTAGATATTCGTGAGACCAATGCTCTGGATATCAAGGAGTTGATATCCTTTGAGTCTTGGAGACTCATGGATTAGGAATCCACAATTAAGTATTTGGTAACATCATGGACTTGATGATACCATGAATATCATAGAGTTGATATTCTAAATTCTTGAGTCATGGGACTTGTGGATTTGAGAAATCCACATCTGGATAGTAAAACATCATGTATTTGATGTTAGTATGATGTCATGGATTTGACATCTCTTGAGTCTTGGTGACTCGTGTATTTAGTCATCCACAAATTGGATGGTTTACATCATGGACTTAATAATTCTATATATTGAAGAATTTGGCAATCCAATGTTATCATGAATATCATGGACTTGATATTCTTGTGGACCAAATCAATCCACTCATTCGGAGGATAACGGTTTTGAGCCAAATTCTTATATAGACTTGGACTTATGGTAGATAGGATCTACCTTCATAGACTTGGAATCTATGATATCTCTGGATAAGGTATCCGAGATGATTATGTTTTTGTTCTCACTATCAAGGGTGATAGTTAAGGGAGTGTCCTGGTATAGATGGGATCTATGGTTTGATCTTACCCTCCAGTCTAAGGGGGAGTGTTAATAATTATAGCCTTTCGGCCAAGATCAAACTCGACAAATAATTTAATAATTATACCCTTGTATGATTTTATAATAATGAGGATATTATTATAAATATAAATATATATATTGACAATTAAATTGAGGGCCCAAGATAGGCCAGGTCGTCTCTCTTAGAAGAGGGTGTAATTTTTTATTGTCACATATATATTGGTGAGATTCTTGGAGAGGAGACACCAAAAACATAATGTGCCTTCCTCTCCTCAAGAATCGATCATCTCTGCAGCATAAGGAAGAGCGAATGGGAGCAGATCTAGATCAAGAGCGAATGGGAGAAGTTAATGCAGCATATCAATCTGCCTACAGTGCGAATTCCAGGTTAAGGCATAAGCAGAAAATCAAGTAAGAAGGTGCTGTGTGCAGCGAATTTAGCAGCAGTAGTTGTGAGATATGTCTACACACCTAGCAATGTCTGAATCAGCAAATCGGATCAGATCTTGGAATGCAGATTATGTGAAGTCAAATCTGATCAGAGGTAAATGAATGGAATATATCCGAACATCCGAGAGCAGATTCATAGGCAATATAAGGGCTTCAAATCCAGGTAACATCTCACCCTTCTTGTGCTTACTTTTCTATATTCTGTGCTTAGTTTGAAAGTCTCCTATAGTTTGGTAGAATCTGAAAAATATCAACAGTAAAATCAAAATTTCCAAACTTGTTTTACACATCTATTCCATTAAATTAATATATGCTATTTGGCTTTAAAATTTGTTTTAAAGTTTGTTTCAATGCTATGATTTGCAGTGATTAGAATTATTTGTCTTGATTTTTCTTTGTTAGGGTTTAGCTTGTCATAGTAGGACCAATCATGGGGAGTGTTATTCGCAACTATTGTGGATTGAAGATGAGTGGGGGCATTAATCATCTCAAATACAAGCTTGCATAACCACAATGTTCAGTTGTGCCTAAGTGTTCAATGATATGTTTAAAGGCAGATAAGTGTGTAACTAACTTTGATCAAGCAAAAAATATTAGAGAAGGCAAGGACCCAAGAAGCAATTTTGTTTGTAGGTAATCCCAATATAGCATGAGAATTAGAGGAAGATATAGGTACAAATATTAGGGCTCTTGTTGTGGTCCATAAAAATTCACAACTTGTCCACTTAATTGAGTACTTGTATACAAAACTTTTTTGTGCCTCAAAACACACTGGGTTTGTAGCTTAAACATGAAGGTATAGGTTGGAACAAGGAAAACCAGGAGGAAGCAAACAAGGCTTGTACATTTTTTGGGTATTATAACCATCTTTTGTTCATTGCGACAAGAAGCGCACATTTGGACAACCTTGATTGTTGTAGGGAAAGGGTACAAGGCAAACTAGTCAACATGCCTTAGTGGGCAATTGCTCCAAAAAACAATATCAGTACATAGTTAGCTATGCAAGACCAAAATAAATTGTCTTAAGTAGTAGTGCAACATAGTATGTACTATTAGATGGCTGAATAGATGGAATGAACCACACTCATCTCAACTTTCTAGTTGCTTTAAGGGATCACAAATGGGTGAATAAATGGAATGGACCATACTAACCTCAACTTTCTAGTTGCTTTAGGGGGTCAATTGGTGTTATTGAAATCCATAAATGCCTCAAGCATAGTAAAGAATGCAGAGAATCAAAGGAAACTGTTTGAGATTGTACTGGAGGTTGGCATAGATAATGTGATTTCAAGTTGTGATAGACAATGCAACAATGTATGAGGCCACAAGAAAATTCCTTGAGGATAGGCAGCCATCACTTTTATGGACTCCTTGTGTTATGTATTGCCTTGATCTTCTCCTAGGTGACATAGGGAAACTAGATTGGATGAAGTCCATTGAGAAAGATTCTATCATCAAATGTTTTCACAATTACCTTTGGGTGCTCATCTTGATGAGAGAGTTCACTAAGGGAAGAAGCCAGTGCGAGTGGGTACCAAAAGCTTTGCAACTAACTTCATCACCTTGCAAAGGATTCATAGTTTATATCATCTCTAAAACATATTTTTTGTGAGCTAAGCATAAATCAATTATTCTTATTTGAAGAAGGTAGATGGAGAGGTGGTCATGAAGACAAGTTTGATGTCTTTGTGAAGCGCATTAATGAGATTGTCAAGTTAATTTTAAACTTATATTTAAATTTTAAACTATATCTCTTAAGTTCACATTGTGTAAATTGTAGTTACTAGACACTATCTATTTTTTATAAATTTTATGTGCAATTGTAACTTTGTTTTGTTTGTAGGTGTTTAAGAGTTATTATTTAGGGTTTTGCACTTGGTGGATGGGGAGCAAAACTCAACAAGCTTCCTATTTGAGGCCATGGATAAGGCTAAGGAGTCTACCAAAACTTATTTACAATGGAGATATGACAAAGTGCGGCAGAAATAGGAGTGGGAGGCATTGGATTAGACGAGATTGTGGGTGAGGATAAGGATAGTCTTGAGGAGTCATTACCTTGTAGTTTGTGGGTATCGACATGGAGTAGTAGGAACTCAACCATCACTAGGATGTATATGGGAATGCAAAAAAATTGTAAAATTCTAACTTGAATGAAATTGTAACTTTTGATGATATTATTCTATCATCAAGTGGTTCATATTATATGTTGTATTTGTATGTTAATTTGTTAGTGTATTCAGTTTTTGTCAAAACTAATAGAGAACACTTGCCCAATGTTTTACAGACTCATTTCATATGTTCTCTAATTTTATTTTGCATGATATTTATTCAGACTAGAAGTAGAAAGATTATTCCATTGTTGATTATGCTTGTTAGAATAATCTAATTTCTCCAAAACCAAGTGATTATAAAGTTTGTGTGTGCATGGGAACATGGAGAATGATAATCTAATGAGAATGATTCACAGATGTTTCTAGACACAAGGAGTTAGTACAATGGGTTAAGTTCATGAATGATATACAAGAATGCGATTTTAAGAGTCATTCGTGGATTCGATCTCCCAGGATCACTTGCAAAACCAAGATCAACCTTCTACATGAGAGCAACAAAGAGGATGAAATGCTCCAATATGGTACAATAACTGAATAATGATTTTATCGCACTCAAAATGATACAATATGTATCAGCACTCCCTTGTACTGACTGAACTAATATGAACTCATCTGAATTAGCTCTGAGCTGCTCATAAGGGAGAGGTGAGGGCTGATTATATAGTGGAATATGGGCATATAATTCCAAAAGGAATAATAACTCCCAATTAACCAAATTAGGTGGGAGTTTTATCTACTTGGTAAATGCCAAACATTGTTTACTTGCTGGGGTAAACTTAGTATTGCACAGACATCGTACGGGAAATATAATAAATACAGAATATATCAGAGAATAATAAATACTTTCATTAATCATTCCAGACTGGCAAGTACATTTATATCATAATGATTATACAATAATATCCGAGAGACCAGTTCCTATGGAGGGACAGAGACCGCAAGCTGAGGCTAGTGCGGAGCCACCAGCCCTGACAGGGTCACGGAGGGCGGTGCCAGCGAGGGAGTCCGCGCAGAAAGTGTTGGAGCAGTACTTGGCGGATGTAGCCGCAGTAGCTGCTGGAGCCCAGCGGGTCATAGCCTCAGCAGAGCTTCAGGCTCAGGAGGGGGTTGCTGAGGAGTTGGAGCGCCTCTTGACCTTTGTGCGGGTTGGCTGTCCACAGGCATTTGCAGAGTGCTTTGAGGCTAGGGGATGGCCTACTCAAGAGTCTCTTACGATGTTGGAGGATTGGGCTCTTAGTGCGATGGTGGGCGAGAGCCGGATTCACGGTCTTATCCGAGAGTTAGAACAGGCCTTTCGAGAGGAGTATTTCACTCTCAGGCGGTTAGAGCATGCTTCCTCAGTACATCAGGCTACGGGATTGGTAGCAGAGGCAGCTCGAGAGGAGGCAGCTTCCTGTCTTACAGCTTTGGAGACTGCAGTGGTTCAGGAGAGGGAGTCTTGGGCGGTTGAGCGAAGTGTAGTGGTTCAGGAGAGGGAGTCTTGGGCGGCTGAGCGGAGTACTATGGTGTCGGAGTTGGACACTTTACGGGCTGCATTGGAGACTGAGCGTGCCGAGCGGGCTCTTCTTGAGACTCGCCTTGGTTCTGCTTTGGAGACTGTGGATGTGAAGGAGAAGGCAGTGCTCGAGGCAGCTAGCATGGTTCGGAAGGCTATGGAGCTTAAGATGAGGGCAGAACAGGCTTTACAGCTTCGGACAACTCAAGTGTACGAGTTGCGGGCTAAAGTCACTTCTGGCACAGCCACAGCCGCGCCATCACCATCATGGTTATGCCAACTCAGGTAAAGACAAGAGAATGGTTATGGTGAGGTGGCTAATAAATCCAAAAGAGGGTGAGACATTCAACTACCCAAAGTTGGGTGTGAATGACACATGATTGTAGGATTATGCCATGTGTCCTCTTAATTATTCTAGTATAACCTAAGAAAGCTTAATATATGTGTAGGAAAAATAAATATTCCCTAACGTAGGGTAAAATAATAACCTACACCAATAGATTAGAATGCCCATTTGCTCTAGTAGGATAAATTATGGAGCTTTCTAGTGTATGCTTGAATTGCTAAGCATGAAGAATGAAGCTTTTAGACATAGTTGTATATGTACATCAAGGCTCAATTACGATTATAAGAGTAGCTAACTATCATCTTTATGAAATTAGTGGTGAGTCAATCTTGTACAACATGAGGACTTTTGATCTTATCAAGAGTGTCCTTTTGGTGAAAATTCAGAGGCTATTTCCACCAATTCATGTGGGCTCTACACTTGTTAGGATGAATAGTTTCTTACATAGGGACTAGATTTTGGTTGTAGTTGTGCCTTGTGTCACGTCTTGCTTTATTGATGTGTGCACTTATCGTGCCTACCGCTTTCTAGATTATGTCGGAGTCTCTATCTTCCTTTTGTTATATTTTTCAACTATAGTGGGCCTTGGTAAAACTAAGCTAATGTCTAGTACCTCCGAGTTTACCTTACTGAAAATATTATCTCACTTTCATAGAGGAATTAAGCTTTACAAGTTACACTTATTGAGGTGTATAGATAATTGTCTCTTCATTTAGCTTGAGAAAACCTTCCAATTCATAGATTTTTAAGGTATATGTCTATTTAATTGCACTATAGAGCTTGGTCATTTTGGTCCATTAACAAGAATTTTGTCTTTTGATATATTCATTAAAACACACTTTTCTTTGGGTATTCGCCTTGTGCTAGAGGACTAAGGAATTCAGTACATGAAATGCTAGTTATGAAAAAATGTATAAGAATTACATTTCAGATGAAACTTTAGCAAATTAGTAAAATAGCAAATACTAAATACTTGAACAACGAACATTGAATACTAAATAATGTTAGTGTAATCAGATTTGAGAAGATAGAAATTTATTTCTTTTTATCTTTGAAATTTATTTCTTTTTATCTTTTAATACTGAGCAAAATATTGTTGAATATTATCTTTATTTTTCACAAATAATATTGATGCAAATATATCACTTTTAATGCTCTGAATATGTTGATAACTTTTATGCAGGGAATCAACAGTGCTGATATAAATCAAAACTACTTCTGATCTATTTTGTAGCCAAAATATAAATATGCAAGAGTAAGGGCAAAATATACCAGAGTCAAAGTATATGTCAAAGATCTGAGAGCAATCCTCAACCTTTTGTGATCTGCAAACTTATCAAATAATCAGAATATACTCTTGATAAGTATATATATCGAAACTTTGTGTCATAGTATATATATATATATATATATATATCAATTCTATGATACTTGTTGAATGCTATTAGTACAAATATGTTGTCAAAGAACAATATGTTGTTGATCTGTTTATTGTTCTTTGCTGCAATGATCTTGAACTATTAATGATTTGCTGATATAGATAAGTGTCACTTCTTCAATCGGCAACTTGTAAGTAATCCAATGGCAGATTATACAAATGAAACCTATATCAATATTGTTTAGTGTGTATGGAGATGTATGATCTTGTACTTGCACTGTATATATTTCTGTGTGTTCTTAGATTGTGCATCTCAAGAGAATATATAAAATGATGGGGAGGCATGCCTTCTAACAGGCATGCCGCCTCACAATGGGTCGCAACTTTTCATCAACGATAACCAATGTGTCAAGGCCCGATAACTATTGTTATCATGAATATAAGACAACACGATTATGATGGAAGTTAATCACTGTATAATGGTTACAATATTAATTGACACCAATAGTTGATGGAAGTTGATACCAAATCATGAATATAGGTCGACACCAATAGTTAATAGAAATCGACACCAAATAATGAATAGAAGTCGACACCAATAGTTGATTTATTTGGTGTTCGATCATTATCAGTTTTAATAAAGATGATCAAGTTTAATCTACTTGTCATGTATATATATATATATATATATATATATATATATATATATATATATATATATATATATGATGATAATTGAATCGAACTCATAATTTACTCAATTTCTTGGTTTCATATGTCATGCATGAGTATACATGTATGTATAGATGATAGTACTCACCATGATTTATAGTATAGTGCCATGCTCATGAATAAATGAATACATGTATGTATGGGTGTATGTGCATGTATCTAATGTTACATATACATTCACATACACACATACATATATGTTACTGAATTTCCCAAGCATACTATAGATCATGATGACTACTGTCATCAATATATCCAAGCATTTGTGCATCATACGACTGATGTTGTATCCTTAACAAATAAAATTCAAATTGTCAAATTGATGAATTGGAGATTTCTATTATATCAAAAATATCATAAAGATGATTACAATGAGTAGCATGATGGCAAAACAAGTGCAAAATGTTAAAATGTAGTGAAGGGAGGCCTTTAATCATTTCCCAAGGCAAACTCCTCATCTTTGGAACTGTTGGACTCCTAATGGTCAAGATTTTCCAAACAAACACCAACCAACCTTGCATCTGAAGCCACAACATATTGATCCTCATTAATTTGTGATGGCTACTCTGGCTCTACATCCAATTATGCCGCTAGACTCTCCTTGTACACACGTCTTGAGGTCAATGAGACACAAGGCACTATGTACAACCACTAGCTTCTTTTCTCTCCTAGAGGTAAGTCTGTTCCTCTTAAGAGAGTGGATGAAGCTATAAATAGACCAGTTCCTCTCTGTAGCTAAAGAATTTGAAAATTGAGATAGCGGACTAGTGGCTAGTGTGGTAGTCTTTGATTTGTGTCCATGTCAATTCCACCACAATATTGGGCCCTCTTGTGCCATAGTTCCTATATCTATCTTTGCCACATCAAAATAACCCCTAAGAGTGGGAAATTTCATCCACTCAGTGTGAATCGTGCCGATGGTATTAGGATCATACATCTTATCAATGCACCTGAAGAACCCCGCGTTCATCTCATCATCTTGAATCGGTGTAACTCTACCAGGCCTAGGCATGTACCACTTCAGATTCAATGCATAAGCAACCATATGCAAGGGAGTGTTTAGCTTGTTCCATCTACATTGAATGATTGGCTGAATGTGCTCATTGTAGATTGCTAAAGTGGGGTCCTCTCGCACAACAACCTCATTTGGTCAAGTATAGAATCGATGCATTCATACACCTCTCCAAGGGTAGGTGCATCCCCATCTCCATATCTGATGACTTGGAAAACTGGAGCAATAATAGAGACTATGTATTTTCCGTCACTCCAAAATACATCACTCTTCACTATTTTTTTCACCCTCTTCCCTTGCTTTGTCTTGGTCAAGGCCCACTTGTGAAGCTCTTGAAGAGTACATGTGAAGTGTGGTGATTGTAGATAAACATATGCAGATTTCTTGCATCACTAACCACTCCTTTAATCCAATCGATCTTCCCCTTGTCCTTGAGTGCATTGTTCATGGCATGCACACCAAATAGAGTCCACCAAATATGCTTATAGACTGTCTCAATAAGCTTCCCTGCAACTTTGCACACATGTGATGGATTTATCACTACTTGGACCACATTTTGTGGCCCAACCTCCTCAATAGCCTCCCTAAGGATCTCAAACTGAAAATCAACATCTTTGCAATGCTTTGAACAATCAACTACCCTGAGAAAGTATGGACCCTTTGCACATGACCATGATGTCAATAAGTGGACGATGCCTAATGTCCATCCACCCATCCATAACTATGCTGCATCTTGACTCCACCCAACATGCCTTCATCTTCTCCATCAAAATATTGATCTTGGAATGGTCCTTATCCAAGATCGTGATCCTCAATTTGTGCTCACCTGGTGGCATATATGATGGTCCTCCCCTCACCACTATCGATATCATCTCCTTATAATAAGGAGATCAAGCTACATGAAATGGGATATCATTGGCAAAGAAGAACTTGCCAATGACTTATCTATCTCATCCTTGAGCTGCACATTGAACAATTCAGCTATGAGTTACTTTGTGTAATGTCCCCTCACTAGGTGATAGGCAGTTGACCAGGGATTGACCTATCATTAGGTTCTCATTGGCCAATGGAGTGGAAAGGGGACCCATACTAGGCTTGTGGAGCTACGCGGGGGCTTTGTGAGTTGTTCTGGACAATTTGAGACAGTCTCCTACATTTTAGGAGGGTGTCCTATTTTTTTTGGGAATGATCAGAATGTAGCAGGAGACTCTCGGGACCATTTTAGGAGTTTTGATTGCAGATCCTATTTTTTAGGGAGGTTCCTATTTTTTAGGGTTGGGCTGCCAGTTGACTTGTTGACCATATAGGGACCCGTGGAGTGTAGCAGGGGGCCTTATGAGCATTTCCTATTGATCAGAGATCATCTATTTTTAAGGAGGATCCCTACTTTTTAGGAAGAGATTGCCAGTTGCACGACCACATCTAGTCATCACCGTTGGACTGGTGATAGCATTTAGTTATCAGTTTGGGAGTTCAGGTGGTGAATTTGGGAATAAATTTGGATTATTAAATAATAACTTTAATAATTCCATTTAATTGAATTATATGCTCTCTTAATAAAGTATTTTAATATTATAATAAAGGGGACCACCATGGGCCACGTTGGCTAGGAGACATCACATAAGTTGTTCTACAAACAACTTAAAACCTAAGTTGCCGATTCAGGTGCGGATGCGAGAATAGGATGTGCAGATGTGTGAAAATTGTTTTTAGGGGATGCAGATGTGTTTGGATGCGTGTGAATATATATATATATATATATATATATATGAAAAGAAATGCAAGTAATATACAAAAATGAATCCTTTGATAGTATGATACTTTACCATTGATCAAGATTCAAGATATTTCATATTTGATAGTTCAACTTAAAACTTCACAAACACAAATATTCAAATTGAAATAAGTTCAATAACTAATTACTCATGTTCAAGATTCTAATGCAATTTTAACTTGAAAATCAAAACTTAGTTCATGATTCAACGTTCATCAATCAAGAGTCAAGACTCAAGATTCTCTAATCAGATTCAGAATCATAAGGATTCTCAAGAAAATCCGCATTCTCATCATCTCCAATTGCTGCATGGCCTCTTTTAGGGCTGTTTTAGGGTTTAGAAGCAAAAAAAAATAGAATAAAAAAATGTTATTTGCACATGTTAAAATGCATTTTAAATGGAAAAATCATTAAAAAAAATCATTTTTTTGGGTGTGGGCCCGCGGATGCCTCCTAATGCACCCAAAAGGCATCCGAATGCACATGGATGGCATCTAGATGCCTGGGATGAGCTTCCAACAGGCACCCATAGGACACTAGCCGCCGGATCCGCATCTGCAAGCACCAACATCCGCCTCCGGGCCAAAACAAGACGCATCGGTATCTTAGCTTAAAACTATAAAAGGAGAGCCTAGGGAAAAGGTCTAATCAGCCTAGAGGAGGAAATAATTTGGTAAAAAAGTCAAATAAAGTATTTAGTAGAGCATAAATTAATGAGAAGGCAACCCTAAAATTGAATTAGGGTTTTGATAGAATAAAGTAACTTGGAGGGTAACCATTTCATTATTCTATCATTTCAGTTTTTACAACAAGTTGGTTTCCAGCAGTAGATCAGATTTTCTAAGGGTAAAAACCTTTGGAGGATAGTAAATTGGACGAAAACCCAGTTCACCAATGGGGGAAATGTATATATGGTTTCCATTTGGGCATCATTGGATCACTTTGCAGGCAGATTTCTACAAGGTTTTTGCCGGTATGGCGCCTAGGGTTTGAAGGGAGATTAGTGAATTGTTATTCTAGTTCATTAACATTGTTACCGGCATCTACCCGTAGTGTTTGGAGGCAGTTTTCAGTCGTTTCCACAAGGGTTTCATATCAGAAATTATCATTAGTCTACTTTTCTGGGATACCTTAATCACAAGCATCATTATTGAAGATAAAAGGGAGTTTCAGTTGCTTCAGAACTACCTCAGACTAGTTCGGACCCCATAAGAGTCCTGTCAGTGGTTATAGCAAGATCCAATGTGGATTACATCAGCCTACAACAGCTGAGATATGGTGGCTAGGGTTTATACTGAAGGGCAGATCAAAAATTCAGTGTTGTAGGTTTGATTTGAGGGGTTTCACGGTGTTGTTGAGAGTGATTGAGCATTCTTTACACTCAGATTTGCATCTTTAGAGCTGGTGTCACTTTCATTTTTAGTTGCTTTTGATTTTATCAATACAATTGTCAGTAAGTTGTGTGTGGGATTTCCAGGCATGCATTTCTTGTCATGTATTGTTTCTCTAGACTTGGAATGAAATTGTTTCTGACTACTCTAAATAGATCAGAACTCAGATTTCTATATCAGACCATATTCTTTTCATTTGGGTTCAATAGTATTATTTCTTTGCATATGTTCATGATTAAACCTCCAACTATCATTTGGCACTGAAAACTAAAACTAAAACCTTGCAAGCGAACAATAAACTTCAATCAGCAAACCAAACAAATCAGTAAAAAACGGATCAGACCTTGAAGGGGATCTTTCATTTTGCATCTTGTGTTTCCCCTTGCCCTCTTGTGATTCCACGGCAACACTATGAGTGGATGAAGGTCGTGACATCAATCCTGCTCTCTGATGCAATGTATCAGTAGAAACATGTGGTTGGCTCTGGGACTGCTGAATAGCCCGAACCTGCACATCCTACGAGACAAAGTAGTAGGCATTGGAACTACACTGTCTTCAAGAACACCCCAAAGCTTGTTGAACTCAATTCTGTAATGGACATTTTTAGGCTCTTCTAAAAATTTATATAGATCCCCACCTTTTTCTCAATAAAGAGGAAGTGTGCATTCACTCTAGAAATGCTACGAAACCAGTCCATACTACAAATGTTGCATCTCCATTTCCACCACGAGAATGAATTTTCATCTCATCCTTACTCATATCATGATTATCAAAACTCATTGTCACATTGCATTTCACAAAATGAAAATAAATTCAATAAGCACCTAGTTTCAGCCTACTTTAAAAAATTAAATTTATAATTTTTATTTTTATTTTTAACAAATTTTAAATACTTTTTTTTTAAATATTGAATCTTGAGGGAGAAATGTAGAATGATTCCAATATTACGTAACATTGGAATGACTCATTATTTTGCCCTTTGCATTCAAGATTAAGTCTGATTTAGAAAATGAAACAAGAAAAAACAGAAAAAGCAAATAAAAATCAGAAAATAGAGAAAACAAAAACCCTATCTTGTGCTTGAAAAATCTCTTCAAGAAGGTGTAGAATCTTCCTCCTCATCTTCTTGCTCCTTGTCACTCCTCTTTCAGTTGCACTCACTTTTTTCACTCCTCCAATCACTCTTTTCTCTCCTTTTCACACTTCTCTATCTTCTGTAGCAAAAAATGAGAAATGAATTTGTGATTAAAAATGAAGCTTGGAGGGGCCTAGATGAGACCCACCATAAATTAAGGTTTGAGTGGAACCCTAAAAGTTATAAAAAAAATTCTTTATTGTCATTCGCCGACAGGAGATGCGCAAACATCCCCGTGATAGTCGAGGGACGTCTGGGCATTCACAAGACATCCCAGGGATGCCATGCCATCCCCCTCATTCCTAGACAGTACGGCAGTGGGATGGTGGGGGACAGGTCCCCATCCCCATGTCCCAAGGATGTTTGTATCTCTAGAACATGGGGGTCTGAGGGCGGAAACGCATCTCTGTGTTTCACTGATTATTAATGACATCTTTCTGCTCGATCTCAATAAATGCATTATAGATTAATATATTTTCCAATGACATTGGTATAAACAATGTAAGAGCAATCACCCAATGCACATAGAGAACTTGCAAGAAAATGTTTATAAAGCAAATCCATTGAAAATTAGAAATAGTGTTATAATGTCTTTCATTGTAGTCAAGACACTTAAATTTGTATCTTGAGTCTAAGACAAAAAAACAATTTGGCATTTTGAGACTAGGATTATGCTACTAGGTAATTTGATATTTTACTTTGGCTTTACTCCTCTTTCTAGAGGGTTATGATTAAGAAGAAAGAAAAATTATTTAATGTCTGCAATGATTTAAGTCGATCAATGGGATTCAAATGTGCAAGATAAGATAGTTACCTATGAGCTTCTTAAAGGAACATAAACAAACCAAAATAAAGTATCTAAAAGTTAAAACTAAAACAAGGAATTAGAAAATTCAATAGGTGTGAATCAATATAGTGAAAATCCTAGACATGTTAGTATATGCAAAAGCTGTACTTGAAGAAACAATCATTTGAAAGAAGTCTCCAAGAAGTACCAAGCCAAGATTTGAATTGTTACAAAAATTTCAAAAGTATCTTTGTTGGAGGCTTGGTAGGTGTCATTGGAAACAAATAAATTGTTAGTTGGGTAGAAAAGCCACAATGATTTTTAAGGTGTTCACAATTAAGAAAGTGAACTTTCTTAAGTGCATGTTTAGTATCTTTTAGCTTAGGTCTATGGATTGAGATTTTTTTGGATCCATTGATTTCAGACATAAATAGAGCCCTTGCTTAGAGAAACAATGTTAGTTATGAGTGTAGACAAAGCCAGAGGAGGCCTGTATTTTTTTTTGGACCCCTGTGCTTAGCTATTTGCACTCAAACATTGTTTTTGGACAAGTGATCTTGTCTTTTTGTTTCATTGACAATGATCTTCTCTTTTAGTTTCATAAGTAGTCATCATGACTTTCTAGTTTGGTGTTATTTGCATCTGGGATGCACGATACAAAATGTAATTAACTAGAATCACAATGAAATTGAAGAGGTACTTTTTAAGTCACTGTTGTTAGGGGTTGTGTTAACACAGAAGTACTTTAAAATCAATTTGTAGGGAGAGTCGGAGAGGAATGGTGAAGAATATAATCATTTCCTATTTTCTTGCTGGCAAAGATTTTGAAGCATGTAATGCCTAGTATATCACCATTGTCTCATGATTCATATCAATGAGAGGTTGACCCAGTTACAACCCATTCATGTCTTTATGCTTGGAGCTTTAGTGAGCTTGATGGGAAATGTGTTTACACTGAATATTGGAGATGGCATGTTTGTATTTGTAGGAGAGTATAGTTATTATGAAGTAAACATATAAATATTTGTGAAATGCTTCTGTAATTGGGGACTCACATTAATCAGGTATATTGATTGGCGGTGACCTCAAAAGCTACCTTAATTTATGCAGGTATGTGTCTCCATAGTTAATAGATGCGAATCTGATTTAGATTTGATGACTTGGAAATTTAGAAAAGAACTTAAATTCCTTAAAAAGCCATCAATTCTACACAAAATATAATTACATGAGTTTTTAAAACATCAGCGAAGTATTTTCTATTAGAATTAAATACAAAAAGAGAACATTATTGCATCACCATGCAAATACAACATCTGATAAATATGATATATAATGCTACATATCCATGCATGTTGCAACAGTTTATAATTTCCTCTTCTCTATACACATTCTACTAGTAATTTGGGTCCTACTTGCAGTCAATTGTGACTACACCCTTGCAGTAGAAGGTTGTGGCTACACCCTCAAACTAGAAGGCAACAACTCCTTTGTCTTAGCATCATCATCTACTATGATCTCATCCAATACAACAATTGCTGCACCCTCTTCTGCTTCCCTCTCAAAATCAATAGTTTCATATTTTGTAACATGGGTTTCCTCATCCTATGTAGTCTAGTTGCCGTACGAATCAATCTTATCCAAGTTCTTTGGTTCTTGAGCAGTTGTGTCCACCTTTTTGTGTAAATGTAAAGGTTGTATTACACAAAGATGGGATCATTGAGGTTCTTTTGTGTCAACTTGTTTCACTTCTTTGTATAAAGGTCTTAAACAAAATTTAGTTGTGCTTACATCCAGAAGTACTACAAGGGTGAGACAAAAATGCGAAGGGCTTTCTTTTGAAGATTTTGGGTATACACCCGTATTTCCACCTAAGTAGCTGTAAAGAAAACATTCAAATGTTTGTAGGCAAGCAATAATTGTAACTTGTAAGCAATATCTGTAAGTTATAAGTGAAGATTCCATTTTTTTTTGTCACCTTGTGCTTAGATGGTTCGCCCTTAGGTAGTGGCAAAGAAAATAACTTCCCCCTAACTTATTACTGTCCAATAATCAGGTCCATTGTTTGAACATTAGGTGTATCCTCTCAATGCATGTTGAGAGGCTCAATGATCTCCCCACTTGTGAATGCCTCTAAGAAGAAAAAATGGGAGTTGAGGTGGTATCCTATTGCATGAATGGGTTGGAGTCGATTTACCTTTGATCAATGATCTCCCTGATGGGGACAAATTTGGCTTTGTTTCTCATGTAGTAGTTTTGGGTGGCCTCATAAATGGATCTCATCAAGTTTTCTCCCCATTCATTGAGTGCAAAACCCTCACCAAAGGCTTTGATACCTACAAACAAACTAAAATGACAATAAAAATAAGGACTTCAAAAAAATTGAACTTATAGGATTCAACTTTAAATTTAAATTGAAGTTTGAAATGATAGCTCCCTTCACAAAAATATCATAAAATTTGTCTTTGTGATTCCTCCATCAACCTTCTTTGAATAAGATGAATCTTGCCTCACAAAAGTTTGCTTTTAAGGTGTTAATATAGTCAAAATGCATTGCAAGGTAAAGAAGTTAGTTGCATATTGTGTAAGTCATTCTCACGAGCTTTTTCCCCTCAGTGTGATCTCTCATCAAGCTCAGAACCGAAGATTGTGGATGTATTTAGTAATGTTTGTGGCTTCTTCCACCAATTTCACTTATGTCTGTTGGAATACCTCAGACCACTGAGAGGGAGTGTATTACGATAATAGATAGTTTCTAACTTTATCTCTCTCTTTCATCTATTTGTAATGGTCACTCTTTTTGTAATGTTTCCATAAACTCTATTTGTTCGTTATGGAAACTTTCTCTTTCACTCTACAAGAATGTTTCTATTTCCTCTCTCATGTTCGTTATAGAAACATTCTCTTGTATCTTGTATATATAGATCATTCATGATCATTGTTTAATGACACATTCATTATTTTACCACAATATGGTATCAGAGCAAATTTCTGGCCTCTTCAAAAATCTTTAATTTCTTTTTGAAATTATTAGTTCAACATTTTCGAAGCTTTTTTGCCCCGAGTGTGTTCAAAATTTGCATTTGTTTTTTCCTCACCCACTCGTCTAGGGTTTTTACATTTTCGACTAGGGTTTTGACCCTTCAGTTCAAGTTGGAATTTTTTTTTGATTGCAGATTCCTTGTGGGTTTTTCGAGAGCTCAATTGGGTTGTCGTTCGTTTTTTCTAGGTGCCTCAATTTTTGAGCCAGCAAGTCTAGAATCTGACAGCATATTCTTGGTGGGTTTTTGCAGATCTCAACTGGGTCAGTCTCGCTTTTTCCTGGGTTTTTTGAGCCAGCGGATTTAGAATTTGACAGAAGATTCCATCTGGGTTTTTTGAGCTCTTCACTGGGTGTCTCTTCGAATTCTTTGGGTTTTCCATTAATCTCCTTGAAGTTCATGCCCTTTTCTGATTTTTCACGTTTTTTCTTTGAAAAACATGAAAAATAGGCCTCGGAAGCCTATGGAATATAGGCTTCGGCATTTTATTGTTTATCTGTTAATTGAGGATAGTTGTAGGTGACAAGCTGGTCAATAGGATTGGCAAATAGTGTGAAGGTTTATTTTCTAAGATGCATTTGCGTATGTGCAGGTAGGGGCGAGACAGTTAGTAACAACTTTCTAAAAAGCATGAGGCTATTTTGCGTTTACTAATAGATGAAGAAATTTTAATTGACCTATAGTTAGCAGGATTGCGGATTGCTGATGTTACTCTGTCCTTTGTGGACAGCATATTGAATTTCCTTGCTCAACATTAACAATACACATTTGGAAAACAAGAAAAATTCTAAACCTTGGAGAACGAATTTTAGGAGTGTAGATGCTGTAAATAGATTGGAAAGTCCAATTATAGTACATAGGCATTATTTGTCCATTTCAACAAATTTTCCTATTGTGAAAATCTAAAAAAATAATTTAAAAATTAAAACATGATAATATAATGAGTGCAGAGAAGCCATCAAACAAAGACAGATTGCAAAAACAACCTAGTATGTAGTGAAACAGATAAAATTTGACCCAAATCCACCAATTATGCATAATAAACAGATCCGATATCCGATATCTTACAAAACTAAGTATCCTCTGACTTTAATCAGAACAAGATTGCTAAAATAACAGAGCATGACGTGGATTTCTCTTATGGCATAAAATTGTACTAAAAAGTCATATATGTGTCCCTGGGTGCTCTCTCAGTTTCTGCGAAAAGGAGAAAACACCCATGCATGGGGAGTTGTCTCCAAGACCATAGAATACAGTTTCCGCTCTGTGGTCATGTAAACATAGTAAGCTCGTTAAGCCTTAATTTTTGTGTTTATCAAACCATTTAAGAAACTAGTGTTACTTGGAACCAGGTTACACGTGTTTGGTATAGCCAAGCTGACCAAAAGAAAATGCTAAAACAATAGTGCAAATGCTTTCAGATTATGTGATTATCACTTTTTAATTATTTTGCAGTGACAAACAGTTGTGCTCTTTTCTAACGGAAGATAAACTTGGTGAGCTGAACTGAAAATCATATTATTGAGGTTTTATTTGTCACTGATAAGTTTAAGCTCGCTGCAAATGTAATAGCACTGTCGTAAAAGTATGTTTTTTCCAAATGCATCTATCTCTTGAATATATACATGGTAAAGACAAGAAGTGACATGTCCCTTCATGGGACATGTCTATTCATTAATCTAATTTATTAATTTAACTATATAGTCATTATAAGAATAAATAAATAATTAACTTTATATATATATATATGTGTGTGTGTGTGTGTATTAATATAAAATCATTTCTCATAATAATTATATAATCAGTTTTATTTATCTGACTGATGCTACATACATCAACACTCCCTCTTAGCTAGGGAAGATAAAACATATATCACATTTCTTGTGATAAGAAATCTCACATATCTCGTGAAGGCAGATATCACATAACACGTGATGATAAGTATCACATAACTCGTGAGATGAGGAATCACCTAACATGTGATACCCAATTTTACATATCACCCAACATGTGATATGAGGAATCACCTAACACGTGATACCCAGTTTTACATATCACCTATCATGTGATATGAGGAATCACCTAACACGTGATTCCCAATTTTACATATCACCTAACATGTGACATGAGGAATCACCTAACACGTGATACCCACGTTACAAGATCGTCACCTTATAATGTTAAATACAAGTGTTCATTTACTAAAAAGTTGTCACCTTTTAGAAATGTACACAGGGTGGGCCCATAAAGTCACTCATCTGACAAAAGAAGTTTACACATTAAACATCTTTATTATATTAGTACAAATCAAAATTTTATATTTCAACCATACCAAGATTCTTCCTGAAGTGGTCAACTTTCACCTTGGGGAGTGGTTTGGTAAGAATATCTATTGTTTGATCGCTCGTATTAATATACTCCAACTGGATCACATTCCTTCCTACCATGTCTCTTACATAGTGATAAGGAATCTCTATAAGATACAAAAATAATGGATCACTGATGCTGAAACTCTATCGTATGAATCACAGTCCTCTAACTGCTAGTCACTAAGGAACCCATCTTGACATGGTCAGCTCCCTCTGAATCAAGATTCTCGGATGTCCACAGATGCAAATCCTTTAATTGCTCCCTCTGAAGCTCAAGATCGTGCATCAACCACCTGACCTCTTCTTCCAAGGTTGTCTCTAATGGATTGTCAGAGTCCCTCTGAATTTGATATCAACTCTCAACTCAGTTCCATAACTGCAGGCATTAAGTTCTCTCTTGAATGCAATCTCTTATGCTTCTAGATTTGTCCTCAATGCACTCTTATTGTCAAATATTACTACCCTCTGGCAATTTCTTCCACCAACTTGAATTATTATTGTGATCCTCCCGAAGCTAAATTCAACACTCCCTCTTAGCTAGGGAGGAATCCTTCTTGATAACTTCTAGTTTGTCCTCCTATGAATGAAAGTTGGATAACCCCGTGTGCTGCCAAAGGTCTTCACACCTTGTGTACATGTACTGTTTTATTCAGACATGTTTTCTGAACTCTGCTGCAAATCTTCTGATACCCGCAATTGTAGATATACGCAATCTATCGTGCTCTTCCAGCCTCTTCTATGACCTTCGAAAATTGGAATCAGTTTTATCGAAGATATCATAGACGTAGATAATTAAGGATGCGAGAGATGGGAAGTCAGAATGTATCACCAATCAATAATATGATCAGCTGCACAGGTGCACAGTCCTCACCCAGATCATGGTATCCACCATAATGTACCAGACTGTATCAGCAATGTACGCTACTGTGAGGAATCTCCAACCTGATGCTCCCCAATTGAGTTTGTCCATAGACCCCGCCATTCAGGCACCCGTTGACCCACTACGTTTAATCACCAAATCCTCACCACGGTGGAAAGAGTGTTCAACATCAGGATGTCAGATAGCAACACATTTGACCCAACCTAGAATCAGAAATATACTCTTCTTAAAGATTATTATAAATTAAGTTTAGGCGATTAGCAACCAAGCCAAATTTAATAAAAATTTTCTGCGGACTATAGTCGAGAGTAATTTCTTTGAATTCAATAGTGGATTTCCCCATCAATTAATTGGGGCTCGCGATGGCACAATATTTTCCATGGCACAAACTGTCAAAAATAAAAACTAACTTTAGAAAGACAGATAAATATTAATATCATGTTGGAGTTATTGTGTGTTGCTTGATCGATAATCCTCCTAGAATTTAAAGTCGCATGAACCCCATATGGCAATCTTCCAATCTTGATATGCAACTTCATCTCAAATCCCAACCAAAGGAATATAATAGTCAGCCCTATTGGAAGCTCACACAAACCTTCTGTGTAGGGATGCAAGTCCCAGAAAATGGGATCATGTTCAAGCTCAAGAGAAATTCATTCGTCACCATTTGAGTGCTCCACATTTCAAAGTCCAAATTTAAAATACGACACTTGGCTCCCAAATAATGCCTTTGCAATGATATCATTAAACATTAATAATCATACTTTTCCATAAACATAAAAATCATTCCTGACTCACGATTTCTTTCAAACATTCACGGCTATTTCCTTCAAACATTCATGGCTCCAATATAATATTTGATACATTTCTATTTGTCTCCATGTACATTCGAAACTCCAAGAATAATGAAGGCAATATAATCTCAGTGTTTGTGAATAAAAGTCCCGACTCTCCTCTTTAAAAAAAGGCATGGGGGTGACAAGTTACAGGACTGCATAGACGCTTGGCTAAGGATGTACTCCTTGTGATAGGCACCGCCAAGGGAATTGCGAGTGCCTTCCAATCAAGGATCTGTCTGTAGAATAAGAAACCAACACCTTGCCAATGACATCATCCTCCACCATGCTCCTCCAAATACACGGCTAATAGTCAAATAAATACCAGGCACTGAGAAAATAATCCAGTGATATGACCCATAATTGGAGTCATGAGCCACCACAAGAATATAGACGTTGTCTTCAAAAGCACTCGGCAAAGATAATTGCCTCAACAACATCTCCATGACTAATACTATGTGCTGACTGTGTCAGAGTTGACTCAGCAGATCTAAAAATAAAAACTATATCAGTGGCAGCCTTTCTTTTGTTCTTGGGCCTGACAATTCACAGTTTTGTCCAACAGATCTATGGGCCAATGTGATCTACAGATAGAATGGCACCAAACGAAGGTCTACCCAAAGATAATAGAATCTGTCAAATATCATGCTGATCCAAAAGAAACCACCACTACAAACATTGAAGAATCTCTCACAAACTCAATTTTCCACTGTGATTTGCAAAAAAAAAAAGGAATGCAGCCTGGACAAGGGATCATGAGGATCCATGGAGAGATCACGGGGCCTTCAATTTATTTTGTATTGTATAAAAGAAATTTCCAATTCCTTGTGTCTCTTTACGGTGCTGAGGCCAAAATCAGAGACTTTGAGATTGTGGTGGTACACCGCAAAATTTAAAATACCCGATCTAAAATTGAATACCATGTGCCAAAGATCTCAGCATAATAAGGAAAAAAGATTTATAAAAAATAGGCACAGGATCAAACTTGGCTCTGATACCATGATAAGTTTAAGCTCGCTGCAAATGTAATAGCACTGTCGTAAAAGTATGTGTTTTCCAAATGCATCGATCTCTTGAATATATACATGGTAAAGACAAGAAGTGACATGTCCCTTCATAGGACATGTCTATTCATTAATCTAATTTATTAACTTAACTATATAGTCATTATAAGAATAAATAAATGATAAACTTTATATATATATATATATATATATATGTATATTAATATAAAATCATTTCTCATAATAATTATATAATCAGTTTTATTTATCTGACTGATGCTACATGCATCAACAGTCACTATGCTTATGAATGAATTTAATTGCATAAAGATGGTTATGCATTTGACATTGTTAAATATAAAAAAGATGTTTTTTAGGTCACCATCAAACAAGACACCAATTTGGTATACGAGAGACCCCCTTTAAGCATTCCACAAGGGTACTGTTTTATTTTTGAATCTTTTAGCTAATATTGGTTTGAGATGTATAATACTATCCCACTCTGGAAATGAGAATGTGACCTCCATTATGGAGTACTTATGCCATTGCTATGAGACCAACTCAAGCAGTAGAATCTAGGATAGTTGAAAGAAAATGCACTAAGTCATTTATCTTGTTTATATTAAGACTCGTGAATTATTTTCTGGTAGTTATTTTCTTTTCTTTTGAGATGATCTTCCTTTAAATGTATTTTGAAATTCCTTGCATGCAAAGGTCGTGGCCTGCCATGTAAATGCCATTCTCTTCTTGATTTCTCATGTTATAATAAGCAATTTGAGTATTGGGAGCTATTTTAGCAATTTCATTTTCTTGAATTATCTAATTGTCTGTTTGAGTTGTGCAGATGTTTTCTTGTCTTTTTTACTTAGCTAGTTACCTTCCCGCTAACCATTTTTTGATTTGTCAGTATACACCAGTGCTTTTTCTTTCATTGAATTTTCTCCAGCTGCAACAAATTATTGAACTTCTATGAGATATATATAGTTGTGGAAACTGATTCAAATTGTTAAAGTAGAACCATTGTAGCTTGAATTTGTATTTATGTTGTTAACAAGGAGGTAAAATTTATTAGAAACTATTTACTTCAATTCTAAATTCTTCAGTACTGACGCTGTCTTGCACTCGTTGTAGGTGGTAGTTGTACTCCCTGGACAGAGTACCCTCGACAGTTTGAAAATCCCAAGACCAATCAAGGATGTACTTAAGGGGTTAAATTGGCTGCGCAATCTTTTTGTTTAACATCTCATTTATCTCATCTAGTCTTTTTCTTGTCTTGTACAGAGCTCTTCGCTTAAAATTTAATCATTCAAGTATGACTACTGATTTCATACAATATTTTCTTGCACAAAGGGAAAGAAAATAAATTGGTCTGAGTAATGACTCTTGAATATTTGGCCTCTGTATAACGCGAATCCTATTTCTTCCCATGATCCAGCCAAGATAAGTTCAAGAAAGTTTATTGTATTGGTTCTAGGAGAAAACATATAAGAATTGTTTCTTTCTTGTGCTTTATCATATTCAAGATAGATGTCGTTTTATGTATACTAGTGTTTCGTAAGTTCTTTGGCATGACATATTTCGTTGGTATGTCCAATCTAGGCTATAAATTTTGTTTAACAATTCAACTTGAATCTTCTTATAGACGATCTACCCCTATCAACTTGATACTTTGTAGATGTCCTATCCCTTAATAGAAGAGAGTCTATCTTCTTAATATTAGATATGGTAATAACACGTCAGATAACCAAAATGTCCTACTATATAGACATAAAACTTTGATACAAGTTATTTGTTTTCTGTAATTTGGATTCTTTTATTTTTCTTAATACAAAATTGTAACCATTCCACTCCAACCCCAAAGCTGAGTTTAATTGTTATCCATATGCTATTTTATGTTTATGATGATCAACTGTAAACTGTGGAACTTAATTAGCATGATGATTGACCATAAATTATAGAAATTAGTTAAAATCTATGTACTCTTTGTCCTTTAATTCTTGAAGACAATATAAACACTATGGAGACACGCAGCAAATCTAACTTGACTATCTAAGTATTTCAAGTGGAAAACAGACACGCTTGTAGGATAAGTTTTGAACTTGGTTAAGAGTGTGTATGATCACGAGGTTGAGATCAATATGATCATAGTATTGATGTTTTGGAGTTACACTCACAATGCGAGGAATTCCACAAACAAATGCCCTCCGTTGTTAATGGAGATGCAAAATGAAATTCCTAGTTTTCATATTTACTTATGACAAGATTGCGTTGTTTGGTGTAGATTTACATGTACAAGTAATATTTGATGGTAGAGTGAGAGAGTGGGTAAGTGTTTTCTTTCAATGTCCATGGCATTTTGGGGATGGAGATGGTGGGATGGCAGAGGATATGTTTTAGGAATGGTAGTTTGGGGGCCGTTTTTTGGGGTTGCGGTGCGGTGTGTACACTAGTTCCTGTAATTTTTCGCACTTGGTAATTAGTGTCAGGTCTTGAAACCGCTCCAAAATCTTAGAATATGATTTCAGTTCAAGGCCAAGTATATGATTTCAGTTTCAAGGCCAAGGGTTGTTATCATGAAAATAAATCAAGGTACGTGCATAAGTAATGGAAGGTTGAAGGCCATTGAATTAGAGTAAGCTCTCTTGCACTTTGGGTTCATTTTAAACTCAGAAGGGTATTCTGGAAGATGGTCCTAAATGGGATTAAAGATGCTGAATGATAAAATAATAATATAGTGGTAGTTATATGTAGGGCAAATTCAACTCTAAAAGCTTTCATCATTTAAAAAAGTGTAGCATAGAATGATTGCCAACATATTTTAAATTTTCCTTAAATAAAATTACAAAAAACTTTATCCAGATTGGATAAGAATGATAACTAATAAAGTCAAAGAATAAAGAGTATCTCTAAAGTCTATTCTAAAGACTAAATTGACCATTATATTTAATATTAAAATAATATATTAATATCCTTAATGGTCAATCTATTAATTACACCAAGTTTATCTCAAAATTTCACAAATTTGTTAACATTCAATGACCCAGCAAGAATGTCTGCAGTTCGATCCTCAAAAGGACAATGCTGCAACAGTGTTGATCTATCTTTACAAGTTGCATGATGAAATGACAAAAAAGTTTGACATGTTTGGTACACTCATGAAAGAGTAGATTTTTGTCAAGCTTCAGTACCCCTTGATTGTCACAAAACAAGGGTGAAGGAGTTGCTTGAGACATCTTCATGTTTGAAAGCATTCCTTTTGAGCCACATTGCCTCACATGTTTTAACTGTTCCTCTATACTTTGCTTTTGCCGAGGACAACTGTTGTCCATTGCTTCTTGTTGGTCCATGTGACCACACTTTTGTCAAGGCAAATGATATCTAGAAGTAGATTTTATGTCATCAACAAAACTTGTCCAATTTGAATTGTGAACCCAACCAGCCTGTGTTCATTTTTTTTCCTTGTACAAAATGCTGAAGTTAAGTGTCCCCCTTTAACGCAGCTCAACACTCGCTTTGTTGCAACCCAATGAATGTGGGAATGAAACTTACAACATAGCTCATATCAAGTCTAGTGGTTGTAAGATAAGGTTGTCTGCTGGTTTCTTGAAATTTGACTCCTTACTACCTCCAAGTTTATTTTAATTGAAAGCTTGAGTCCTTTCTCCATAGGTGTAGATGAGATTTTGCAATCTATTATAATAAACTTGTCAAGCAAACTATTGGCATATTTAGATTGAGATATAAAAAATACCACCACCTTTGCTAAACTTCTATACCTATGCAAGTATGTAAAAGGGCTAAAGTAGTTGTCAAAAACATTACTCAAGTGATATTTGATTTGTTCAATAAAATACACCTTGCAATTTTTAATGATAATGTCATGTACATAAATGATTAGTAGAATGATCTCATTGCCTACACTTCTAACATGTAGATTTGGATTAGAGGACTCTTTTTGAATATCTATTCAAACAAATACTTATCAATTTTGATGCACCATGACTTGAGTGGCTACTTCAAGACATGTGGAGCTTTCTTTAGTTGGCATACCTAATGCTCCTTTCTTACAACCTAAATTCCCCGAGGTTGATTCATAGACACTTCTTTCTCCAAGTTGCCATTGACAAAGACATTTTTTACATTCATTTGTGGACTTTCTAGCCATACTGAGCTATTATAGCCAAAACTAAAGGATGGCTATTTTAGATATTTCTAGTTTTGATTGTGTTAAATTAAACACAATCTAAACCAGAAATATCAAAATAGCTATCATGGATTGTAGAAAACTAATGTTTTCAACTAAAGGATGGTGTTCATCTCTGTTGTAGGAGCAAATGTATTCTCATAGTCAATACCTTCTCTTTGTGAAAACACTATTGTGACCACATTTTCTTTGTACTTGTTAAGTGTGCCATAAGCTTTGTACTTGGCTTTATGTACCTATTTGCAACAAATGGGTTTCTTCCTTGTTTCTAGATTCAAAATGATCCAATTCTTATTTTTCCATAAGACTCTTATGTTTGGCCTCTATGGCCTTTTCCCATTCTAGTTTTTCTTTTGCCTTCAAAAAGCTTGGGGGCTCATAAATTCCATGAGGATTGAGCTTAGGAGCAAATTTAATTGTGTTCTTGCTCTACCTCTTAATGATCTACCCTTAATCATTACATCATCTCAAACATCACCTTTTGCACCACTTTGGTCTCCTTTTGGGAATCTCTTTAGTCAAATCACTATTGTCACCATGGCTTGGGCTGCTTGCATTTGTGCCATTAGGATGTTGATCTAGATTATTGCTAAGAAATTTGTCTTGTATTGTTACTTGCTTGGAAGACTCCTCATGCTCAGAATCATCCCCGCCCTTACATAGAACTTGTGGAAGTTGAACAAATGATTCTTTAGTTTGAACTAGTTGGTCTTTAGTAACCTTGATCTTTGAAGAAAGTTGGAAGGGCCTATAGTCCTTATTGATCACAACACCTATGTTGAAAGTCAAGTAGTTAGTATCAACATCAATCAATCTATAGTCTTTATGATTTTCATTGCACCTTGTAAACATTAACTTCTTACTCTGAAACTTGGTTCTTTTTGCATCTAGAATCTAGACATATGTAGTAGAGCCAAAGACCTTAGGATGACTCACTTTTGGTTTTGTATCAAATAATGCCTCTTCTAGGGTGGTGTTCTTCATTACTCGTGTCAAAGACATGTTGAGAAGATAATCTACAGTGTAAATTGCCTCAGCCCATAACTTCTTGGGAACATTCTTGTTTTCCAATATATACGAAGCCATCACTGTAATACACTTTCTTCTCAAAATGAATCCTTGTCCCTTTTATATCTTCTCATATGAGGGAGACATCACACCTCTTCATTGTGTTTGCCTTTTGACAGGAGTCACAACCCTTAATAATTACAACACTTTCAAAAAATCACAACCCTTTCAAAAAGTCACAACCTTTCATAATTAAAACCCTTTCGAAGAGTCACAATCTTTCATAATTACAACATTTTTGAAGAGTCGCAACACTTCATAATCGCAACCCTTCATAAT
Organism: Chamaecyparis obtusa; assembly: GCA_027943335.1. Lineage (NCBI taxonomy): Eukaryota > Viridiplantae > Streptophyta > Pinopsida > Cupressales > Cupressaceae > Chamaecyparis > Chamaecyparis obtusa. The sequence continues at coordinate 1,001,958 of BSBK01000494.1, read as the reverse complement.
CACAACCCTTTGAAAGAGTTACAATCCTTCATCATTGTTGCCTTTTGAAAGAGTCACTTCCTTATTTTCTTCACATTTCTTTCTTCTTCCATTAATTCTTCTTTAACTCATGTTGTTGAGCACTTCTTACACATTCAAGATGGGATCATCGTTCGACCCAGATATTTATCACAACGTTGGTGCCATGCTCTTTGGATTGCGTTGGGATCTTTCAGAGTCGGCTCTCACCGCCTGCGAGCGCAGAGTGATCATCACATTGACAAACATGATCACATTTGTTGTTTATGCACATTCTCTAAGATTGAGACCGAGGCACATTTCATTTTCCACTGCCCTATATACTATGAGATCAGAGGGAGATTCTATTGCTTATTCAGAGAATGCAGCTCCTTCTTCCTTATTTTGTTACTTTGACCAGAGATGTCTGGCACTCTATTTACAGGAGACAGTACGACTCCATGACCATACCTTGCAGCTTCTATTTCCCCAGAAGCAGGTCATCAAGCAACTCATTACGGATTTCTTCTCGCCCTCGCCCTCGGCTCGGGGTGTGAAGCAGCCCTCATGTGCCTCTGCCATCGGTCACTCCAGATCCGTGAGACCTCGTAGTGCTTCTACCCATCAAGGGCAGACCACTAGTAGATCATGACGACGGGTCCAACTCATATTCTTTCGGGTCACTATCCTTCTGTGTTGGATTTCTTTCCGCTCGGGAAGAACCCCTAGTCCTTGCCCTAGTGGTTCTTAGTTCTTTGTTCTATGCTTCTTCTTGTTTGGTTCCTTGTTCTTTTAGCATGTTCCCCCGACCACTGTTTGGTGGTCCACTAGTTTCTTTCTATTTTGGCTATATGATTCCTGTCCCATCGACCCTTGTTGGTCTTTTGTTCGACATTAATAAATTTATCTTATCTTATCTTATCTTATCTCCTCTTACTCATTTCTCCATATCCCTTTCAAATGAACTCTCCTCCCTTTTGTATCTTATTTTGAGGGAGTCACAACTCTTCATTACATATCACTTGACCTTTCATTAAATTTAGTTAATTTGTATTATATTATATTATATTATTAATTATTTTTCTTTTTATTTATGTTAATTTTAATTTCATTATTATTATTTATTATTAAATCCTATTTCAGAAAGGGGATATCATGGTCCACCCTTTCCCAAAATTGCTTGTTCTCAAGCAATGCTAATTTTATACAAATCTTTCACTATGAGTAGCTTCTACTACACAACTCTGATTTTAACCAATGCATTAAGATTTTGTAATGTTTGCAATTTTAAGTCAAGTTTCCTCTTATTAGAAATATGGGTAGAGAATAAGAAGTTGGAATAATTAAAACTAAGATATGTGTCCTTCATCATTTCATCCATTTAATGGATTACATACTTATAAGAGTTTTAGTTCCTACATTATATGAACAATTCACTAATTATTTGAGTTGTTTTAACAACTTGACAAACAAACAAATACTCTACGTGAGTGTATTAACAACTCACGTTATCGCCTACATAAATTTCCATTAGTTTTGTATTTTTTGAACGACGCATGTATCGCCGCCTCCTGTCACTGGTCGGATTCTTGCTACCATTGTTGGCTCAAATGTCGTGCGGGCAACGTTTGTTGGTGCTTCCACATTTGTTCTATCTACAGTTGTGCACGTGGTGTCTGTTGTTTTCTCCACGTTCTAACTGGGTCTAGCAGTTGTGGATTTGGGAACTATTGTTAGCCCTTTTTCGGGCGTTCTAGATAGGGTTTTTTTGGTGTTAAGGATGGGGTGAACAAGCAACATTTTGGTGACATGGGTTTTGTCCTTGTCTCTTGTTCTATCTCTATGAAGTTGAATGAGGTTACTAAGGGGGAAATATCACATAATATGTATGTTTTTTCTTCTCATGGTATTATTTGTCGGTTCAAGGGCTTTTGGCCCAGCCTCCTTGAGTTGTGTGAGTGGATTTCTTATTTTTGGGAGCCTCTTCTTTCAAGTGTTGTTCACATTTACCCTATGGCTAAAGGATTTTTTATTACAATTTTTAAGAATGTTGAGGACAGAAAGAAAATCTTATGCGATAATTTTTTTAGTTGGGAGAACAGTTTCTTGTTAATGGTTAAACCCTGGCACTTTGATTTCAATCCTTCTGAAAAGTTTGATAAGATTCTAATTTGGGTTCAGCTTTCTTATCTCCCCCTTCATTTGTGGGTTGATTCTCTTTTTGAGGAAGTGGGTAATGCTCTTGGGGATTTTCTTTTGGCGGACGATGAGTCGTCTAACATTCTTCACTCCACCTTTGGTTGAGATAGACGTTTCAAAAGGGCTTCCAACTGAGATCTTAATTGAATCTTCTATGGGTAACTGGGTTCAATCTTTGGACTATGAATGGATTCTCTTCAGATGTAGAAGATGTTTCAAAGCAAGTCATGAGGTTGTGCATTGTGGGTTAGAGAAGAAGTCTCTGTCGGCCTCATGGTGGAAAGGTGCTTCTAATTAACATTATATGGTTGAGAAGAAGTCTAAAATTCATAGAGGTTCTCATGAGGTGGTGCGAGGTATGGCAGTTTCTTCTCATGTTGATCTGGTTTCCATTGGTGTGGCTATTGAGATTGGGTCACAGTCTCAAGTCCCACTTGTGGATTCTTTTGTTGGGTTTGCTAAGGCTTTTTGCCTCATGCTAATGTTTCCTCTCAAGATGCTCGGTTTTCTAGTGGTTTGGCTATGAAGGCTGGTTCGCAATTGGTTCATTTGGATTAGTGTGGGGATCACCCTTTGGTGTCTTTGGATTCTGTTTGTGCTAAGGATACTGTTCCTGGTGTTTCCCTAGGTGTTGGTGTTTCTCTTGATGGTGACGCTTCTACGTTGGGTTCATCGCTTTGGTAGGAAGTCATTGCTAAGGTTGAAGAGGGTTGGATTACAATGAAAGGAAATAAATCTAAGACATCTATGCCCTGTTTTGACATGGCTCTTCATTCCCACAAGGGAGGTGCTAGAGGCAAATCTTAATGGTTCCTTATTGTGGGTCTTGGTTGTTTGTAGGCTTTTTGTGCAGCATTTGTTTCATGTTGTGGGAACTTGTTGGTAAAACCCATTTTGTTGCCTTGGTTCAGTTTTGTCTTGTTTTGATGGGTTTGATTGGTATATCTTTAGCATTCCATTTGTAAAGGGTTTTGGGTCCCTTCAAAACATGTTTTTATCCTTAATAAAAAATAACTTGCATTATTGTTATCACATACAACTACACACCTTATAATATTTATTACCCATGATTAAACATGTGAACACTAATTTCTAACACCTCTTATATTTTAGAAAAAAAGGATCAAGACCATCTTTGTACTAGCATTAAAACTGTTTTGGACTTTACCAACTTTTGTCGATAAATTCATATCTACTGGTTAACTCTAGTTAGTCTCTTATTCTAGATCAACCAAAGTAGAACCACACATGCAACATATACTTGAAAATATGAATAATACATATGAATATATGAAGACACGAAGTATACACATAAATGTATGAAGACAAGGAGCATACACAAAGTATACACACAACACACATTGTTAGGTTCCTTCTTATTGACTAGAATGATTCCTTATTTTATCTTTTACCTTGCAAGCTGATAAGATCAAAGCTCTGATGCCATTTGTAATGTCCCCTATTGAGACTTTACTTGATTTACCCTAAAATAACCAACTAAGGTTTTGATTTCACTTGGAAATGGCAATTTACTGTCTTTATAATGTTCCCTACTAGGAAATTGTTAATTCTCAATGATTAACATGCATCACTATGCATTTAAATCGAATTGAATTAAGAAATAATGAATACATTTGACAATTGACATACTTAAGCCCAAATTCCTTCTCTCCTAAACATCAACCCTAAGGAGGATGGGGATTTATTTGTCATAGGGTGCTTGGACACCAATATACAAATAAGCTCCATCAAGGCTTCGGGACCTTGTCCATATCTCATCTTGTGACTCACCTACCTTGTGAGGATTTACTCCACCTCTCCCTACACAACACCAACCTATCCTCTTAAGGGGCTATAGTGAGTTATTAAGGATTAGGCTATGAGTATACTAATATCTCTTGTATTACATACGTACATATACACACATCTATGTACATACATACATACACACACACACACACACATATGTATGTATATGTATGTATATGTGTGTGTGTATATTGTATGTATATATGTATATGTATATGTATATGTATATGTATATGGGTGTGTGTCTACACACACACATATAATTATATAATTATGATCTCAAAATGCTACCCCATATATATTAGATCACTTCCTTAACTCTAAGGAAGGATGGAGGAACTACTATGTTAGGGTGCTCGAAAACCATCTACAAGTAGGCTCCCTCAAGGCATTGGAAACACATGTTCTTACCTATCTTGGGAATTACTCATCTTGTGAGGAATTACTCTACCTCTCCCTACACAACCCCCTATCCTTATAAAAACATTAGTAGAAGACTACGAACTAGGGGATTGATTATATTGTTCTTTTATGTATTATGAATGTATCTGCATATAAGTGAAATTAAGCATGATTGTCATATAAATCCAAATTCCAGTATTGTTCATATATTCCAAGACAACAATATATGCATTTGAATCTGATGTGTATTCCATTTCTTATTTAATCTAATTTGGCCCCTTTCCTCAAAGAACCTTCTTCCCTTTATATCTCTCAATGAGAGGGGGAGGTCACACCTTTTTATCATAAATATCCTTTGGCAAGAGACACAAGCTTTCACCATTAGCACCCTTGAGAGAGTGCAACTTTATTATACCTAGACTTCTTATTTAAATCAAATCTATACTTTAGATATGTACTTCTAATTCCTCTTGTTCTAAGTACATAACAAACACTTATTTCCTCCATCCTCTTTGGAGGCTCATTTCAAATGAATCCTTGAACCTTTTACATCTTCCCATGTGAGGGAAAGGCCACACCTCTTCATTATGTTAGCCTTTTGGTAAGAGCTTTAACCATTCATAATTACAAACCTTTCAAAAAGTCACAATCCTTCATAATAATAACCCTTTCAAAAAGTCACAACCCTTCATAATCACAACCCTCTCAAAGAGTCACAACTCTTCATAATTATAATCCTTTTGAAGAGTCATGAGCCTTCATAATCACAACCCTTTCGAAGAGTTACAACCCTTCATAATCACAACCATTTGAAAAAGTTACACCCCTTCATCATTGTTACCTTTTGAAAGAGTCACTTCCTTATTTTCTTCACATTCCTTTCTTCTCCCATTAATCCTTCTTTAACTCATATGCTCTCCTCTTCTTTCTTCCTCAATATTCCTTTCAAATGAACTCTCCTCCCTTTTATATCCTATTTTGTGGAAGTCACAACTCTTCATTACATATCTTTTGACCTTTCATTAAATTTAGTTATATTATATTATATTGCATTTATTTATCTATTATTATTATTATTATTATTATTATTAAATCCTATTTTAGAAAGGGGAAATCACACTCTCTTGTTGAGTAAATAAGTTGAGGTGCCCATTTTGCTAATGCATGCTCCTAAACTTGTTCATTATAAAAAAGATGATGGAAACCATGATCTTTGATACTAATAATTTTCTTGCATTCCTTATTGTACAATAATAAATCATGATCAATGGGGTTGGCCTTATTTCTTATCACACATTAGGAAGGAGGATGACCCACTAGGCTTGAATGGGATCAAGCACATAATGAGTATCATTGATCCTTCACTAATATGGAAAGTTGATTAGGGAGATATGATTGAGTAATGTAAGATAGAGGAAGAAAAAGGAGGAAAAGACCAGTGTCAGGATGTATAGACTAAAAAAGACCTGATAAACCTGTGCAAATGAAAAAAAACAAAGACCAAAAGTTTTAACTTACTTCCAGAACAAATTTGAACCAGAATCAGGGGGGCTATGGTAGCTTGGGTGACCTAGTCTTATGACTATGGTAGCTTGGACGACCTAGTCCCTACACTTTTTGATGATTCAAATTGCAAATTTTTGTGTAAAGAGGTAAAATGTTGTGTAAAGAGGGGTTTCCCTCAATCAAACCTTGGTTGAGGAATCAACCTTTTAATGAAATGAAATATGCTTGAAAGGAAAGTATGTTGATAAAAAATAGAAGCTATAAATAAATCTTAAATTACCTTATACCATGATGGCACAATGCTTTCCTAGATGTATTCACAAATGGTAATTGAATAGATTTGACTCCATAAAGACCTAATGGAAATCATGAAAAGACAAACATTGCACCATGAATATTATAGTTTGCCACAATGCTGGATGGAGAGAAGGAGAATGAGTTGAAGAATTGAAGACTTGAATGAATGAATGCTTGAATTCTTGGATATATGTGGATAGAATTTTATACTATGATCTCCTTGATGGCAGACTTCTTTTCTTGGCCTTTATAGCTTGATCCATGGAGAAGATTGACTTAAAGAGATGCCTTGAAATACTTGATATCTTGCTTGATAATGTATGCACCCAAAAATGGTCACCTAGACTTTGGGCCCCATTTATTTGATTTATTTATCTCTGAATCAATTTTATCAATAATCAATATTTTTCAACACTATCAATTTCTTGATCAAATCTTAATTTCATCATTTTTTGATTATTTTCCATGGGCTAACCATTTTATCCTAAGTCTTTATTTATTTAAAAAGAATATTTCCTCCCCTTTTATTAAATAAAAAATCCCCACTTTTCTTCTTATCCTAAGTTGCACAAATAAAGCATTATTCTTATTTTATAAAAAGAGAAAAAATACTTTTTGTCTCATATGGACACAAAAGTCAACTCCTATTTTCTCATTGGAGGATATTTGTGCACAAGGATCAAGCTTCCATTTTTCTCCACCGTTGATTAAGTTTTTTGCCTCTTAATCTCAATGGTCCATTTCACCTCATTTCTTATAAAAGGAGAGTTCTCTTCTTCATTTGAGATATCTTAGGTTTTTATGCTAATGTTATGCTGCAAGTTTTCTAGGTCATTTGGAGCTCTTTGAAGACATTGTGGCATTCAAGCTTTGAAGATCTTTGTTGTTGCATTTCATTTAGTTCTCATATTTGCTTTCATAGTTGCATGATCATGACATTCTTAGCTTAGATTTCCTTTTTATGTAATAGATTAATGTAACATAGCCTAATTAGGAAGGTTGTAATCTTTGTACTTTCCTTTCATAACATAATTTGTACTTGCACTTTCATAGAGTAATTTGCATACTCATATAGGTTGCATTGCATTGCATTCATATTGATTTCATTGGAGATATTGACACTCTTGCCCTTGTCTTTGATTTGGAATCTCTCATTGTATGGTTGACTAGCAAGGTCATGAGTTTATAGCTCTAGCTGAGAGCAATTTTACAAATCTTGCAACTCCATGCATAAAGAGCTATGGATCAATTTGTGAGGGCTCATTCTTGAGTTTCCTTGCATGTAAGGATTCATAGAAGTGTGGTCACATTTTCACCATATGTTTTTGGCACCCACCGTGGGGCAGAGTAGCTTAACTTTGTCCTTTCATTTTTGCATTTCCATCAATTTTTCGGATTAATTTCAGCTTAATTTTCAGTCTCTATTTTTCTATCTTAGTGTATCGTGCGATATAGTCCAGGTATATCGCGCGATAGTTTGCTCCATAGCGTGCAATACTTCACCAGATTGAAGTATCGTCTGTCTATTGTAAGAATTATCGCTTGGTGTCGGACGAAGTATGGCCTGGCATAAGGTGGAATATCGCACAAATAGAAAATATCGCCCCAGTATACTGCGAAGTATTGCACAATTCTAGTGTTTGTACTATCATCTGTACCTGATAGTGAGTTGTTTTTTAGCTATTTTTTGTATCTTGCAAGTTTCAGGTTCTCTGTTATCTTTTTGAAAATTTTTGAAAATTTCAGCGTTTTCAAATTCGTGCCTCTGAAAAATGGGCACCCATTTTTTTTGAAATTTTTGCAAATGGTATCGAATATCAAAGTGTGATATATTGTTGGAAAGGTCTTTCCGAGTCTAATCCAACCATGATGGTTTCATTTTCAGATTTTGTCATTTGATCAGTTATTTTTGCATATTATCTAATTTTTCATGTGCTAACTATTGTTAGAATTTGGGTTTTCCTAACCTTTTGTTGGTCTAACAAGTCGTTTTGTAGGTGCTCCCATTGCTTGAAATTTTCCAAAAGAATGCATGTCAAAGAGGGCTACTAATGGTTTTTGCAGGGCTACCCTAAGCATAAAAACCAAATCAAATGCTTGTTTAATTGCTTTCTTTATTGAGAGCAGCATATACTAGTTGTTTCATTTCATAGACACTTAATACCTTGTTGTAAGAATTTTGAGGTGGTAAGAGAGTATGCTCTTCACCCTGGTGGTGAAACAAAAATCTTGACCCATCTTGAGATTTTGAAAGCAAGGGGGTAATTGAATGTTTGCTTAGTGTGTTTGGGAGAAATTTTTGAGATAGGGGAGTATGCTCTTCACTCTTGTGGTGAACCAAAAACTTTGAACCTCAAAAATTGATCTACTCTTTGTTTAGATTTAGAATCCTTTAGCGGGCCTGCTCTTGAGCAATCAAGAGGAACAACCCAAGTGGGGACAAGCTAATACCGAGCTATTCCAACCCACTATAATATCAAGGCTATCGAGGATACAAAACCTTGGTAGACATAGCACTTGTCTTCACTTGATGTGAGTAGCTTATGGGATTGTGACCATGAGGAAAATGTCAAGCAAGAATGCTTAAGGTACGCTTGAGGCCGCGAGGTCCTAGTCCTTTATGAAGAGCAAGAGGGGTGCTATGAACGGAAGCCCTTATTAAGAACCATAAATAGAAGCCACCCTATTTTACCGTTTAGCTTCTTGGTGCAAGGATTGATCCAACTGGACTTACCCGAATCACCCCAAGACACTCACCATATGTGTTCCTTTGCTTGTATTTTTGACACTTCCATGACAACGCCAATATCTATTGTGGGCAACCACTTTGTGTGAGGCAAGGGAGCATCAAGTTGTGGGCCAAGTTGCTAAGTAATGAGCCTTGACTTTCTAGGTAGTAAGTGCTTGAAGTGTTTTCGTTGTGCTATACCAGTGTAAATGTTCTCAACATTCAAACAAAATGGTAGCATTCATAAGGTTTTCTATTTTGATATCACAAGTGCTTGTCTTGGCAGGGTTTCTTTTGTCTTTGTTTCAAGTGTTCTATGACATGTTTGATCCCATACTATTTGCAAACCTATCAATTTATTGTTGTCATTGTGATTGAAATCGAAAAAACCAACCTTCAAACTAAAATTTTGATCAAATTGTCCTTAAAATTGATATTTTTAGCATTCACGGGTCAAGAGTCGTATAATACTAAAAAGTCATCGCACATCCCCCTGAGAATTGTTGTCATTGAGTTGATTTGTGTCATCTTCCAGTCTTCCTTGGTCGGTCTAGGTCGGATCTTAGGTGTTGTGACATGTTGCTCAATACCCATATGAATTTCAATGGTATCAAATTGCAAACAATGACTCTTGGTCTTCTTTCTTCCACATCTATCATGTCTTCCTAGTCTCCCATTTTCATCCTTTATCTTCTTTCTTCATACTTCTTCTTAAATTCTTCATGTCTTCTTGATTCCTTTCCTCTTATTATCTAGTCTACCTTCTTCTATTCATTTCTTCCATGTTTGATTCCTTCTCTTCTACAACCATGAATTTCAACTATCTTGTTATGGCACCTCTCTTGAGAATAGATGATCTTGAACTCATTGCTCAATTTGAAGAATGTTATTCCTCCAATAGCCCTTCTAGATATTGCATGGGTGATAAACTTATGGCAAAAATAAAAAAAAGATGATTAAATCAAATGCCTTTGCTAGAATCATAGACATGGTCATATCACGATCTTCTTCTTCCAAACATTCTTCATCATCTAAATCTTCTCATTCTTTTTCACCTTCCAAGTCTCGTCATGACTCTTTTAAACATCATTCGAATTCTTCATCTTCCAAGTCTTGTCATGACTCTTTTAGACATCATTCGAATTTCTCTTCTTCACAATCTCATTCATCTTCTACTTCTCCCAAGAGTCTTACTCCTCATATCAAAACATATCATAATGAGCAACGTGATGATACCTATGACACCTATGTTCCTAAGAGTCCTCCTCGTCGTGTGCTTAGGCTTACTAAAGGGTCATCCTATTGGATAGATTGTGATGGGGATCCATACGATTTTGATTTTGAAAGAGAATATGATATTTGTTGTGAACAATATGATACATCTGCTACTATTGAGGAAGAGAAATTTTTTCACGCTGATTATAAACGTAGATACTATGAGCATCTCTCCTTTAAAAACTCTCATGCTGAAAATAAAGATCTCACTCTCAAGCAAGATCATGTTAATGTTGAACCTTTGTCTTGTGATGGTTCCCTTCCATCCTCTACTTCCTCTAATACCCTTACATCTCCTAAAGTCGCTAAGTCTTCCAAATCTTTCACAAATACTTCATCTGATTCAAATCCTAATACTTTTCATGCGGTTCCCTATAGTTATTCTCAAGGGCCACCTCTTAAAGATACTCAAGCTAACCTTCACTTGGCTACAAATACTTTCAATACTGCTAAACCTAAAGAGCCTAAGCCTTTATATGCTACTTCAGCTGGTCCTTCACTATCTCTTCCAAAGTCTTCCATACAATTCCAACATGCTTCCTTGTCCTTAGAAGTGGCTCCATGTCAAGAGGACTCTAAAAATGATAAAGAAAAGAACATAAAAAAAGATCAAGATCAAGAACCCTCCATGTCATCCAATTCTTTTCATGATGTCTCTTATCCATTTCATGGTTCTTTTGATCCTTTACGCCCTTCCTCATTCATTCCACCATGTCTTAATTCTTCCTCTAAGCAAGATCAAGTTACTACTTACACCCTTGAGCTTATTGATAATCAAAATAACCTTACCACACTTGCGCTCTCCAAAGATGATACTTCCATTAAGGTTATTGAAAATGATGTTGTTACTTCCAATGATAAGCCTATTGAAAATCAAGAGAAAAATTTTACGCTTGTGCTATCCAAAGATCCTTGTCAAGATCAAAGCCTTCCATCTTCTTGTTCTACCACTCCATGTTCACTTCCACTTTTTACTCTTCCTAAGTCTTCGCAAGCTTTGAATGATCCTATCAAAGAAACTGCTCCTATTCAAGATGTCCAGGATCCTGTTGAAAATTCTAATGCTCACTCTAAAGATGCTGATATCCTTGGTTGTGATATAGATGTTGACGAACTTATTGATTATCCTTTTGCGTCTTCCACTTCCATCCTTGGACCTCTTCCACCGTTGCTAAGGACTTCACATTTGCCTTCCATATTGGGTCCTTATGTCCCTTCACTTTCCCCTCCTAACTCTCCTAATTCATCATCCATCTTGGGTCCTTATGTTCCTCCACCTCCTATCTTTCCTCGAGATCAACATAGATGCATACCATTGAATCTTTTTCATTCATCCACCCATCTAAACCAGTCATATCCTCCTTCTTCCACAAGTCCCAAGTCTTTTGGAAGTAACTTGAATGTTCAATACAAGAAAAAGAAGCAATATAAGAATCCATCAAAAAAAGATCACCATGTCTCCTCTAATCGACATGGGGGCATAAAGTCAAAAAAGATATTTAAGAAGAAAACTACAAGACAAGTATGGGTTCCAAAATCTATCATTCAAGATATTCTCTCTAAATCATCAAAAAAAAATGAAAAGCCTAAGGCTATATGGATTCCAAATCTCTCTTGAGAGAGTCTCATGTTGAACAACAAGTGAAGTTGACATTCAAGCTTCCAAAGGCCTCCACCCCATCTTCTTCCAAAAATATTCTTTCATTCCGTGTGCCTGAACCACAACCTCTGCTAAATATTCACCATATTCTTTCATTCAAGTTTCTTTCATCCTCTCACCACCCTTCAAGGTGTGCGTCGATGTTGATCTTGTCTTCTTTTCCATCTACCCTTTCACAATCCTTCCATTCATTATTCTTCTACCTTCTATCATTTTTCATCATTATCTTATTCCTCCTATCTTCCAACCTCACTCGCTTTACATAAAGCCTTATCCTCCATTTTTCTCTTCCATTTTCCTTTCCCTATCAGCATCTCTGAGCATATCAATTTGGATCCTTGGCATATCATGGTTTATCCTTTCAAGGAGCATTATCTAAAAAGCTTGCCTTCTTCCAAAAATTTCAAAAAATAGAAAAATTCAAAAATGAAAACAAAAAAACAAAAAATTAAAAAATTAAAAATGTGCCATGGTGAAAACTTGGAAACAGGTGCCTTGGTAGCAAAAGTAAAGAGCAATAAATTCGTCATATGGTGAAAACCACTCCCTTGTGGCGCCTAGGATAAGTAACGTGATGAAAACTTGGCAATCAGGCATCATGTGTAGTTCTTCTACATATTTCATCCATTCCATTCCATCTTTGATCTTGACAATGTTGAACTATACGCGAACAATTGGCTACCTTGTGAGCTATCTTAAGATGATCTTGCTTTCATTCCTTTCATTTTTAGCCTTCATATCTATTTTTCTCCCTTCATTCTAGCCTTTCGCTATCTTTTTCCCCCTTGGTCTTGATCTAATAAAAAGAGTAAAATATGATGCTATGAAGTCTCTTGACATGTCTACCCTCTTTGGACTGCATCATTTCGTGCTCTTACATTGCGCTTTTGTGGCTTATCCCATGTTGGCCTTTCATTGCTTGTCCGAATATGCTTTTTATGACAATTTTTCCCTAGCTTGGGTACTCTTGAGGAGTTTTCCTTTGAAGATTTCTTCCCTTCATTCTCTTTCATTCTCTTACCTTCCATCTCTTCCACCAACTTGCTAATCCCTCTTGTTCTCCACCTTGCTTGATATTGGGACTGCACGATGTGATCTTGCTTAAAGAGATTGATGCCTATTTTGTCTGGGGGCATCCTTTGTACATATTTTATGATCCTAAAAAAAATACCAAAAAAATTCATATATGATCCTGAAAAAATCCCCAAAAAATGATATATTGTCAAAAATTCTAAAAATCATAAAATGTCCTGAAAAAAAGAGCATCCTAGTGAAATCTTAGCAATAAACGCTTTGATATTTCACCAAAAAAATTATATATTTAAAAATCCTAAAAATCATAAAAGTCCCAAAAAAAATTTCAAACAGTGTTTCTCAACACTACCCTTGCGTCGAGTGTTTCTCAACACTTATCAGATATCCCACCCACAGTCTAGTATGATGCAATATTTCTCCTTAGCAAATTTGATACTCAAAGTTTGACTCTATGACCAACACACACACACTTAAACAATCAACTCATTGAGATATGTTGACTTTATTTTTCTTTGTGTGTTGTCTATGAGGATTTCTTTGATGAGTGGCCTCTCCCTGATAAGTTTTCGATGATGCATAGCTAGAAGACTAAGGGTATGAGAACATGTTTTATTTCTTTATCTGCTTGTGGGAATATTTTGTTGATCTTAACTGTCATGAGCATTTATGCTGGTCTTACTTGACACTTAGGATCTACAAGGTATTATCCTTGATTGTTTTATGCGAGTGCGTGCTTCTAGTTATCCTGACTTTCATGTGTCTTGATACAAGCATAACCTCACCATATCAAACTTAGGTGATCTCACTGCACTAGTCATCTTGACCTACATGTCTTTGATGCCTAGGTGAGATTTCCACATTTCTATCTGATAAAGATCATATTTATATTCACATAGTTATGCTAGTGTGCATTGTATGATCTGATGACGCTACCAATAATGCTTGATGATGATAATTAGATGTCTATTAGCGTTGTGACCTTGCAAGTCAACCACTTTCATAGTAGTTTGCATTTTTAAGTTCATGTTGGTTTAGTTTTGCATCTTGCATATGGAGAGAGCTCTCCTTTTCATCTTACATGGACCCGTTGGTCAACTCCGCTCACCTTCCATTTCCTCTCGATCATGTCTTTCACTTCTTGTCTTTCATCTCACATCCTTTTCTATGACATTTTCACCCCTTATATAGCATTTTGACTTTTTGACCTAATTTTCAGAACACCTCAGAATTGCGCAAAAATTGCACTCTTAGCTAATTTTGACATCCTAGATCCATTTTCGGACTCGAAATCAAAATTTGAGGTCATCTTGAAAGTCAGAATCACATTTCAAATCTTCTCCCTCTTCTGCGCAGTTGGCAGACCCTTTTGAGGCATAATTCTTCGATCTTTGATGGAATTTCTTTCTTTCCATGTCTCTCAATTTTCTAGTCTTTCATTCGCCCTACTTCTTTTCTTCTAATTCATCACTGGGGCATGTTTCATTGCTTAATGGTTATCTTATCGACCTTATCTTCGATTGTGATTGATTATGATTTGATCAAATCTTTATCAGTTTGTTGTTCTCCTCTACCTAATTTCAATTTCGATTTCGAGGGGGCAATATCTATGAGATTCTCATCCTTGATTCTCTTGATTCAGACATCTTTCTATGAGCTTTCGCTCAAGCTTGAGATTCTTATCTCTTATTTTGGATATGATCCTGAATCGACCTCATATCCAGAATCCTTTGTCTATGTTTGTCCAGGTGTGATCCCGAATCCACCTCACATCTGAGTTGTTTTGTGATCCCAGATTGATATCACATTTCAATTCTTCTTTGACTGCATGTGTTCCCAGATCGATCACACATTAGTCAAAGAAGGGAAAATGTATGCACCCAAAAATGGTCGCCTAGACTTTGGGCCCCATTTATTTGATTTATTTATCTTTGAATCAGTTTTATCAATAATCAATATTTTTCAACACTATCAATTTCTTGATCAAATCCTAATTTCATCATTTTTCAATTATTTTCCATGGGCTAACCATTTTATCCTAAATTTTTATTTATTTAAAAGGAATATTTCCTCCCCTTTTATTAAATAAAAAATCTCCACTTTTTTTCTTATCCTAAGTTGCACAAATAAAGCATTATTCTTATTTTATAAAAAGAGAAAAAATATTTTTTGTCTCATATAGGCACAAAAGTCAACTCCTATTTTCTCATTGGAGGGTATTTGTGCACAAGGATCAAGCTTCCATTTTTCTCCACCGTTGATTAAGTATTTTGCCTCTTAATCTCAATGGTCCATTTCACCTCATTTCTTATAAAAGGAGAGTTCTCTTCTTCATTTGAGATATCTTAGGTTTTTATGCTAATGTTATGTTGCAAATTTTTTAGGTCATTTGGAGCTCTTTGAAGACATTGTGGCATTCAAGCTTTGAAGATCTTTGTTGTTGCATTTCATTTAGTTCTCATATTTGCTTTCATAGTTGCATGATCATGACATTCTTAGCTTAGATTTCTTTTTTATGTAATAAATTAATCTAACATAGCCTAATTAGGAAGGTTGTAATCTTTGTACTTTCCTTTCATAACATAATTTGTACTTGCACTTTCATAGAGTAATTTGCATACTCATATAAGTTGCATTGCATTGCATTCATATTGATTTCATTGGAGATATTGGCACTCTTGCCCTTGTCTTTGATTTGGAATCTTTCATTGTGTGGTTGACTAGCAAGGTCATGAGTTTATAGCTCTAGTTGAGAGCAATTTTGCAAATCTTGCAACTCCATGCATAAAAAGCTATGGATCGATTTGTGAGGGCTCATTCTTGAGTTTCCTTGCATGTAAGGATTCATAGAAGTGTGGTCACATTTTCACCATACAGATAATGCTTGAATCTTGATAATAGCTATTTAGATCTTGAGTATGATTTGAAATCTTGGTCATGGTTACCAAAATGAGAAGAGATAGGTTGTTTATATAGCTCTCACAACATTTTGGGGTTTAAAACTCGAAAGAAGCCAATGAGGCTTTAGATTTCCCACTTAACTAATGAGATGGGCCCCCAATTTGAATTTTTGGAAAAACACTAGGGAATAGGTCGACTGAGATGATCTAGTCCCAGGAACAAGTTGGCTAGGTTGACCTAGTCCCAGGAATAGGTCAACCTGGCCGACCTAGTCCCCATAAAAAATCCATGAAATTTAGTTTGGGGGCTAGAAATGTGGAGATAATGCTAGAGTGAAAAGAACAATGGGGTTGGAGTATCATAAATTAATGCAGAAACCCATGCACATGCTAAAATGGGGCCTAATTAGGTATCTAATTATAGGTCCTTACAATTTAGGATGGTACATTTAGCCTCTACTTTAGCAGGAGTATGATTCTACCTCATGCTCATGATAAAAGAAACAAAAGAGATAAAGATCAATGGAAAAATGTTCTAGAGATAAGATATTGCTAAGTTAAGGACACAAGCCCCCAGACCAAGGATCTTAACTCGTACAACCATGGGAAAAGACACATAAAACAAAACAAAAAGCCTTAACCTTACTAAGGTTCCAAGTCAACTAGCTGAAGAGACATCAATAAAGAAAATATCTCAACCACTAGTATCATGCACAGAAAGTTATTGCAAAAGCACAAGTGGTCACATGGAAAGGCAAAGAGAACACATCAAAGATAAGACAAGATTCCATAATCAAATCAGATAGAAAAGTATCTTATACTATGGAATCATGGAGGAGAGAATAAGACAACCATAACCAACACAACCTATCCATTTTTGTTATGCTAGGTGATCCATGAGAGAGTTTGGTACAAAGAGATTCAATGGGCTAGCACGTTGTGTTATGTTAGTCAACTCATCTTTGAAAAAGAAAGAGATTTGAAACAATGAGAGTTCGTGGTCTAGCAAGTTGTGTTATTGGAGTCAATTCATCTTTTAAAATCTACGCACATGAGAGGTCAAATAGGATAACAAGTTGTGTTATGCTAGTTTAACCAATCCTAAGGATAACCAAGGAAAGCATTGTATCCTAGGAAATCGACAAAAATGTACAAAGGAGAGTCATCTGGCCCAAGAAAATTGTATTATGCTAGTGTACTCTACCTAAAATGCTTGAAGTAATCGAAATATTTTCAAAGGAGGCCAAATATATGTCACCCTTAAGATGGCAAGATAAGACTATTTAAGCATCTTAAGGAAAAGAGGAACAAGGATAAAAAACCTTTAACACCAAGGAGGTATCCATTAAGCAACACCCAATCCAAGACAAAGAGGTCACAACTCCTATGAGGTCAAGGAATGGATGAATGCAAAGAGGTATCATGAAACAATTGTAAAGGGATCCTTTTCAAGAAATCTTGAACAAAAGAACATCATTAACCAAAAGAAGGGAAGGAGAACAAGAATTCACACCATCCTCATTACTAGGTAAAGGGTTTATTGATGAAGGATGAAACACTTTTAGCCCCCAAGTAAGGTATTTGTTTATTTGGACATACATGTTTTTAAAAAGGTAGAGGTTGTGATCAAGGATACACATGTCTTCATAAGAAATATTCTCTAATCAAAACAAAGAATTCCATGTAAGTGTGATATAGGAAATGGTTATCAAGGGTAGATCCCCACTTCCCATATACATTGGAATACAAAATCCACCCTTAGCCCAAATTTTATTAGAACAACTTGAAAGGATGAAGGGGTGCTAATGCACGATCTAGAAAAATGGATGATTTTTGGGTATTCCCTATATAGATAGAAAGACATGTATATGAAATGTAAATTATGATAAACACTTATGCAATGATAAATGAAATGATAACCATAAATGTATGATATTAGATCTAATGTACCAAAATAAGTGCTAAAGGAAAATGAGAATGATGTACTCACCTTGAGGGCTAGGAGAGGACAAGTGAGCTTCATATCTAGAAAAACATATCCAATAACTGTCAAAATCTGAAATCGTTTTGGATCTGGAACCCTGAGACTTCTAACTCCTGATTGTAAAAATTGTAGATCCCTACGAAAATACCAACTTCGGACCCAATTCAACCTAGTCCTAGAAGCACAAAAACTGATGAATTTTGTGAAGGATAAGTCGTTGGTTTTGAAACTCCAAAAATATGAATCTATAACTTCATCACTTGTTCCTTCACACAAGAAAAAGGGGAAATTATTGTGTAAATGGGCTTGCCTTGGTCAAGCCCTTGTATAGGAATTAACCTTGAAATGAACTATGGAAAGAATGTAAAACAAGACAAAAGTAAGTATTCACCTTGCTTGTAAAACCCTCATGGACGGATGTTAGGATCCGATAAACCCATGAAGATGTATGAATGCTTTCTTGAGATGTTTTGTAGAATCAAGGATGTCCTCACAAATGCAATTGATCTACACTTTCCAAACCCTAGATCTTGAATGAATGTGTTCTTGATCACTTCAATGGAGAGAAGAGGAAAGGAAAAACAGATGCATGTCTTCTTGCTTTCTTTGAGAACTCCTCAACTTGGCCACCATGGAAGAGAGAAACTTGCTTCAATGAGAGAAGATTTCCTTTGAATGGATCTTGAAATGGAAGAAGACTTGGAGATCTTGAATTGGATGCTTTCCTTCAATCTTGAATCTAAAATAGCTTGATTGCACTTGAAATCACCAAAATATGCTTGCACATGAAATCTTGATTGTAATTGTGGATAATAATGGATGATCAAAGTATGGATGTCAAAATGAGGAGCTTTCGTGTCCTATACTCATTTAGGGGTCCAGAATTGATAGGCTGGCTGTTAAGATATAGCTTCATTCGTATACATACATACATACATACATACATACATACATACATACATACATATATATATATATATATATATATATATATATATATATATATATATATATATATATATATATATATATATATATATATATATATATATATTATACTATTTTATACATTGTTAATAAAGAGTTGTAATTTATATTGTTATTATCATATTATCATTATTATATTTATAATATAATAATGATAATATCATAATACAATATTATGATATTACATTAATATTGATCGAACTATGTTCGATATCTATCATAATTGTTAGCATCGACTATTAAGTCGAATGAATGAACATTGAGATAGCCGACTACACTAATGCAAGTCGCTGCTTACATTAGTGCTAGTGACTATTGTTAATAGTCTCTAGCACTAATGCAAGCAGTGACCATGGGTCGCGCCCTTTCATTTGTGAAGGGACACAATGTTTGTTGTCTTCCGATCATCAACATATATATATGTATGCTGTGATCGCATGGATAACACAATCAATAAAAGGAGTTCATTGCTGTTATCACCTGCGGTCACAGCATATAATATAATATAATCAGTATAAATATAAAAAGTATCACAGTCTATTTATATATCAGAACAGTCATTTATTAGTAAATATAAAACAGTAAATTATATTCCCAAGATCTGATTTCCTAACATGGTATTAGAGCAGAGTTAAAGGGAATTAATTCTGAATTATTATTTGATAGGAATACAAAACAAAAATATTATTTAAAGGAGAAGAGTCATCACAAATTATCAAAATGACCACCGGAATCAGGATGGAGGATAGATTGGAAGGAGCATCAAATTTTCTATCATGGAAAATTAGAATCATCACGCTTTTACAAGAACTGGAATTAGAATCTTTCATAGAAATAGAAAAAGAAATGCCCACAGACGAAGCAAAGAAAATGACTTGGAAAAGGAGGAACAATAAAGCTAAGAAATTAATTGTTGATTCAGTTAAAGATTCTATTCTCCCAAGCATAGCAAGATTAGCAACAGCATATGAGGTTTTTAAGAAAATTCAAGAAACGTATGAGATAAACAATACAAGTCGAATATTAACCTTGAAGGAACAACTATTGACCATAAAAATGAATAAAGGTGAAACAGTTACATCTTATTTCCTGAGAATTCCTGAAATACGAGATCAACTATTCTCCATTGGTAACACTATAGAAGACATGGAATTATCTCTAATAGCACTAAGGGGATTACCAACATCCTGGGAGAATTTTATTCAATGCATAAGCACATGTCCACCTCTACCAAAATTTGATCAACTTAAGAATGACTGTACTCAGGAAGAATCAAGACTTATTACAGAGGAATAGGTCTAAAGAAAGAGGGAGAAACACAAGCACTCAACACAAAGTCCCACAACAAAAAGAGAAAATTTTTAAAAAGAAAGAGGGGATTCAAAAGAGATTTTTCTAAAATCCAATGTTACAAATGTGATAAATATGGGCACACTCATCGACATTGTCTTGAAAGGCAAAAGACTCAAGCCACCGTAGCTGAAGCAAAAGAAATTCCACTCTTCTTTACAGCTCTCTCAAGTGAACTAAATTCCAATAATAGAACTTGGATAATTGATAGTGGTGCATCAAGACATATAACCGGATTCAAAAATCAGTTTGAGACACTTGAAAATTATTCAACTGAAGAAGTGACTATTGGGGATAACTCCACCTACCCAGTGAAAGGAATAGGGACCTGTACCATAAAGATAAAGAATGGAGTATCTCTACAACTAAAAGATGTTCTATTTGTACCTGGAATCAAAAGAAACTTAGTCTCTATATCAGGACTAGCAGACCAAGGATTTCGGGTCACCTTTAATGAAGACAAAGTTCTATTATGGCCTAAGAATTCAAATATGAAGAATGCTACAATCATAGGGACAAGAGATGGTAGTCTTTATAAAATATGTAATGATCAGAAATCTGCACTAACTCATGAAATCGCAAATCACAATGAATTATGGCATAAGAGGTTGGGACATCTAAGGTATAATGCTCTACCTTTAATAAACAAGATTACTTCGGGTCTTCCACACTTTAAAAATAATCATCTGGGCATTTGCAAAGGTTGTGCACTAGGAAAGAATATAAAAGGGTCTTTTCCTACAAGTGAGCACAAATCTAAAGTAATCTTAGAATTAATTCATATTGATTTATGTGGACCCATGTCAACACCTTCATTAACAGGATCACTGTACCATATTATTTTTGTTGATGACTATTCTCGGAAAACTTGGATATACTTTCTTAAGGTTAAAGAATCAAGTGAGGTACTATCTAAATTCAAAGAATTTAAAGCATTAGTAGAAAATCAAACAGATAAAAGAATAAAAGTATTAAGATCAGACAATGGAGGTGAATACAAATCTGACATATTTAAAGAATGTCCTAATTCTGTTGGGATTAAGAGGGAGTATATTGTACCATATAATCCTCAACAGAACGGAGTAGCAGAAAGGAAGAATAGATCCATAATCGAAGTAGCAAAAGCCATGATGCTCGATCAAAACCTTCATACTTCTTTTTGGGTAGAAGCTTCAAATACATCAGTATATATTCAAAATTGGTGTCCACACTCCATATTAGAAAACATAACACCAGAAGAAGCATTTACAAGGATCAAACCAGACCTAAGTCATCTTAGGATATTTGGATGTCTCATATACATTCATGTACCTAAAGAGAAGAGGACTAAACTAGAACCATCAGGTAAAAGAGGCATACTTGTTGGTTATAGTGAAAACACAAAAGGGTATCGAATCTATATTCCAGGACAAAAATCCATTGAGATGAGTAGAGATGTAAAATTTGTTGAAAATAACACATTTAAAAATCTTGAAGAAGATAACATCCTGGAGATAGAAGATCTCACTGCTAAAATTGAGGAGGATATAGAAGAACCTGAATCTCCTATCATTGAAAATGAGAATACGAATGTAATCAATGGTAAGAAAAGGCCATTATGGGCAAGGCAAATAATTAAAGAAAATAATGTAGAACCTAATGAAATATCTCATGAGAGTAAAAGGACAAGAACTCAAAAATGTTATGCAGCTCTTATAACAGAAATCAATAAATCAGAACCATCAAATCCAAAGGAGGCATTATCTAATCAAGCATGGAGAGAGGCAATGATTGAAGAATATCAATCTATAATAAAGAATGATGTCTGGGACATAGTACCTAGACCTAAAAATAAAATCGTTGTCTCTTCTAGATGGCTATTCAAAACTAAATATGTTTCTGACGGAAGTATTGAGAAGCATAAAGCTCAGTTTGTTGCTAGAGGATTCTCACAGAAAGCAGGTATTGATTATGAAGAAACATTTGCCCCTGTAGCTCGGTATACATCAGTCAGAACCATTATTGCTATAGCAGCATCTAAAGGGTAGAAGATACACCAGATGGATGTGAAAACGACATTCCTAAATGGCACCATTGAAGAAGAAGTATATTTAGAGCAGCCAGAAGGGTTCATTATACATGATGCATCAAAATATGTTTGCAAACTCAAGAAAGCACTATATGGGTTGAAACAAGCTCCCGGAGCTTGGTATGAAAGGATAAACAACTATCTTTCAAAATTAGGATACTCTAAAAATGATGCAGATCCTAACATTTACTTTAAGATAACAAATGGTAACATGGTTATTTTAGTTCTTTATGTAGATGATCTTTTAATAACAGGAGAAGATCATCTTATTGCAAAATGTAAGCAAGAACTCACTACTAAATTCGACATGAAAGATCTAGGACTCTTACATTATTTCTTAGGGTTGGAAGTGTTTCAAAAGGAAGGCTATATTCTGCTAAATCAACAAAAATACACTATTAATATTCTAACCAGGTTTGGAATGATGGAATGTAAGCCTTTATCCACACCTATGGAAACAAATCTGCACAAACTCAAAGTTGAAGCAGAAGAGTCTGAACCCTCTGATCCTACATTGTATAGAGAAATTGTTGGCTCTCTTATGCACTTGGTGAACACTAGACCTAACATCTGTTATGCAACCAATGTTGTGAGTCACTTTATGTGTGAGCCCAAGGAAATACACTTAATGGCAGCTAAGCATATCTTGAGATATCTACGAGGCTCTATTGGATTTGGGCTAAAGTATGAAAAGGTAGAAATCAATCTTCAAGGGTATTCTGATTCTGATTGGGCTGGAAGTACTATCGATCAAAAAAGCACTACAGGGTGTTGTTTCAGTCTTGGTTCAGCTATGATTTCTTGGTTCAGTCAAAAACAGTCAGCAGTAGCATTAAGCTCCACTGAAGTTGAATATATGGCAGCATCCATGGGAGCATGTGAAGCAGTATGGTTAAGAAAGCTATTATTTGGATTGTTTGGAAAACCTCTAGATCCAACTGTGATTCATTGTGACAATCAAAGTTGTATCAAGTTATCTGTTAATCCAGTTTTTCATAACAGGTCCAAACATATTGAGATTCCATATCACTACATAAGAGATATGGTAGAGAGAAATATCATAAGGCTAGAGTACATTAGTACTGAAGAACAAAATGATGATATTTTCACTAAGCCACTGGCAAAGCTGAAGATAGAATACTTCAGAAATAAACTTGGCATGATCAAGGTTTGATGTATGGTTTAAACCCCTCTTATTTATAAGTTTTTTATTCATGAATAAATGTTAAAATGTGTATATTGCAATATTGTGTAAATGATCATTTGTGTGTGGGTTAACATTTCAAGGTGACAATCTTATAAATGGTTAACCAAAGTGTCAAGATAGACTACTTAATTGTGTGTCCCGATTGTGCGGAGATCTTGACTCTTGTTATTACTGGATGTGTAATAATGAAACCATATCATGATAGACTACTTCATTGTGTGTCCCAAATGTGCGGAGATCATGATATTCAAGTCTATTTTCATGATGAGACTACATTAACTTGTGCGTCCCAAATTGGCGGATGTCATGATAGACTTTTGATATTTAATACTCACTCGCTAAGAGGGAGTGTTAAGATATAGCTTCATTCGTATACATACATACATACATACATACATACATACATACATACATACATACATACATACATACATACATACATACATATATATATATATATATATATATATATATATATATATATATATATGTATGTATGTATGTATGTATGTATGTATGTATGTATGTATGTATATATATATATATATATATATATACATACATACATACATACATATATATATATATATATATATATATATATATATATATATATATTATACTATTCTATACATTGTTAATAAAGAGTTGTAATTTATATTGTTATTATCATATTATCATTATTATATTTATAATATAATAATGATAATATCATAATACAATATTATGATATTACATTAATATTGATCGAACTATGTTCGATATCTATCATAATTGTTAGCATCGACTATTAAGTCGAATGAATGAACATTGAGACAGCCGACTACACTAATGTAAGTCGCTGCTTACATTAGTGCTAGCGACTGTTGTTAATAGTCGCTAGCACTAATGCAAGCAGCGACCATGGGTCGCGCCCTTTCATTTGTGAAGGGACACAATGTTTGTTGTCTTCCGATCATCAGTATATATATATGTATGATGTGATCGCATGGATAACACAATCAATAAAAGGAGTTCATTGCTGTTATCACCTGTGGTCACAGCATATAATATAATATAATCAGTATAAATATAAAAAGTATCATAGTCTATTTATATATCAGAACAGTCATTTATTAGGAAATATAAAACAGTAAATTATATTCCCAAGATCTGATTTCCTAACACTTGCCACAACTAAGATCAAAAAATGAAACACCCCCACATTGGGCCCGGAGCCCACTAAAAATTGACCCCTAGGACTAGGCCGACTTGGGTCGGCCTAGTCCCAGAGAGGAAAATTTTAAAATCGCCTTCAAGATTCAAGAAGTGTAAAGAGATTCGAGGAGAGATGAAAATGAGGAGTGGGAAATCAAGCATAAACACATTCAAATATAGGAAATCACTAAAATGGGGCCTAATAGGTCCTAGAGCTTCCAAATAAATGGGTGCTAACTTTTTAGGAGGGTACAATAAGAAATGACATCACACATGATAAATCAATGCCACTTATCCAAGGGAAAATGGATTTAGAAAAGATGAGAAATTGAAATACTACCCTTTCCCCTTAGTGTAGAGACAATAATAAGAATGAGGGCTATTATGTTGCTCGCAAAGTATGATTACACTTGAAATTGTACTACCATGAATGACAATGAGCCCCCAACGTACAGACTAACAATGTCACATAGTGTGGAGCAACATAGTAGGAACTTAAATGTTATTAAAAGTAATCACGATTGAAAATAAATTCATTGCAACATGTTATATGGATTCCATCATAATCAATGAGCTTTTGAATTTTTTAACGAAAAGCTTGACATTCATTAGTAGAGTGGTCATGATATTGATGATACATGAAAAAAGAAATATTTACAAGGTTTTGGATATGCTTCTTCTTCTGTTTAGGTCAAGTAATCAACTTAGCATGAAGAAGGTCAAGCAAAATGACTTCTTGATTAAAGAAAGGCATAGAAAGTATTAGATGATAAGTGGAGGGATGTAGACAAAGGATGAGGTTGGAAATTGAGCCATTGAAGAGGCAAGTGTGATGTTATTTTCTCACGAGTCTCATCACTTTGTTGCATGCATCCTAAACTATGTTGAAGATTATGAGTTGAAACGTGAAGAGAATTGGGTTGACCAAATGACACACAAGGCCCTTTAAAAGGTCATGTGTTAAAACCATGAACTTTATATTCTCCCACAAAATATGGCATAAATTATAATTACCCTTAATCATCTTCTAGGAGTTTCTCTTGAGTGGGAGATGATCTATCAACCTATATTAGTGAAGGAATAAAAATGTTCTATTTTTAAGAGAAAAAATAAAAATTATCTACTACAAGGGTATACATTATATTGTTATAAATGAGTTTGACTTTATGATGAAGGGTTGAAGGGACCACTTGCATAACATTCAACTAAGGTCTACCTAGAAGAATATATATGTAAGGATATCTTACATGACATGGATAAGTGTAGGTAAAATAAAATGACTTATTTTAATAGGTAAGGTGATTGTGCCTGATGATCTTTTAGCCACATTACCAAAGGAATTAATAAGAATAGGATCATATTGAGTTAAAGAAGTATCCACTTTTATTTTATATAATAAATTAATTCTACACGCATTAAGACTAGATTCATTATCAATGAAAGTTATTCAAATGGAATTACCATTAATAAGAACAACAACTATAAGAGGGTCATTTTGATTTTGAATCTCTTTAGAAGGCAACTCATCTTGGGAGAAGACAATATGAGCTTGAGTATTGTTTGTTTGCATACACTCCAATGAGGAATTTATATCATTCGGTTGCATAAGAGGTGGAACAATCATATTTCTTAAGGCTTCTTGTACTATTTGTTGATGTGCAGAGGAAGTTTGAATTAGCTCCCAAAGGGATATCTTGGTAGGAGTAGCATGGAGTTGTTCAACTAAATCATATTCCTTTCTAATATTTTGAGGAATACAAGATGAAAAGGAATCATTGGTTTAGAATTGGGAAGAGTAGGGACAACTAAATTGGTAGGTTGTCTATTATTTCTTGTGTTATATGTGTGAGCAACCACATGATAATCAGATTGTTGAGCACCTTTTACCACAATGACTGATTTATTTTGAGGTTGAGGAGTATCTTGACAAAGATGGACAACAACCTTAGGCTTTTCTCTACCCAAAACTCAAATAGTATTTGACTTTATTAGGTTCTTCATTTTTTCATTTACATAAGGAAGAACATCAAGGATGGTATCCTATTTCTCCACAATATCTTCATAAGTAGGACATACTTTAGGAGGGGGACAAACATAACTCATTAATTATTCATCTCTAGAGGGAAGATCATTGAAATGAATAGAAGGTAAAGTGACCTTAAGGGAATGAACAATCATATCAATTTCCTCTACCATAATATCATTGGATTTCATCAAGGTACCCTCATGGGGGAGACGCATGTCAATAGAATAATCAACATCATCTTCTAATGGTTCATCTCGAATGGGGAGATCATTGAGAGAAGTATTATTGTCTTGCCTTGATAAGTCCTCATGACAAGGAGGGTCTTTAGGTGAGAAAAATGAATATAAGTTCTATAGAAAATATTCATTTTGAAGAAACCAAATTAAAAATGACAAGTGAAAAATGCATGAAACTATATATAATTTTTGTATATTTTTCCAATGTGAGTGCATAAACAATGAATGGAAGGATCTATATAAAATGAAACAACATAAACAAAATTATTTCTAATTAGGTGTATCAAAAATGTAACAACAAAGCATGGAATGAAATATTTTTTTTACTTTTATTATTTTGAAACATGGAAATGAAATTTGCAAAAATGGAATAGGTTTCTAAATGCATAAAATGATAGACAACAACATGCAACTTTTTATGTCTTTTTTTTAGCAGTGAATGCATCTAGATTATGCAAAAATAAGATATAAGACTAAAAATTATAAGTATGTAAGAAGAGTTAGGTTCACCAAAATGTACAATAAGAAATGATGATCAATTGGGCTGACCTTATTTCCTATTGCACTTTAGGAATGTTTATGACCTATTAGGATTGAATGAGATCAAGGGAGTTAAAGAGTATTGTTGATCCTTTACTAATATGGAAATTTGATTAGGGAAATATGTTTCAGTAATGTAAGATATATTACTAAAAAGGAGGAAGAGAGAAGTTTCATGATGCACATACTAACAAAGACCTAATAAACCTATGTAGATGCCAAAAATAGAGACAAAAAGTTATAACTTACTTCCAGATTAAATTTGAAGTAGATTTAGGGGGACTGTGGCAGCCCAAGTGACCTAGTCCCAGGACTATGGTGGCTTGGGAAACCTAGTCCCTGCACTTTTTGATGATTCAAATTTTAGACTATTCACAAGGTTCTAACCTTCCTAGATTTGATCTAGTGCAAGTGCTACCTCTTCCTATACATATAAAAGATAAAATATTATGTAAAGAGGGGTTTTCCCTAGTCAAACCTTGGTTGAGGAATCAACCTTTGAATGAAATGAAATATGCTTGAAAGGAAAGTATGATGATAGGAAATAGAAGCTAGATCTAAATCATAAATTACCTTACACCATGATGGCAAAATTATTTTTTAGATGTAATCATAAATATTAATGCAATAAATTTCACTCCACAAATACCTAAGAGGAAATCATGAAAATACAAGTCGTGCACCATGAATGTTGTAGTTTGTCACAATGCTTGAAGGGTGAAGGAGAATGAGTTGAAGACTTGAATGAATGATTTCATGAATTATTGGATGTATGTGGATGGAAGCTTATGGTGTGATCTCCTTCCTTGATGGTGGACTCATTTTCTTGGCCTTCAATGAGGGAAGAAGCTTGATCCATGGAGAAGATCGACTTGAAGAGATGCCTTGAAATGCTTGAGATCTTACTTGAGAATATTTGGATCTTTATAATAGCTCTTGAAATCTTGACTATGATTTGAAATATTGATCATGGTTACCAACATGAGGAGAGATAGGTTGTTTGTATACCTCTCACAAGATTTCAACGTTCAAAACTTGAGAGAAGATGATGGTATTTTAGATTTATTGCTTAACCAATGAGGCAAGCCCTAGATTTGAATTTTAGAGAAAATATCAGGGAATAGGTCAGTTGGGCTGACCTAGTCCCAAGAATAGGTCGACCTTTTTGACCTAGTCTCCCAAAAAATCCATAAAATTTAATTAGGAGCCAGGATTGTAGAGAGAATACCATAGTGAAAAGCACAACATGGTTGGAAAACTAAAAATCAAAGCGGGAATAGATACATGCTAAAATTGGGCCTAATTGAGCATCTAATTATATGTGCTTATAGTTTAGGATGATTCACTTATCCACTATTATATTTGTGTTTGCTAAATATGACATCCAAATTGGGACAATGGCACATCATCTAACTCACAAAGAGCATAGATCCATTCTTGAGACAATACACATCAAGAAAAATGAGATATTTTTCACCACAAGATATTTGAACATTTTCTTTGTCAAGAATTGTTTACTCACCCCCATTGAAGATCATTGAATTTGAGAAAGGTGTGTACTTTGTGAACCAATCTCTTTTTTGGGTGAAATGTTGATATGTTCCAAAATTGTTGAGCCAAATTAAAATAATTTAGATTATTTATTGGTAATTGGCTATATAGCATAGATGATTGACTTAGAATGCTCTACGACATAGCCTTTAATGGAGGCTTTCCCAAAGTTGGATTTTTGTTTAGCTAACCTCTTTTGTAGTGCTTCCTTGTAGGACCCATTATACCACAAAAATGACATGTATTTTTCATATCCTTTGAAGCCTTTTCATTATAGGATTATGCTTTCTTTTGAGGTCATTTTCCTTTTCCCTTTCCCTTGGCTACAAAAACATGCACCACATTAGATTGTTTATTCCATATGTCCTACTACTAGAGTCTTGTGCAAATCTCACAATTCTCATGCAAAAAATTGCCTTTATTTGAAGTTTCATGCAAATCTCACAATTATTAAATTTTACAAAAAAATTGCATGTTTGAACCTTTGTAAGCATTTCATCTTTCATTGAAAATTTTATTAACATGAGAAATTCTTGATAACACTTGTCAACATTATCCTAGTCTTTATCTGCAACAACTAGCTAAGACTTAGTATCATGGACAATCATAGTTTTGAGGAAGAATGCTTTTCCTTTATTTGAAGGCTCTTTTGAATCTTAAAATATCAAAATTTTGTAAATGTTTTGTGTGTTTAAACCTATGTAAGCATTTCATTTATCATTAATAAAATGATTAGCATGACAAATTCTCGACAACACTTGTCAAAATTGTCTTGGCCTTTACCTACAACTAGTAGCTGAGTCTTAGTACCAAGGACAATCTTATCAAGGCATATTTACTCAAAGATTGTGAGCATGTGTTGCTTCAACATATTGTAGTTTTTATTCCCAAAAATATGTTGGTTTTCTTCTAACATGATGTTGGGTGTATTTACAAGTAAAAAATAAATTTCCTTCCCACTAGAACCCTAGCCACCGTGAAAGAGGACCAAAAACTTTAAGGTTTTTTTAATAAAAACATAGGCTTCAAATTCCAAACTTTGGTAGTCAAGATGTTTAATAGAAATCATTAAAAACTACTTTTGAAACCTTAGATGTCACTCAAACAATCACAATTTTAAACAAATGCCCTAGCTATCATCTTTTTCCAACGAATCCATCAAGGAGGTTTGAGAATCAAAACCAAAAAAAAACCCCACAATTTTATTAGTTCCTGCCTACGGCAGGATAACTACTGCAATCGTTCAATGCAAATGGACAATTAAATTAACCAATAGTATTTGAGAATTTTTTCAATATATATGTGTCTACTATAGTTTATAATTCTATGCATATTTTTAAAATCTTAAAAAAGTTAATTATCTTAGATTCTATTGGCTGAGAATAAAAATAGTAAGAAAAAAAATATTTTTCATTGCAAATAAATTGTAAATTTTGTCATCTCTGTACATCTCATTTAATTAAAACAATTCATGGAGGCAACATGATGCTCGTACCGCAGCCCCCGTACCCTGCTGCATACAACGATTTGACAGTATGCACAGAAAACGAAAATGCATATTTAAGAAGGGATAGTTGAGTTTTTTTTAAAACACTCCTATGCATATTTAAGAAGGGATAGTTGAGTTTTTTTTCAAACACTCCTATGTATATTTTAAGACAGTTTTTTTAAAAAAAAATTTACGGTTTACTGATAGGTAGCGAGCGAGGAGAGCATCATCCATATTTTAACATGTATTTGTAATTAAGTGATTTAATAAATATATTACAAGAAAATTTTATAATGATATTATTTAACTTTTAAAAGTTTAGATATATAGATAATATTATTAAATTTTTATATTATATATAATTAATTTATTTTAAGATGTGTATAGTTAAAAAAAGTTAAAAAATTAAATTTATATGTTATTATTGTATATTAATCTTAATAAGAAGTGTTGATGATATTTATGTAAAGGGGGATTATGGACAACAATTTTTTTGGATAGTCACTATGGTCTATTAAATTTTATTCTAATATACATAAGTTATATATTCTAATTATGATTCAATTATATATTATAATTTTGAATTAGATGATTATTATATATGTGAAAAATTCAGTAAATTGTGGATTTAAGGAATAATCAATCAAATTACTTATAAGTTATTTGATATTTACATCATTATGATTAAATTAATTATTAGTGTATACTTTACATGTCTTCCTAATTTTAATTTTTGAATTCTTTGGTGTTTGATTATTGTTTATTTTTAAATCTTACTATCAAATCAATGTGCTGGTTTAAATTTATTTCATTTGATTATTTTATTGAGCTCAATTGAAAAGTTAAACATTCATACCATCTCATCTCAATTTATTATTTACATATAATTTATACTTAGTTTCAATTAACAAGCACATCACAAATATATACTTCTACTTTTATAAACTATTTATATACACACTATAAAAATAAAACTATATCAATAAAATTTAAATATTAAAAATAATACATTTTAAATAAGATTATATTAAACACAATAAAAATATTTATATACTAAATTATACTTTGAATTTGAAATTTATAAACCATATTATTTTAGAAATAATATAATTATTTTTCTTAATAATACATAATTAAAAAATATATTATAATGTAGTCGTTATCAAAATAAATAAAATTATAAATTCTATAACATTTAAATATATAATTTATTATTAAATTTTTAAATATATATAATAAATAATACTGATTTTTTAATAAATATTATTTTTTAAATTATATGTTTTATTTTGTATTCTTATTTATATAAATGATTATTAAATTTTAAAAATTTCCATATAATAGATAGCTTAAAATCAACTAATTACATAATATAATTCTTATTAATATTAATAAGAATTATTTTTAAAAATTAGATATATGATTTATTTATTTTTTGATCAATAATATATGATTTATTATTAAAAATATTAAAATATATACTTTTAAAACTAATTATATTTCTTAATATAATTTTTTTCTAAATTTGTCATACTAGGGCACGTAGACTGAGACTTTAAAAGATTAAAGGGAGTGTAGTTGACAATTGTAAAGCAAAATTTCAAAAACCTGCCCCAAAATGGGACAAGTGTATGGAGATGAACTAAACACATGCTAACTTGTCAAAATTTGAGTTTTATATATTGTTTTTTTTCTAATAGAGTCATTTTAACTATTTAATACAAACTAAAAGATATGATTCCAATCTTAATAATATTTGATATTTTTATATATTGTTTAGATATTTTATTCTTTATATATTGTTTAGATATTTTATCCTCAAGAAATTAATCTTTTGAATAAATTTGTAATTAGAAGTTTTCTTATATTTATTTATTTATTTTATATTTTATTTATGAAAGGTTAAATAATTTCTATTTTCTAAATAATCACTTAATAACAAAGAGTGTTGACATCATAAAATAGGGGATAAAAGATTTAGTTTAGAAATTTAGGATTGAAAAGATAATTATAACCAAAGTAAATTAACACACATTATCTACATCTTTAAAGATGGGTATAATCTTAGGCCTTAGAACACAGCCATTCCAAAATAATTACCAACATTAAAATTTGGACGAATGAAACAATGTTGATTATTTTTAGGATAGTTTTCAAGGAACATGAATAGACAATATTACCTCCAAGAGACAAAGTAAAAATCAAATTAAAGTTTATCAGACATCACCTTTAAAAAAATAATTTTATTATTATTACAAATGCAATATTATATTATTTGTAATTATTTTTACATTTATAATTTTTACCCATACTTGGTTATTTATTACTTTTTATCATCTCCTCTCTTTAAAACATTTAAAACATTGACTAATTAAAACAAATTGATATTGAAAAGATACAATATTAATATTTAAAAATTATTTATTATCTTTGATTCAAGGTTTGTATTTTTAGTCATGTTGAGATCCATGTAAGTGGACACATAGTTGGTTCAAAGCTATCACTTTTCAACAGTTTGAACATGAATAATGATGTGAAGATGAATTCGCGAAGCCCTGTATGCAAATATGTTTGTTTAAAAACCTTTCATCGCACACAAGCGATCCTTTTCAATTCATAGTATTTATCATTTTCTCATAAATGCTTTACATAATTTACAATTAATTGGGAAGATTATAAACTTGTGTTCAATATACTATTCAAATATTCAGTTTACATTTTTATAATGTCTTCCTATTCCCAAATGATTAGTGTGACATAATTTGTCCGCTATTCCTTAAATGCATTCTCATTTCACCATATCTTACCCTTAAAACATTATACAATAGGCAGGAACTTTGACGCTTGCGTCTCTTGTTAAAAAATGTCAAAGGCATGCATAAAATCTACCTACCACGATTTTTGAGTGAAAATGACTCATTTTTGCTAAAATGGTGTACTTTTATATAGACCACATAATTTCCTACCTAAAAAACACGTGATTTTGAAACATTAAGTTGTTATTTTTAGATTAAAATAACCAAATTTTTTCACAAAAAATTATCATGATTTTCAGAAGGAAAATGTCATGCAAATTTGACGGCGACCCTTATTGGTGTATAATAATGCTTAGGTGTCAAATTGCTTGTGGAAAGTTAGTTATAGAGGCAGGTTGAATATTTCTCCTATATGTATCTCAAATCCTTATGCATAATCAAGCAATCAATCAATGCTCATATGTGCTTGCAATTTGCTCATACATGTTGTTTCCATTTTGCCTAGTTTCCTAGCTAATTTCTATATGGAATTATAGCCATTTCTAGTGTGAATGAAAATGTATTAATTTGTGTGAGTTGCATTTTGTCTAAATGAAGGTTTTGTGTTAGATCATAGATTTGAAAGGATTGTGTATTTGTGACATTCTACTTGTGATTTTGACATGAAGATTGCAAATTTGAGGAGAGATTTGTAAATTGTATAAATATTTGTATTTTTCTTGTTCAAATCAAATCAATATTGCAAAATCATATCAAGTTTGCATAATATTTGCATTCTATTGTGAAAAGATTGTAAAATAATGAGATGATCTAAATTTAGTGGTTACTTCAAACAATATTTGTAAATTTTTTCTTGATTGGTTATCTATTTGCAGATTTATAGTTCTGTTGAAATCAAGGAACTATTTGTCAAATACAATCAATATTTTGTTTTTGTCATAAATTTGTAGCAATATTTGATGAGAAGCACAAATTAAAAATATCTTTGCAAGTTCAATTATGTTGAAAGTAATTGTGTTGTCTCTAGTTTGACTCTCGATTGTGTAGGTTTCAAATCAACTTCAAAATAGTCACATTGACTTGAAATTGTATAGTTATTTTGTAAATAGACTCAATATTATGCTAATTTGACATTGATATGTTATTGTTCGGTCAATCTTTGCAATCATTTGGCCACATTTGGCACCCCAACCCTTGCAATATCTAATTGGTATTCTTGTCTTTGAAATATTTTAACTCTCTTCGTTTCCACATTAAATTGGCATGAAAATTGCTAGACCTTTGTGCTTTTGAACAAGTCAACTATAACTTGGCAAAACATTGTCAATTTGGATGGGTGAAAATTTACAACATTGAAGTTTGAGCAGAAAATTCAAATTCAAATTTGATTTTGCCTTGAATAGTTGGATTTTCCTTTTAACTTGGCCTTTCAACTTTTATTCTTTGTCTTATCATTGTATTTTTTACATTTCATCTATATGTTTTGGAGTTTCTTTGACAATCTAGTAGTGTTGGGATGGGTGATCTCCCGGAAAGTCTCGGTGCTTCACCTCTGTTAGCATCACCTAGATGTAATGAGTGTTAAGTACTTCATTCATTCTCATGAGAGATGGGTTGTTGTGAACCACTACTCATGAAACATGGGTCAATGAGTTTGATTCAAAAACTACACAATTGAATCCTGATAGCAATATCACAATTTGACTTACTGTGGAATATATCTCCTACTTATCAATCAATGAGATTAAGGGGATTTCTAATTAATGGTTCATAAGGAACAACACTTGATGAAGGTTTTGCAAATGGGGTTGCAAGGAAAGTGGGTTTAACCATGGAGGAAACTTTGTAGTTAAGCGTGCTTGAGCTAGAGTAGTACTAGGTTAGGTGACCTCTCAAGAAATCCTAGTGCTTCACCTCTATGAGCATCACCTAGATGCAATGAGTGCTAAGTGTTCCATTCATTCTCATGAGATATTGATTCTTGTGAACCACTACTCATGAAACATGGGTCAATGAGTTTGACTCAAAAACTACATAGTTGAATCCTGATAGGAATATCATGTAGACATGGAAAATTGGCAAAGGCTTAAATCAATCAAAAGGTGCATCAAATCATCAAAATAGCACTAAAATTGATAAATGGAACAAAGGCAATTCAAATAAAAGAAAAATTCAATTAAATGATTAAATGATTAAATAAAGCTTGAAAAGGGGAAAAACACTACGAAATTGATTAAATTCAATTAATGACATAGTTGTTGAAAGCAAAAATCAAAATGAACCTCTTACCCTTCATGGCTAAATTTAATTACTTTAATTAATTAATAAATCATAAATTCTCTCAACAAAGGAAAAAGGAGACAAAATGGACACAAATCACTCACTTTTGTTGAAATGGTCCAGCCTTTTGAAACCATTTAAATGTTTGTCCCCCAATTTAGGGACAAAGCAAAGCCAATTGACCTTACCCAAGCATAACCATGGTTATCTCACTCTACCCCCTACCCTTGGGAAAATCTTATAAATAGAAGGCATTTTGAGGCATTATTCATCCACTGCATATCTTTGAATTGCAGCAAAGCTCTTGCAATTTGTATCCACATCACTCACTTAGCATTTTCATTGATAATTAGCTTCAATTGTTGATCATTTTAGAGATTTTCTTATCAAATAGAGCTAGAATTTGATAATTAGATCTAGTTTGCATATCATTCTTAGTTCAATTCTCATAATTAGAGTGTCACTAGTGAGGATTTGCAGCTGAGAGCCTCTCTTACTACTTCAATTTAGAGAACCATGAGATATTTAGATTAATTTGTGCATTATTTAGATTAGTTTGCTTTGAATAGTGTAAATTCTCTTTAAATCTTGTTATTTCATGAAGGTGTAAATCACTCACACACATATCACAATTTGACTTGCTATGGAAAATACCTCCTATTTATCAATTGATGAGATTAAGGGGAATTCTAATGAATGGTTCATAAGGCACAACACTTGGTGAAGGTTTTGCAAATGAGGTTGCAAGTAAAGTGGGTTTAACCATGAAGGAAACTTTGTAGTTAAGTGCACTTGAGCTAGAGTATTAATGGGATGGGTGACCTCTTGGGAAGTCCAGGTGTTTCACCTCTGTGAGAATCACCTAGATGCAATGAGTGCTAAGATTTCCATTCATTCTCATGAGATATGGGTTCTTGTGAACGACTACTCATGAAACATGGGTCAATGAGTTTGACTCAAAAATTACACAGTTGAATCCTTATAGCAATATCACAATATTTGTGTTACATTTATGTTGGTGTTTCATTTACATATCGACTTTTGAAACCAAGTCAAGCATTTGATTTTGTGTTTTATTTTAGATCTACAACAATTCAATCTTTAATTCATTGTCATTTGATGTGGGAATGCAAAATTTGAATTCAGATTTGGCTTGAGGACTTGGTGGAGATTGTGATCAAGTTCAATAGATGAGATTGAGATTGCAACACTATTCAAGGCAATAATGGAGGATTTTTTTATTTTGTTACACACGCTACTTGGCTTATGTCATTATAGTCATTTCTCACATAGTAGTTTATGTTAGTGTAGAATATATTTTACTAAATAATTATCAATGTATTCCTACACATTACTTTAAGCCACCTTAGGGAGGTTACATGGCAACTAGGACATTGGTCAAACCCATCCAATACATAGGTCACCACTTATTTTCCTTGGTGGGGCTTACGTGTCACCATTCTTTGAGTATTGGGATTGACTTGTATTTTGGTCCAATTACTCTACTTGTATGTAAATATATTGTTCATTCTAAATTTACTCAAAATTTGATGGTAGCAATATGCTTAATTGATCCTTATTTTACCATGGTATGAGACTGAAACTAAGATTTTTTGTTGGTTCTATTTGGAAGCATTTGGTTTATAAAGGCGTTGAAGTTTTTTAGAGATCTTTTTGTCACATTGCCCTGATCATAGGTTTTGGAGGCAATTTTTTTTCTTGAGCCTCACCAAACACCTGGCTGTGTCCTTTGAAACTTGCAGTCTCATTATCCAACAAATTGCACATAAGGAAAAAAAAAAAGAATTTTTGTGAATGACACTCATTCAAAGATTCAATCTCACCCTATTGATGGTCACACTCAACACTTCTCTTCACATGAAGCACTCCTTAGAAGGTGCAACAAAAAAGAGGTTTCACTCATCAGCACAACCGATATTTGTTCCTTGAGTTGAGCCCTTTGACTTGGTCTAGGAGACCATTGATTCCCACCTTTTTAGGTGAGAGATCACTACATTGTTTGAAATCTTTAATGTATATTTCGGAGGCATGGATTATTATATATTGTGTAGAAAAAAATACATGTAAGCGACTTGACTTAGTCGACAGTCCCGTCTAATGGTCTTAAACAGTCCAGTCAAAGCTTCTTTGCAGGGTTAGGTTCGCCTAATACCAGTCACCACAGGCTATAATTTCTCTTTACATGTGTACTCCCTACTATAAATACCCTCCCCCCCCCCATAGTAATGCAACCAACACGTTATTTTTGGATGGTATTATACCATTGTATTTGATTATTCTGGTTGGTTGTTTTAAGACATCAATTTAAGGTAAGTATTTTATTATAATTGTGAAATATTTGTAAAGGGGTTAGAGTATGAGTCATAGGTTGAACTTTTATGGATAGGAGCTAAGGAATAAGAGGTATTTGTTTTATCAAAAATTCACTCGGGGCATAATCTTGACATCATCACTTTTTTTTATGTTGGACCCTTGCATTCAGCAAGACTTGATCTCTAGAAGACTCGTCGAAAACCTTTCAACTTCACCAATAGACCAAGTGCCCATTGACAAAGGGGGTAGTTTTCATTTTTGCATAACTTGGAAAAGTTGTGGTATTTTTTTACATGGAAATACTTACTGAAAAAATATTGTTCATTCCAATTCCAATGAGTAGCTAGAAAACTAGGTTCACTCTCACCTTGGACAATCATTTTTTCTAATTTTAGTGCAGTTTTATTAGAATAGAACATTTTTATGGGAAGTTGTTTATGTAATAAGATTTTGATCAATAACTCAAAATTGAGCACCATTTTTTGCAAAACTTAATGTTTTGACATTTCCTACATGTTATAAATTGTTACATTGTAAAACACGCTATTTTATAAAGTGCCAAAATCTGGGGGCTCACCTAATATTGAATCCAAAAAGTATCTTCATTCATGCACTCCCACACCTTCTTGAACACCACATCCTATGGAGATAAATGATATTGTCTGATAACATGCATTGTGATCTCACAACTACTAGATCAAATGAATGTTTCTCTTTAGGAGAGAAGTTGTGGACTTTCCTGATAGTAGATAATTGTTAATATTTGCATACCATTTTGTATGTATTTGGAGTGCAAAAATGTGCTCATCTGGAAAGGATTCATCTATGATAGGGCCTACATTTTCCTCATGATTCAACCTGGAAAGTAAATATGTGGCTACATTGGCCCTACCAGTTCTATCTACTATAGTGATATCAAAATCTCATAGAAGAAGTAACCATTTTACCAACTTACCATTAACAATAGGTTTTTCATTACGTATCTTATTGCTACAAGATCAATGTGTACAAATACCTAATATCCTGTGATGTAATTCTTGAACTTGTTGATGGCATAAATTACTACCATCATTCCTTTTCAAGTGACTATATAGTTAAGTTCAATTGATTGTAATTTTTTACTAATATAGTAGATAGCATTGTCAATAATACCTTCCTTCTGACCCAATATTGGACCAAGTACATGATTTGAAGCATTGGTACAAATATGGAATGGGATATTCCAATTTGGTCCCCTTAAGATAGATGCTTTAGTTAGCAAGTTTTTGGTGATTGAAAAGTTGTCTGACACTCACTAGTCTAGTTAAATTATGTATATTCAGTTAATAAAGCGAACAGTGGTGCAACAATCTTACTAAAATATTTTATAAACCTCCTATAGTAACACATGTGTCCTAGGAAACTTCATGCATATATTTTCTTGAATGGAACAAGTAGTTTTTTACGACTTCAACCTTTATAGGATCAACTTTTATCCCATGTTGAGAAACATAATGGCCCATCACCACTCCTTGCATCATCATGAAATATTTCTCACTAAATAATGAAAAATTGTGATATTCACACCTTTGTAAGACTTTACTTCAAATTTTCTAAATCTTCTTCATAAGTATCACCATAAGTAGTGAAGTTATCTATATAAAATTACACGCATTTATATGTGAGGTCATAGAAGATACTAAGAACTACCCTTTGAAAAGTTGTGGGGACATTTAAAATGCCAAAAGGTAATATTGTATATGCATGTTCCTCAAGGACATGTGTTCATACTCTTGTCTAGGTCTTTTAGTGCTATTTTGATTTGGTTGTAGTCATTGAGCCCATCCAAAAATGTAGAGTATTTTTTACTTACCAAAGAGTCTAGGAATTGATCAATAAAAGGAAGAGGAAACTGATCCTTCCTTGTTGTTGAATTAAGATCCTTGTAGTCTACACATACTCTTCATTTCCCTCTTTTCTTAGGAATAATTACTCATGATGAGACTCATTGGTTTTCCAAGATAGGGTATATGAACCTAGCACTCAATATTTTTTATAATTTTCTCTTGACTATCTCCATGAATGTTGGATTCATCCTCCTTTGAGGTTTTCTAATTGGTCAAAAGCCTTCCTTAATGTATATTTTTTGCACACAGAGATTTGGTTCAATACATTTCATATCTTGATAATCTCATGCAAATGTTGAATGATGTTCCTGGGGTAAAGAAGATAACTATTGTCTTCGTTGTTCTTTCTTGAGCTTTTTGATAATATTGAGATACTTTCTAGGTGTTATATTTATCATAGTAGTGAGAAGGCTCATGGAAGAAACATTCATGCACATGAACCCCTATTCAGTGATATGGGGAAGCAACTTGTGCAGTAATATTAAAGTAGATATTTATAGTTTTGTATTGATACAATAGGAATCAAAGTATGTAGTGGACAATAAGAACGCACTAATCACATAACGTTATTTAGGTCCCTATTATAATTATTTTGGATTAAATGTGATAAAAGAGCTTCCTAATCTTCTATTTGGAGCACATGACTTATATCAATCATCATAAGAGTGTACAATGAATCCTCCTTATCACCCCATAAGTTAGGCCATATTTTTAAATCAACTTCTGGGTGTGGGTGGGTTGTTGAATATAAGTCATGTTTCTTTGTAATGTTCCAATTTAAAATTATCATTTCACTTGACCTTCATCCTATAAAGGAATCCATACTGGAAATCCATGGTATGCCCAAGATGAGTGGTAGCTACCAATATTAGCCTTAGCACATGATCATGAATTTGGTATGATATTCCCATGAGTCTAATGCTATGACAATGTCTACCACTATTCCCTCTAGTTTTACAATGGAGCTATCTACTAGCTATAGAATGGTAGGGGTTGACCTTAGATCTAATATCTACAAGTTTTGCATGGTTTATCTTGTCATTACATTAATGAAAGCTCCAAGATCAAGAAATGTATTAGGTATTAGTGTGTCATTGATGTCAACATTTACCATAGGACTACCTTGATTAGTATACTTGGGAATAACAAGTCTCTATAGCACAATATGTGCCATATTTCCAACAACATGAACTTTTTTGGGATCCTTCCTCTTTCTACCAAGTTTCGTGATGTACAATTATTTGATAGTGTTGTTTTAGATGGGCACATATTTGATTTCTTGGAACAAAGGAATTATTATACTATTATAATTTAGTTGGTTCATGAAGTCAAGATTAGGTGCACTCATCCTTTTGTTTATTTACCCTCTCAGGAAATGATAGAGTGGAAAGCTCATTGGATAGGGTTATCCTATCAATAGATTCATGTCTAGATGTGAGGCCTTCTTCACTTGCTGATGGATGGAAAACTATTGAAATTTACTCTTCTAGAATTTTTTTTATAAGAGGCGACATTGGAGCATGTAAAGTTTGTATAGATTGTAAATGCACGTTATTAATTTACTTAGGACATAAATAGGGAATTTTTGTATATCACTAGACTACGCTTGTTGAGAAAAGAAATTATTTGGGTTAGATGCAAGTTGTGTTGTAAATTGAGTGGGTTTGGGAGGTGTGGTAGAAGGGTTAGTAGGGTTAGGCATAATAGCTAGTTGAGTGGGAGAACCCTTTTGTTGCTGCTACTAATACCCTATATTCTAGTTTCCCTAGGGGTAATTACCTCTCCATTATTATTTTTGTTGTCAATTTATTTGTAGGAATTTCCAATTAGGAAGTTGGCTTGAAGTCTAAAATGGAGGTCATTCCCCAAGTGGAGTATTCCTTGATAAAGAATCATAGTTCATCCACCCTTGGGGAGATTGATTTTTCCTTGGATTAAAATCTTGATAAGGCATGTTATAAGAAAAATGATCTTGAGGCATGCCTTGTCTTTGGTTATATGGCTTCCTTTGAGCTAGGTAAAAATATGTTAGCAAATTTAAGTTGTCATTAGTGAAGATAGATGCAAACACCATTCCCACCAATACATGTACACCGATAGATCACTCATTACTTTATAGGCATTGGTAGACTAAAACAGATTATATGCACCAGTAGACTAAACAAAGAAGATGCACCGGTAGACCGAACAGAGTACATAGTACCGGTCTTATATTGCATAAAGGGATGGACCGAGTATAAGATTGATACCGGTCGACTGCATATAAATTCGCACCAGATTATGCAAAAATATCTAATTTAAAATCAGATTATATGGAGCATCCACCGGACCTTGAACTGGAGTTAGATTTTTAACAGGAGTTAGTTTTATTTCTACGCGGATGTTTCAAGGTAAACTCAAGATCATCTCGCAAAGCTTTTTGCTGCATGATTTATGGATGAGTTTACAGCTTGTAGGTTCTACAAGTTAGGTTTTAATAAGATTAATTTCTTATATATACAGACTATAGGGCATGAAAAGAAGAGTTGTTGATTATATAGAGAAGGAGAAAGATTTCTTCTGAGAGGAGCTACGGTCATAGAGGTGAAAGGAAAAAAGGATCAACAGCTAGGCAGAATGGGAAGATCAAAGGTATGATCTAATTAGATAGAAAGTGTCAATTAAGATCATTGCTTTTATACTGTGAAAGGATATTCAAATCCCTCTATCAGGGTGAACCCTAATAGGTTCTTTGTATAAATCCTTTAACCGGGTAGCATCTTAGTTGATGTTGAAAGTCCTTTAACAAGGCAGCTCCTGACAGAGTCATGATCTTAACCGATCTTCTACCAAATCCCTTTATCGGGTAGCACTCCTTCAAGTTATTTGTAAGCTCCTAATAGGGTGTCTTTATTACTGCAATAGTGAAGTTGTGAGCTTTGTCTCACCATTGTGTTTTCCTTCTAACCGAGGGTTTCCACGTATAAATGATGTGTTGATCTGAGTATTCCTATTTCTTTTTGTGAATGGTTATTTACATTCTGTTTATCTTGCAAGAATATTTATACAAGTTTTAATTGGAAATAGAAATAGTATTTACTGATTCACCCCCCCCCCCCCCCTCGCTCTCAGTAACCAGTTAGGAATAACAATTGGTATTAGAGCCAAGTTCTCTTAGATATAAAAGCTTAACCACTTGAGAAAAAGATCATGGAGGGTTACAGGTATTAGAAGCAGCTTGAGGAAGCCAATGACATCATTGCCTCTCTAGAGAATAGGCTAAGAAGATCCCTTGCTAAAAGAAAGGAGTTGGCTCTGCAGTTGAGTGAGAGCAATAAAACTATTGTTGAACTCTCTGGGAAAAGTGGATCAGATGAAGCTGAGGAGGCAGTCTCTGAGCTCATGGAGAGGAACCAGATCCTAACCGATCAGATCTCCAACCTAAAGAGGGAGTAGGAAGATAATGCCCTAAGAATGACTGAACTAATTGAGAAAAAGAGGAAAGCTAAAGATGAAAGAAACGGTGTAGTTAAATCATTAACAGCCTCTGAGAGAGCAAGGAATCTGGCAGAGGAAGCTGTAAGGGAAAGTGATCTTGTCATTCTACAACTTCAAGAAGACATGTAAATAGTCACTCAAGAAAATGCCAACATGCAAAAGATTTGGCATGATTAACATGATGCATGCAAGAGGCTAGCAATTGAGTTGTATCAACTGAAGGAATAGATGAAAGAAATCAAAGAAAGGAATGAAACCCTCATAAGATACAATGAAAGCTCGGTCAAGCTTGATGAGCAACTCAAAGCTCAAATAAAGCACAAGGACCCCATAGGACTTGGGTTCAGTGGACAAGACACTAAGGAAACCGGTGAGTCATCTGGATCCAACAAAAGAAAGAAGGAAAAGAAGAAACTGATAGAACAAAAATGTAAAAAGACCTTCAACACCTCTTGCAATCATTGTGGGAAACTGGGCCATAAAACAAGTAACTGCAAAAGTGCACTGGTAAAGCCAACTAACAGTTACTGCAAAAACTATTGCAAGAATGGCCACAAGACCACTGAATGCTAGTCTTGCCCCACGAGTGCATCCAGTGGAAGCAGGGTAAGCTTCAAGGGCTATTGCTATGCATGCAACAATTTTAGAAACAAAGCTGATGAATACAGA
Source organism: Chamaecyparis obtusa (assembly GCA_027943335.1). Taxonomy (NCBI): domain Eukaryota; kingdom Viridiplantae; phylum Streptophyta; class Pinopsida; order Cupressales; family Cupressaceae; genus Chamaecyparis; species Chamaecyparis obtusa. The sequence continues at coordinate 958,116 of BSBK01000494.1, read as the reverse complement.
TCCAAAACAATGGTATTTGGATCCCCATCAAGACTAATATTCCCCAAAAGAAACAAGAACCGGAGCACAACCAACTATGCTAAATGTGGCATGCATAGTCATAATGACTCCTGGCGCAAATCACCTAACAAGAGAAGGGTAAATCCATGGAAGGCAACTGGGATAGTCGGTTACACTTGCAACAAAGTTGGACACCTAGCTAAAGATTGTAGGAACCGGTTAGTGAACAAAAGAAAAGGATATGTCAAACCGATGGTGAAGACCTCGTCTTCCAATGAGAAGAACAAAAGAGGAAAGAAGACCGAGAAATAAGTCAAGAAGATTTGGTTTAAGAATGAATCAAAGAGCTCTGCTGAGGAGAAGACAGAGGGAAGATCATCATCTAGTGATGGTGATATCTCTTCAGCAAACTGAACCTGAAAGGCTTAGAGGGAACCGGTAACCCGTCTACTGTTCCTAGTAGGACTGGTGAGTAACAAACTCACTTAGTCAAGAAGTATAACTAGACAGGTAAAGGTTGATCAACCAAGGTTTTTTCAAAAGGAAAAATCTTGAATACCAGTTGCGAAAAAGGAAAGAAAGCTTAGGTAAGGTAATTAATGTTGTAGTCGTTAACCAATAGTTACCATTTGGTAATTACCGTTATGCCCTAACTCTATATAAAGAAAGGAGAATTACTCATTTTCTTTTACTTTGCGATTTGTGATTAACAATCTATTATGCTAGAGTAATATTCTTGTACCTTGATCATCGTAAGATATTGTTTGTAAGACTGATCAAGCTACTTTATGTGTAAACCGGTTGATAAGAAATGGCATCATCATCCTCTGTTGTCAAGCTAATCAAAGGCAATCAAGTCGATCGACCTAGCTACGACATTATGGCGACTCAGAACAGGGAAAACAACATGGCTGGTGCACTATGTTTTGTGCCTAATGGAGTCCTCATGATTGAAGATGTCACAGCCTTCATTCATGCCAAGAAAGAATAATTGGGAGAGAATTTCATTCAAATCGAGTACCTCTCGCTATGCATAGATGAAAAGCTTCCTGACAAATACGTGAAGCTAGTGTCATCTAGGCTAATCAATGAAGTATGTTATCTGACCGTCTTCTGACCTGACTGGATTTGATTGGTTCTCAGTTGTGTACATGAACTTGGATTCTGGCTCACAAAAGGAGCATACAATCAAATCACCAAGGAAGACCTGCATAGAGTGACTGGATATAGTGATAAAGGGGAAGCACTCACCCTAAGAACCATCTCCAATACTGTAGTTACCAAACTGACCTAGTCAAAATATGAGAGTCGGAAAATGACCATCAATGACATTGAAGATGAAGGAGTTTGGTTTTCATCTGTTGTGATAGGTTATAAAATCTATCAATCTAGTAACCTGAATAGCATATCGGGAGGAGCCATTCATGTTGCTCACTGGATAATGCATGAAAATGCCTAGTACAATATTTTCTCAATGCTTTGAGGATAGATATTTGAGAATCTGAAGAAGCTAGGTATTGTCAAGAAGAAATTCCTAAAGTATGGGACCCTACTGGTATGTCTTTACTTTTTCTATTCTAATTTCTTCCTAGGAATAGGAAAGGTGACCTGGGGAACTGACCACCCAATTATGATCTAGATAAGTGATATGGCCAACCAACTGGGAAAATTTTGGTAAAGTCATGACCGAATACTTTGAGGCATTCCAACTGAGAATGCATGTCAGGGAGAGGATGTCGTCAACTATTGTTGACTTGTACAAAGATGATGTTTTTTTTTGGTGTCTACCGACCACTGCATCATTCAAGCTGTGGAATCGAGAACTAAGTATGCTCCTAAAATGTGTTAGGAGATCACCTCCAACACAACCAAGGCATATGCAGATGCCTTACAAGAAGCTAACCTAGATTTCTCTACTTCCCGGTTTGGTACCTGTGAAGAGATTTAGGAGAATCTAAAGAAAAGGGCACCAATCAAGAATGTATATGTGAAGAGGAACCCCACACCAAAGAAGAAACCAGTTACTGATCAACCCAAAGCTCAAAGGAAGGGAGCACAACTGGTACCCTGCACTCAAGGAGAAGAATAGGAGGAAACAGAAACTGAAGAAACAACTCCTCTAGTTAAAAAGAGGAAATTTGGTAAACCAGTGAAGGAAGATGCACCAAGAGCCAGAAAGCCCACAATTGATGAATTTGTGGTAGGATTGAAAGAATCTGGTGGAATGGGATCAATCAATAGAAGATATCAATTGGCCAATGAAGAAGATAGGAGAAAAATAGAAGAAGTAGTAGTTTACTGTACTCACAAGTTCAACCTCTCTCCCACAGAACTTCATAAGGTTGTTCCTGACGATCTTCAAGAGATTCTTGAAGCTAGATGGAAAGCCTCAATGGACAGAGAAAAGGAGCTAAGGATTAGAGCTCTGCTTGAGGTTCAGAACCATCTCACTCTAGACAAGGCCGCTCACCAAGATGAACTGCACAAGAAAAATTTCCTGATAAAAAGGAGGATCGTTCAAATGCTTATTGGAGAAGCTGAGAAGGTTCACAAGGAAGGTGTGGCAACATGGAGAAAACTTCTTCAGACCCAAAAAAAGGTAGAAGAAGCATGCCAAAAGACCACTGAGCCACCTTTTATTGACACTGGTAAAGGAAAAGGAGTACTTGGAGTAGAAGTATTGGTTAAAGAGAAGAATCCTACCAGACCCGTCATCGTCGACATCACTAATGATAAAGGTAGTGATCAGGCTCGCCCAACCATTCTTGTCTATCCAAAAAAAGGTAAGGCTCACACCATGACTGTTAATGATATAGTTGATGAAGTGATGGATTTTGGAGAAGTAGACAATGCGGCTAGATGGTATAGTGTGCTAGGGGAGGAAGATAAACAAGAAATAATAGTGGCTCTGTTGAAAACATTCTTGGATTATAACAGAACTCCAAGAGACTATAAGTCTAAGTTTCCCCCTAAACTAAACACAAGACTAATGATAAAATGGAGAACTAGTCTAAGATCCAATACTAGAATCTCTAGGGAGACATTGTCACAGGTCAGACCTGGTCTTGGTGAAGATTCTATCAAACTTATGTTAGAGGAAAAATCAATGAATTTGGATACTATAAATAGGGTTGCCAAAATAATAAATAGTTATGAAAATGAAGTCTACAAAGAGACACTAGATTTCTGGCAATAATATGATTTTAGTACTCTAAAGGAAACAGGTCCACAGGAAGAACCTAGGACAGAACAGGAGCCATCGGTTCAATTCACTGCTCGTGAAGAACCTACAACTGGTGAACAAGAAGTTCCTAAGGAACAGTTCACATCAAGTGAACAAATACTAGGAGAGACATCAGACAAGATGACTACTGACATTAAAACTGGTGAGGAAGAAATTTCTATAGGTGAGCTTCATACAGCTGAGGAGCAGCACTCAGAACCACCACCAAAACAAGAAGCCCTACTAGAAGAGAAATTCCAATAAGAAGAGGATGCTCAACTAGAAGTAGAAGTACAACTGGAAGGGGAAGTATAGAAAGAGGAAGACAAGCCAACAGCAGAAGTCCTACCAACAGAAGTGGTAAAACTGGAAAAGATGGTCCAATCGGGGAATGAAGAAAAACAAGAACAACAGAATGAAGAGGAACATGAGTTACCTACATAATAACAATCTGTACAGGAGCCAAGGTAAAAGGAACAGGTAGATGTTCTAAGCTCTTCCTCATCAAAGAGGAAACTAACCTTTGCAGCAGACATAGAAGCAAAGAAGAGAAAGGTTAGCAAGACCGTAGTTGACATAAGAAAAATGTCAACTAGGCAATTAAAGGAGCTGACAAAGAGAAAATAGGACATGGTCCTAACAAATGTCAAGAACATCCTGATAAATTTTGTACCAGATGCTGACATGGATGAAGATGAACCTGTAATTGATCAATTGGAGATTTTGGCACAAGCGATCGAAGAAGGTCTCATTGATCTTGAGACAGTAGCCATTGATCACTATGAGAAGAAGAGAATAGAAATTCTCCACAAATAGGTTGAAGAGATAAAGGTGACTGTATCAACCAATTTAAGGGTACTTCAACAACAATTACAAGTAGCTGGAAGTCTGATGACCAGGACTTCAAATTTTGATACTTTTACACAAGATCTCACAGAGAAGTGATCAAAAACTTCTGAAGACATAAGAGCTCTGTCTTCCCAATTTGATATAAAGAACAAGTTTGCAACACATTTTTGAAGAGAAATGACAAGCCTCGCTCTCATTCTGAGAAAGGCATCTGAAGAAAAGACCAAGAGAACCCAAGATATTATTGGATTTCAATTATTTTTGGCCCCAACATTTGATTTAATGCAACAGATGTTGAGAATCTGATCAATGAACTGGACTAAAAGATTGTGGAGGACATGGAGAACATTATTGTCTCTCTAAAAGCAACACAGAAAAATATAGAATATGTAACCGGTCAATGGAACCCTTTTCTTCATATAGCAAAGAAAGTGTACAAGGACATATTTACAAAGTTACAGATGTAAACCAGTCAGTACAACATAACCCTTTGTCCTATGGAGGCAAAAAGGGGAATATATTAAAGACATTAGAAGAAAGGGAGAAGATCATAAAGTGAAGTGATACATAGTACATTCAACAAGGCATCACACGAATAGGGGAAGTCTATAGATAGAAGAGCTGAAGCACATACACAAGGGAAGTCTACAGGACAAGGAATTAATTGTGATGAGTGAGTGATAGTTTTGCCACCAATGACAAAAGGGAAGATTGTTAGCAAATTTAAGTTGTCATTAGTGAAGATAGATGCAAACACCATTCCCATCGGTACAGGTACATCGGTAGATCAGTCATATTACTTTATAGGCAATGGTAGACTAAAATAGAGTGTATGCATCGGTAGACTAAACAAAGGAGATGCATCGGTAGACCAAACATAGTACATAGTACCAGTCTTATATTGCATAAAGGGATGGACCGGGTATAAGATTGATATCAGTCGACTGCATATAAATCCACATCGGATTATGCAAAACTGTATGATTTAAAACTGGATTATACAAAGCATCCATCATCTTGAACTGGAGTTAGCTTTTTAACATGAGTTAGTTTTATTTCTACGTGGATGTTTCAAGGTAAACTCAAGATCATATCGCAAACCTTTTTGCTGCATGATTTATGGATGAGTTTACAGCTTGGAGGTTCTACGAGTTAGGTTTTAATAAGATTAATTTCTTATATATACATACTATAGGACACGAAAAGAAGAGTTGTTGATTATACAGAGCAGAAGAAAGATTTCTTCTGAGAAGAGCTACAGTCACAAAGGTGAAAGGCAGAAAGGATCAACAGTTGGGCAGAATAGGAAGATCAACGGGTATGGTCTAATTAGACAGAGAGTGTCAATTAAGATCATTTCTTTTATACTGTGAAAGCATATTCAAATCCCTCTATTAGGATGAACCCTAATAGGTTCTTTGTATAAATCCTTTAACCGAGTAGCATCTTAGTTGATGTTGAAAGTCCTTTAACAAGGCAGAACCTGACACAGTCAAGATCTTAACCGATCTTCTACCAAATCCCTTTACTGGGTAGCACTCTTGCAAGTGCTTTGTAAGCTCCTAATAGGGCATCTTTATTACTGCAGTAGTGAAGTTGTGAGCTTTGTCTCACCGTGGTTTTTTCCTTCTAACCGAGGGTTTCCATGTATAAATGATGTGTTGATCTGATTATTTCTATTTCTGTTTGTGAATGGTTATTTACATTCTGTTTATCTTGCAATAATCTTTATACAAGTTTTAATTATAAATAGAAATAGTATTTACTGATTCACCCCCCCTCTCAGTAACTAGTTAGGAATAACAAAATATTGGCCTTATTCATCCTCCAAGGCCTTAAAATTAGGTCAGTCTTTTAGGAAAGCAATCCTTTTGCACTTTATATCCTTCTTTTTATATTGATGTTGAGCACAAAATTTAGTTAAAACTACTTCTAATTCTTCTTGTTTTTTCCTTGCTTGAAGTGTATCTAGTTGAGTACCCATATGGTTAATAAATTTTTTTCTTTATATCAGTTAGAAAGTTGCTAAATTTTATTAAGGAGACTCATGGATCTACTTTCATGGTAAGTGACCATATGTTGTGGGTCTTCTTTAAATTTTCTCTTGAATAATTCCTGGAAAAATTACAAATGTGTTCCCATGGGACTATGTAAATATCTCCTCCCATAAGATTTAATGAATCTAAGAAATCTTCATGAATTCCTTGGAGGAAGGTGAGTTTCATGGTTTCATCCCCCAAAATGTTATGTCTATAGTTGTTAATGTGTAAAAAGAAACATTTCATGCAATCTTCTCGTGGCTCATCCTCCTTCTGATTTATTTGAAAGATATCGTCACTACACATGTATGCTCCCCTCCAATAGTAGTTTTACTTCTTAAGGAACTTATCCTTCATGGAGGTCTAGTCATACACCCCATCTCTTCCTAACCACATAAACCACTAGTAGGTTGAGTCCTTAAGGGTGGTAGGAAATAACTTCAGCCTATGGGCCTATGTAGTATAGTGATAACTTTTGCATATAACATCAAACTCAAAGAATAAGGTGTCAGTGTCCTTAATAAAAAGCCAATGAAAATCAGAAGACAAGAAGGAGGAATATTTTTCAGAGCACCATTCCTATCTTGGTTGACTATAGGGAAGTAGAAGGTGGGGGTGGATTATCATTCATCATGGTGTTGATCTCCCATGATAGGCCTTGAATAATTTTGATATGAATGGGAATTGGTTTGTGAGGATGGATAACCCAGAGGGGAAAATTGTGGCTTCCATATTATTCTAGGATTGTTGTGCTTGTTGAAGGAAATATCATTTTAAGAGGGTCCATTATCTTATGTATACAAAATATATTCTCCTCAATCCATCTAACCTACATGTGGCTTGTGAAAAAAATGGATTTGTATATAATCTCTATGTGGGGTATGGAAATCAAGACACAATCAAGCTAGAGTCGAGAATCCATTTCTCCAAACCACATTAGAATATGGGTATGCCAATATAAGAATATGGTTAACCAACTCCTTTATGCAAGGGGTGTCAACTCAGTATCTATGCCCTCGGGGTCCCTAATCTTTTGTTGCTTAGGAATGAGAGATTTAGGGTATTTGACTTGTAACTTAATAATATAAAGACAAAAAATTGTATATCTAGGATATATCATTAGTGATAAAGGAAGAGTAGAATTTGTGCACTTGGATATTGTATTTGGATCTTTTTTTACTAATGTGGAGAGATCAAACTAAGAAAACCCAATAAGCTTATGGATATGGCTTCCTATAGATAATTAAATATGTTAATCCTTACCATGCTTATTAATAGATTTTCTAAGGATTTGATCAATCACCTTATTAGAAGCCTTACCTTGTCCATTTGATTGAGAGTAATAAGGAGTAGAAAAATGATGTTGATTATGATAGTACTCAAGGAACTTCTTCACATCTTTGTTCTTAAATGATGTTCCATTATCAGAAATCAAAGCGAAAGGTAATACCAAATTGAGAAATAATATTATCCTAGATGAATTGACAAATTACTTTATATGTGGTGAATCAAAGGGGTATTTCTTCAACCCACTTAGTAAAATAATTTGTAGTTGTACAATGATGAAAATATGTCCTTGTGAAGGAGGACAAATTTTATCAAAGAGATCCAAACCCCATAGGAAGAAAGGCCAAGAAGGGATTTGGGACCTTATCTCATGAGTCGGAGAATGAATCAAATTGTTATGTTATTGACAATGGTGACACTTTTTGACAAAGGAAAAAGAACCATTTTCCATATTTTTCCAATGTAACCCATTCGAAATAGTTTTTGAACCAGATATTTACCTCTAAAATGCCGCATGCAAGCACTAAAATGGGCCTTTTCAAGGGTAATGGGAATCTCTATTTTTTTAAGACAATAAAGAAGTAAACCATTAAAGCCCCTTCTATATTAAATGTTAGAAATGATAATATATCTTGTAGAAAGTTTTTGAATTCAAACTCTAGTGTTTCTACTTGTGGAATTAGGAAAAGTACCATCACATAAATATTGAAGGATATGGGGGTACTTTTCATCTGATTCTACATTTAAACAACAAACAACATCACTATAACTATCAGAAAGATGGTGTTAAGACATTGTGTATAGTGAATTAATAGTCCATGAAAAGATCCTCAATGATTGTAAGAGAGGAAGTGCTTTCCATAACATCCACATGTTGATTATCCCTCCGTGGTAAAGTCTCAATTTAGTATAGGAAATATATTATTAAAGTAATGATAAAAAAAGGTCATGGTATTGAGAGAGTTTAGCATGCTTAGCATGACAAATTCCCTTGACTTGTATAATAATTAAATGAGAATCGCCAAATATTCATAAATGTTGAGTTTAAGAGATAAAATTTCTTTCAATCCAATAATGAGAGCTACATGTGTTGTAATATTATTGATGTATAGAAAATTAAGATGACAAGATAAGGGAATTGGCTTTTGTGAAGAAGGTATTAATATAAAACCAACACTAGAGCCAATTCAACACCTAGATCCATCATAGAATAATTGCCACATGTTATTCATATCTATAGAAAGAGAAAACTGATCAAGAAAATAATTAGAGTATCAACAAGAATATGTGGAGGAGCTTCAGCTAAATCACTGGTTTGAAAGTAGAACTTGCATTTTTCAACCCAAATGGTATCCTTGCATATGCATAAGTACCTTTTCCAAATGTTTTTTTTATGTTCTTTAGATTACTTGATCATCACTTGATTATATATTGAGAATTCACCCATCATATGAATTATTTTTAGAGCAATCACCATTATAGAAAATGATTCATGCTTGGAGGAGTGTAGTTGTATTTAAGAGACCTAACATTTAGATATCTAAGATATATACATATTTTTATTTCCATTATTTTTTTACTAGTAAAAACCTTGAATTCCATTCAAAATGTATAACAGATGTAATGGTACCTCCCTTCTTATATTTTATTTGTTTCTTTTGCATTTCTAGAGCAAGGGTTAGGTTGATAGATCTTTTCTTTTCTCTTAAAATTTTCGCATCTGGCTAGAGGGGACTAGTATGTTGAAATATATTTTCCATATAATCTTTGAACTCATCATAAGACCATGCAAACACTTCCTAAAATTTCTCAATGGTTCTATCAACAATTTTTTTGTAGGCTTTAATTTCTCCTATTTAAAACATTATGAAATTTTACTTTGTTCCCAGGTTTATACATTCAACATCATTTTCTTGAAAATACTTGATTTCATTCTTGTAATGATCCTCACTATCAAATATTAGTTTCTCAACTTCAACCATAACTTTCTAGTTAACGAGTTGATTATCAAATTTATCCTTATAGTTAAGGAAATTTTATATTAGTTGGTTGTTTTTAAATAGATTGTCAATTATTGAAATAGTTCACCTTAAGAAAATCTCCACATTACAATGATATGTGGGAGGAAAATATTTTAAACACATTTGTATGCTATAGTTGCTAGAACATTAACCTCTACATTTTTTGACCTATCCACCCATTCGATGCTAATTGCATCAAATAGTTCCATAGTATCCAAAACAACAATATTTCTTGGGTTATAATACAAAGCATGGAGAAAAATATTTCTAAATCCATCTCTTAATATCATAAAAGTGAAGGGTGAGAGAATGAACAAGATTGGGTTCCGCATTGCATAATAGAGGCCCTAGGGTCCCATTTTTATTCTTGGTTAATGTTGTGCATTGAAACTTGTTTGTATTTGTGTGTTCAAGTGCTTCATTTTGATGAGCTATGAGGCCCTGTAATCCCTTGTTTCTTTTGATTAATGTTGTTCATAGAAAATTGGTTGTATTTGTGTGTTAGAGTATTTAATTTTGATGGGATATTTGTGATGCAGGAGCATCTCGGGTCCTTGGCAATCCTGTGTCACCAAAAACAAGTTTGAGTTTTATGTGTTGCTCGGTTCCTTCTTTGATAAGGTCCAGCGGTTGGAAGAGCACCTCACATCCCACAGTGTCTAGTGCGCCTTCAGCAGCCCTTGAAAATATGGAGGACCGAGTACCATTCACACCCGGTCAAAGAAGGAACCTAGCAACACAAAAAACTCAAACTTATTTTTGGTGACACAAGATTGCCAAAGACTCGAGATGCTCCTGCATCAATTTGGTTTTCCCATATCTAATGGTATCTTTTATGTTTGAAGGTTGGTTGTTCTATTATAAAAAGGTTTTGGCACTTTCAATCACAGTTTCTTTAAATATAAAAAATATTCTTATGTCTTTAATTTTTTCCTAGACCACATATGTGTTCTTTGTTTGTTGCACTATAAAAAATGAATTTCCTTGAAATCCTAGGCCCCTAATCACATGCCTAACAATAGAGTTTCATAGTCAACAATATTGTTTTGTGCATTGAAATGTTGGCTTCAATAAAAAAATAGACAATTCACCACTTGGTGAAACTAGGACAACACCTACAACTAACAATCTTTTGAACAAATAAGATTAAAAAATTTGGAATTGGCTTATATTGATTCACTTCCCCTCTCAGTGTATGTGTGATTGACAATTTAAAGATGATCAATTTGTAGCATGGGAACAAGTATTATAGATCAAGTTCTCGAGTGTATTTTAAAGATGTTGGCTACTCATTGCTATCAAATGTTATGTTCATTTATCGAAGGCTCGTGTTTTAGATATCATGTAATATTTTTAAATATTTATAATTGAATTGTTTTAGTAGGTGTGCATAGTTATCAAGTAGATATGCATAAGTATTGTTTTTGTATGCTTGAATAATTGCTTGGATAAACATAGTTTGGACAAGTGTCAAATATGAGTAATAGACAAGGGTAGGTCTTAACTATTAACCTACCCTATATAACTACTTAAAAAACACTTTGACCAAAGCTTGCAAATCATTAGTAGTAGTTTTGTTGTTCGATTATTTTTCCCCCTCTACCATATCATAGTATAGATACATTAGTGTCTTGTTATGCATTAGAATGTTAGATATATTTTGTAGCGCCAAATTCCATCACACTCATCAATTTCAATTTGCTCTAGGCCTTTCGTGTAGGGCAAGGAGTTCTTTAGTGGAAGGAAGAAATGTGTGCTTCATGGTTGGGTGGTAAAATACTTCGATGATATTCTAGCCCTTGTGAGCACTAGCATGAAGGAGATCTTGATTGATGTAAACATTTTCATTCTTTTTTGTACACAATGTGTTCAACCATGTGGTCTATTTGTAAAAAAAAATACTTTCCTATTGTAAATGTTGGTCTTAGGCTTATGTACTCAAACATTTCTATAAATAGATTGGAAGTTATTGTCTCTATTTATATATCTTATGAAGAAGTTGGTTCAATATGTGTAATTTACTATTTTAATATTGTAGAGGCTCTTCACTAAATGAAGCAATGATATTGAACCCATGCTAAGAAACAAATTTCGAAATGATATTTAAATGAAGTGTATGATGACACTACAAAAGAAATTGAGGAAGACATCATTAACCACTTAAGTAATGGAATGAATATGACATCTCAAGAATGAATCTATTTTTAGGACTACACCTTCCTAGTGCAAAAGAAATTGAGGAAGACATCATTAACCACTTAAGTAATGGAATGAATATGACATCTCAAGAATGAATCTATTTTTAGGACTACACCTTCCTAGTGCAAAAGAAATTGAGGAAGACATCATTAACCACTTAAGTAATGGAATGAATATGACATCTCAAGAATGAATCTATTTTTAGGACTACACCTTCCTAGTGCAATAGAAATTGTGACTAAACTAATATAGTAGAAATAGGTCACATAAGAAATTTGAAGCTTGTCCAAATTACCATTTTTGTTCTATATGATGTGACAACTACTTCTATAGAAAACCAAAATAGACCTACAATTAATATAAAGATATCAAGAAATACTATTAGAAAAAAGTTTTGTTCAAAAATCAAAGCAAAATATGAAGAGCCTTCAAGCTTGGTAACCCACCTCATGACATTCTAATTTGATTGAAAACAACTTTAGAAAAATAAATTACCGCAAAACACTTAAGACCTAGTGAAGCATTTATACATGTTATAGTATAAACCCTAACAAAAGCATGTTTAAAAAATATAGATATATTATTATACATTGAAAACTCTATGACTTTACAAGTGCACTTGGCATTCCCATATGTCCGAAGTCGTATATTTTTCTCCAAATATTAGAGTAAAGATTCACAAATTTCTTTATTAAAATATATTGTACAAGATGTACATGCACTTTAAGCTCTCTAAAATGCACTCCAAGTTTTTTGGATTAATCTACATCTTCCACATTTGAAAATTTATGTACATCTAAAAAATTTATTTCTCTTTCTTCATAGATAGATATAACAAAAATATAGAAGAAAAAAGATAAAAAATAAAATATTAATTTTTTATTTCTTCCACTATGTAGTCTCACTATTCTCTTCTCTACAACCTTACCTCCTCCTAACAATTACATAAGGTATTCATGTAAATGTGTGTCCAAGATAAATTAGATAAATTAGATTTATTATATTGAAATTGCAAATTATAGTAAGTCAACACTTTAAGCATGCCTTCAGTTTAAATCTTAACAAATATATAAATTTGGTATTCCTTTTTACTAATTGCAAATTATAGTAAGTCAACATTTTAAGCACGCCTTTAGTCTAAATCTTAACAGATATATAAATTCGGTATTCCTTGTTACTAATTGCAAATTATAATAAATCAACATTTTAAGCATGTCTTCAGTCTAAATCTTAACAAATATAAAAATTCAGTATTCCTTCTTACTAATTTGAACATTGAACTCTAAAATAATTTGGACATTGAACTCTAAAATAAGCCGAACTCTAATTTTGACATTGATATCAAAAGAACGGAAACACTAATCTTAACATTGAGCTCTTAAGCAAGCTGAACTAATATCAAAGAAACAAACAAGAACAAGTATGACAAATCACTATTTTAAGCATCTCTAATAGTTTAATTCTTAACCAATTTATTATATAACTTAATATTCCTTCCTAAGCTTAGTATTAAGCTCTGAAGCAGGCTGAACTTCCATTATAGAGCCATATTTTGACAGTTCACCATTTTAGGCATGTCTTGTAAGTTGAAATCTCAATCAATTAATAAAACAAAAAATAACTTTCTATCTAAATTTTACATTTAACTCTGAAGCTACGTGAACTTAAATCACCATTTTTTAAGTTTAGTATTGAACTATGAAGCTAGGTGAACTTGGGTCACCATTTTTAACATGTCCCTAAACCTCGACGAATTTACAATACTTAATCTTCCTTCTTTTGAGACTTAATATTGAGCTCTGAAAGGTGAACTTCCATATCTATACATATCACCACTTCAGACGTGTATGTGTAAATCTCTGTAATTTATAATAAAAATGTAATTTTTATTGGTCAGTCATATCTCAACATAATCTTCCATGAATATTTCTAGCCAGAATAAGCAGACAAAATTATGTTACAGGTTCTAACAATGTAGCAAAGTCGTTTCCTCTTATTCAATTTAAGTTGGTATTTAGCTGTAAAACTGCTGGTAGTAAATTCAAAGTCAGTATTTGGCTGTAAAACTTCTGGTAGTAAATTTAAAGTAGACATTTAGCTGTAAAACTGCTAGTAGCAAATTGAAAATCAGTCTTGTACAATGAATTTGCCAGTAGTAAATTTCAGTGAGAAGGTTGCTCATGTAACTAAGACCAATCCTTATAGAGTGCAACAGAAATATGAGCAAATGGAGGCGGTTTATGGAAGTGTAAATTTAAATTACAGGGAAATTTTATATATCGGTAAAACTTGTTTACAGTGACCCAATTTTACATCCATTAATGTCGCCACAACGTAGTCAGAGATCATATAAAAACAAGCCCAAAATGAAATTAGTCTCAAAATGTTCATTTTGACCACAATTTTGTCTACTAAACATCTTGCATCCAGGACCTGACAAGAAAACATCTATATAGACCTGTAAGCTGCAGATTAATCCTGTGGCAAAAGTTCCCCAGCGGCGTGGATAAGCGGCGAAACTCAATAAAAGTAAAAAGGATTACAGCCAAAATGTCCGACGAAAGGGGCTGCTGTCGAATCTTCCGAAGCTATTCCGCCAGAAATAAGTTTAGGGTTAACTATATGATACGATTGTGAAACCCTGTATACATGAACTAATAAAGCAAAAAGGATAACTCAAAGAGAAAGGCGCTGTTGAACATCAAGAATAGCCCGGGCAGATTTCTTGAGAGAATGGCTCTCCTCCTCTGTCAAATGTATATTGACAACGCCGAGCACACCTCCTCTTCCCAGCTGCGCAGGCAGGCTAAGAAAAACCTCTTCATCGATTCCATGAAACCCCTTCGCCAGCACAGAAACAGGGTGGATCCTTCTCTGGTTGCGCAGCAAACTCTTCGCCAAATTAGCCGCGGAGTACCCAATAGCCCAGGATGTGTAGCCCTTAAGCTTAATGACCTCATAAGCACTATTAACAACAGTATGATGAATAGCCTCAAGATGGTGCTTCTCATAGGGAATCTGATTCTTCTCCAGAAAGCTCAGCACGGGCATCCCTCCCACGCTAATGGATGACCAAAGCGTCACAGAACTATCACCGTGCTCGCCGATCATGTACGCCTGCACATCTTGCGCATTCACATCCAGATGATCTGCGATCATGGACCGGAAGCGAGATGAATCCAGATTTGTGCCGCTCCCAATCACTCTGTTTGACGGGAACCCCGAGAGCTTCCAGGTAATATAGGTCAAAACATCCACCGGATTCGACACCACCAGGAGAATGGCATTAGGGCTATATTTTACGACCTCAGGCACAATGCTTTTGAACAGGTGGAGATTGCGCTCCACCAGTGCCAGTCTGGACTCCCCATCGCGCTGCCGAGCCCCTGCTGTGATAATACACAGATCCGACCCAGCGGAGACGGCGTAGTCGGTGTCGGCCACGATCTTCGTTCGAGGGAGAAAGGCGGCGGCGTGCTGCAGGTCCAGCATTTCCCCCCTTAGCTTCTCCGCCTGTATGTCTATCAATACCAGCTCGTTTGTTAGCTCCTGTGTTAGAATGGTTTGGGCGATGGCCATTCCTACATTTCCGACGCCCACTACAGTGATCTTTATGTTTCGTGAGCTGGGGGAAAGGGGGCCAACCCCCTCTATCGACTTGAAGAAGCTTCCGGCCATGTCTATACCCAAATCGCCATAGCTCGTGCTTCTCTTTCCCTTCTCCATCTTTTTTTTTAAAAACGCCTGAAATCTCTGTATCTCTCACTGTGATTTGATTTGATTTGTTCTGGCAGATATGTCAATTAATATAAGGCGCACTTCATCCTGAAACAGCCATTGAAACCTAACCCCAAACCGCCGAATCTCAATTTTCCCTCTTCTTCTTTGCCTTCTAGAAGTTCGTGCTAAAGACAGGAGAACATTTTATTCTCCATTGCCCACCGGTGCACACAGACTTTTCTGCTAATTCCGCCTTCTCTCCCCCAGATTGTTGAAAACCGCTTTTAGAAATGACGCATCGGTGTACAGCTTTTACTGATGATGCATCGGGAGCTCTGAAAGCATAAGCGTACACATCTTATTTATTTATTTATTAACTATTATATATGGTCGACTTATAGCAGAATGCATTAATAACGTTATCCTTTCCTTGAAAAAGCTTAGATTTGGAATTTTGGAGTGGAGGAGAAATTTGGAGAATGTTGGGTAGGTAGTTCCAACCTGCCATCTTTAGACGGGTCTTTAAAAAAACCTTTTATTGCACTAAAATCTCATCAATGTTACTCCGTGTCCTCATGCTGTTTAAGTCTATTTTCTGCTTAAAAATAAGCTATGCAAGTATTCTCATGTAATATTTTAATAACTGGCAAAGCAAAATTTGGTTTGCCCAAATAAGTGTCAAGGTGTGTTTGTCTCACATGACTTTTGGTTCTAATCTATGCTCATGGAAAGTTGGTAGCTCACAAGTGGCATTCAATTAACGCTCATGATCAAACTTGATTACAAAGAAAATTAGGTGATCTTAGAAGAGGGTGGGAGTGAAGTTTGTATGTCACCTTACTAATGTGTTGCACTACTTGATAAAGGTCAGAGAATTTTGGACCTAACTTATGATTCTTATTCTCTTATTTGACAATGGCATTTGCTTGTGTGAATTAAGTGCTAATGAGTATCCAACAAAAGTGGAGTATCATCTCAAAAGCATTATGGCCCCGTTTGGTTCAAGAATTTGTCATAAGATGGATTTGAGTGAAATCCATCATATCTCAAATGATGGATTTGAAATTCTAGATTTGTATTTTTGGGTCTGTTTGGTTGACTGGGAAGATGGATGTGACAATCCATCTTCCACGTTTGGTTCTAATTTTAAAAATTAGAATTAGGATTGGTATGTCCCATTGGAAAGAACAGTTTAAGCCACAATCTGCCTGGAAGGAGAAATTTTTTTCCCAACAATCTGCCTGGAAGGTGAAAATTTTGTTGAAATTTGATACATCTACGGGACAAAGCTGTAAAAAATCCCTTGAAACCACCAACTGTAAACCACCAAATTCCAGATCCGGTTGTTTCGTCAATATCACAAGGGCTGCCATAGCAGAAGAACCCACATCAAAACTGTAGAGTCATATTATTATATGAGATATTCCTACTAAGAAGGATTGGTCTGACAAGTGCATCGTCGGAAATCTAGAGAATAGATATTGTTCTTCCAAGTTCTACCTCCGTACGCAGTTGCGGGAGTAATATCAAGGCTCTCTGCAAACAGTGAGCAGGACGGAAAACAATCTGTAAAATTTTACATCCTGTTCATAGAATACTCAGATCTGATTCATAAAAATACCCATTTTCATCTGGAGTTTCTTGTTTCTGGATCTACAGGTGGATCTGTTCAAACCTGGTTGCCAAGTATTAGGCGTTGTATCAAGCATACTTGAACAAGTAGGAAACATTCATTGGGCATTAGCAGATCTATCACATTGTTTTCCGTCCTACTCAATTTCTGTTTAGAGCAGCGGCCACCATTAAAGTCTTGTCCGTCCCAGTGGCTCCTGTGAAAAACACAGAACGTCCTTTGGTAACGATGCTCAATATTCTCATGTCATGCTTTGTGACAATCCTTTCCAACATTTTTAGGCGGCAAAAACAAAATTTGAATGTTAGAATCCACTAAATAGAAAGCAAGCTTTTCAAAACAAATTCCACCTATTTTGGTGGAAGATGGAATGCAAGCATTTCCCTAAAATGAGCATTTCAAATTCTAATTCTACTTGGTCATTTTGTGGATCCAAACAGGGAAGATGAGGGCATATCCCGGATTTGGGTCAGAAATGCCTATTCCGACCCTCATCTTCCCGCAACCAAACGGGGCCTATAAGAAGTGCTATTATATTACCACTTAATAAGAGGAACCACTTGGTCTATTTTCTTTATTGTATACATGCAAAATAATACAATTCTCAAGGTACTAGTTGACAACCTCAATTTGACCATCAACTTGAGGATGATAGGCTAAACTCATGTTCAAATTAGTGCCTTGCAATTTAAATAATTATTGGTAAAAGCTAGATCATGATCACCAACAATGGATTGGAGCATTTTGTGAAGATTGAAGTTGGAATCCAAGAACTATTGAGCAACCACAATAACTTTGTAATGTACACACTAAAATGGTGCACTTCTATGAACCATTACATGCAACGTTGCTCAAGAATGAGGCCTCACAAAACGGCTCATAGCTCTTTATGCATGAAGTTGCAAGGGACTATGTTGTATTTGCTCTCAGCTAAAGCTACAAGCTTGTGACCTTGCTAGTCAACCACACAACGAGAGATTCAAATGAGGACAAGGGCAAGAGTGCCAATATCCTCAAGAATCACTATGAAAATGCAATGCAAACTAGTTTATGTAAATGAAAATGCAATACAACTAAGCTATGAAATGGAAAGACCAAGTGTTACAAATCCCTCCTATTAAGCTATGTGAAGCTAATCTATTGCATAAAAAAAAATCTAAGCTAATATGCCATGACAATGCAACTAATAGAGTAAATATGCAACTAAAATGTAATGCAACAATGAAAGCAAGTCTTCAAAGCTTGGATGCAAGAGTGTCTTCAAAGAGCTCCAATATGACCTAGAAAACATGCAGCATAACATTAGCATAAAAGAGATGGATATGCAAATGAAGGAGAGAGCTCTCCTTTTATAAGAAATGAGGTGAAATGGACCATGGAGATTAAGAGGCAAAAGTCTCAATCAATGGTGGAGCTTGAAAGAGGAGCAATTCATGTGCACAAGTATCTTCCAATAGGAAAATAGGAGTTGACTTTATGTTCATATGAGACAAAAAGTGATTTTCTCTTTTTATAAAATAAGAATAATGTTTTATTTGTGCAACTTAGGATAAGAGGAAAGGTGGGGCTTTTTATTTAATCAAAAGGGGAGGAAATATTTATTTTAATCAAATAAAGACTTAGGATAAATGATTAACCCATAGGATAAAAATCTAATATATGATCGAAATTAAGACTTGATCAAGAAATTGATAATGTTGAAAATATTGATTATTGATAAAACTGATTCAAGATTGATAAATTGAATAAATGGGGCCCAAAGTCTAGGCGACCATTTTTGGGTGCATACATTTGCCCCTCTTTGATTAATGTGTGATCGATCTGGGAACACATGTAGTCAAAGAATGAAGTTGAAATGTGAGATTGATCTAAGATCACAAAACAACTCAGATATGAGGTCGATTCGGGATCATATCCAGACAAAACATAAACAAAGGCCTTTGAACATGAGGTCGATTCGGGATCACATTCAAAGTAAGAGATAAGAATCTCAAATTTGAGCAAAAGCTCACAAAAGATGTCTGAATCAAGAGAATCAAGGAATCGGGGATGAGAATCCCATAAATACTCCCCCCTCGGAATCGAAATTGAAATCAGGTAGAGGAGAGATAGCAAATCAATAAAGATTTGATCAAATCAGAATGAAATCACAATCGAAGATAAATGATAACAGGATAACCATTAGGCAATGAAACATGCCCCAGCGATGAGCTAGAAGAAAAGAGATAGGGCGAATGAAAGACTAGAAAATTGAGAGACATGAAAAGGAAGAAATTTCACCGAAAATCAAATTATGCCTCAAAAAGTCAGTCAACTGCTCAGAAGAAAGGGAAAATTTGGAAACGCGACTTGGATTTCGATTTTGAGTCTGAAAATGGATAGAAAATGATGTGATATGAAAGACCAGAAATGAAAGATATGATCAAGAAGAATCAGAAAATGAGCACAGTTGACCAACTAGTCCGTAGATGATAAAAAGGAAAGCTCTCTCCATATGCAAAGTGCAAAACTAATCTAACATGACCCTAAAAATGCAAGCTACTATGAAAGTGGTTGACTTGCAAGGTCACAACGCTTATAGACATCTAATTATCATCATCGAGCGTTATTGGTAGCGTCGTAAGATCATACAATGCACACTAGCATAACTATGTGGATATGAATATGATCTTTATCAGATAGAAATGTGGAAATCTCACCTAGGCATCAAAGACATATAGGTCAAGATGACTAATGCAGTGAGATCACCTAAGTTTGATATGGCGAGATTATGCTTGTATCAAGACACATGAAAATCAGGATAGCTAGAAGCATGCACTCGCAAAATAGTCAAGGATAATACCTTGTCAATCCATAGGGTCAAGTAAGACCAGCATAAATGCTCATGACAGTTAGGACCAACAAAATATACCCACAAGCAGATAAAGAAAGAAAACATGTTCTCATACCCTCAGTCTTCTAGCTATGCATCATCGAAAACTTATCAGGGAGAGACCACTCATCAAAGAAATCCTCATAGACAGTACACAAAGAAAAATAAAGTCAACATATCTCAACAAGTTGATTGTTTAAGTGCGTGTGTGTTGGTCATAGAGTCAGACTCTGAGTATCACATTTGCAAATGAGCAACATCACATCATACTAGACTGTTGGGTAAGACATCTGATAGAAGGGTAGTGTTGAAAAATACTGTTTGGGGTGGTGTTGAAAAACACTTATTTGTGAAATGCCCCAAGAGACAAACGCACCTAAAGGACCAATGCTAATAGTTATGCCCCCTAGACAAAGAGAAAGACCAAGTCAAATAAGGTTAAGGCATGATGGAAAGTGGTTAAGTGTCAAGGACGCATGCTAAAAAATAGGAGTGCAAAGGCCTCAAGTAGCGCATGTTTCAGATTTTCATCACTTGCAATCTTTTTGCAATTTTTTTTTTTTCAATTTTTTGCTACTAAGGCGTCTGTTTCCAGGTTTTCACCAAGGCACTTTTTCCTATTTTTTGAATTTTTAAATTTTTTTGACTTTTTTGTATTTTTTCAAGACTTTTTATAACTTTTTAGGATTTTTTCAGCATCATATATCAATTTTTTTTTTATATTTTTTCAAGATCATAAAATATGTACAAAGAATGCCCCTAGACAGAATAGGCATCAAACTCCCAAGCAAGATCACATCGTGTATTCCCAATGTCTAAGAAGGTGAGGGACAAGATGGATAAGCAAGCTGGTGAATGAGATGGAAGACATGAGAATGAAGGAGAGTGAAGGGAAGAAATCCTCAAGGTCAAACTCCTCAAGAGTACCCAAGCTAGGGAAAAATTGTTGTCATGTAAAGCGCATTTGGACAAGCAATGAGAGGCTAGCATAGGATAAGTCACAAAAGCACATTGCAAAAGAAGGAAGGATGCAGTCTAAAGGAGTAGACATGTCAAGAGGCTTCATAGCATCGTGTTTTTTTTTATTAGATCAAGACCAGAGGGGAAAATGATAGCGAAAGACTAGAATGAATGAAAGAAAATAAATATGAAGGCTAACCATGAATGGAATGAAAGCAAGATCATCGTAAAATAGCTCACAAGATAGCCAAATGTTCATGTATAGGTCAACATTGTCAAGATCAAAGAGAGAAGATGGAATGGATGAAATATGTAGAAGAACTATGCATAACGCCTGATTGCCAAGTTTTCATCATGGTACTTATCCAAGGTGCCACAAGGGAGTGGTTTTCACCATAGGACAAATTTATTTCTCTTTACTTTTGCTACCAAGGCGCCTGTTTCTAGGTTTTCACCATGGCACATTTTAAATTTTTTTTTTCCATCTCTTTCTTTTTTTCTTTTGAAATTTTTCTATTTTTTGAATATTTTTTCTATTTTTTGGAAGAAGGCAAGCTTTTTAGATAATGCTCCTTGAAAGGATAAACCATGATATGTCAAAGATTCAAAATGATATGCTCAAAGATGCTGAAGGGGAAAGGAAGACGCAGAAGGAATAGGCAAATGAGGAAAAATGAGAGAAGGCAGAAGGATAATGAATGGAAGGAATGTGAAAAGGTAGATGAAAAAAAAGGTAAGATCAACGTCAATACACACCTTGAAGGGTGGCAAAAGGATGGAGGAAACATGAATGATATTTTAGTCCAAGTGCGAACCATATTATGGTTCATTATTGCTATCTGACTCTTCGAAAAGAGGATTGGTGTGCTTGTTATAATTCTCAAATGTGAATGGAGGAATACGAGAAGGAATATGAAAAATGTTTAGTAGAGGTTGTGGTTCAGGCGCATGGAATGGAAGAATGTTTTTAGAAAAAGATGAAGTGGAAGCCTTTGGAAGCTTGAATGTCAACTTCACTTTTTGCTCAGCATGAGACTTTTTCAAGAGAGACTTTGGAATTCATATAGCTTTAAGTGTTTTATTTTCTGTTGATGTGTTAGAGAGAATATCTTCAATGATGGATTTTGGAACCCATACTTGTCTTGTAGTTTTCTTCTTAGATATCTCTTTTGACTTTATGCCTCCATGTCGATTAGAGGAGACATGGTGATCTTCTTTTTTTGATGGATTCTTGTATTGCTTCTTTTTCTTGTATTGAACATTCAAGTTACTTCCAAAAGACTTGGGACTTGTGGAAGAAGAAGGAAAATACGACTGGTTTAGATGGGTGGGTGGATGAAAAGGATTCAAGGGTATGCATCTATGTTGATCTTGAGGAAAGATAGGAGATGGAGGGACGTAAGGACCCAAAATGGATGATGAATTAGGAGAATTAGGAGGGGAAAGTGAAGGGACATAAGGACCCAATATGGAAGGAAGATGTGAAGTCCTTAGCATTGGTAGAGGAGGTCCAAGGATGGACGTGGAAGATGCAAAAAGATAATCAATAAGTTCATCAGCGTCTATATGACAACCAAGGATATCAGCATCTTTGGAGTAAGCATTGGAATTTTCAATAGAATTGTGGACATCTTGAATAGGAGCATCTTCTTTGATAAAATGATTCAAAGCTTGCAAAGACTTAGGAAGAGAAGAAAGTGAAAATGAACATGGAGTGGTAGAACAAGAAGATGGAAGACTTTGATCTTGACAAGTTGCTTTGGATAGCATAAGTGCATCATTTTTTTCTTGATTTTCAATAAGCTTAACATCAGAAGTAACAACACCATTTTTAATAACCTTAATGGAAACATCATCTTTGGAAAGCACAAGTGTGGTAAGGTTATTTTGATCGTCAATAAGCTCAATGGTGCAAGTAGTAGCTTGATCTTGCTTAGGAGATGATGGAATGAATGCAGAAGATTGTAGAGGATCAAAAGAACCATGAAATGGAGAAGATACATCATAAAGAGAATTGGATGATATGGAGGGTTCCTGATCTTGATCTTTATTTATATTTTTTTCTGTATCATTTTTAGAGTCCTCTTGACATGGAGCCACTTCTAAGGACAAGGAAGCATGTTGAAATTGTATGGAAGACTTTGGAAGAGATGCTGGAAGACTAGCTGAAATAGGCATTATAGCATTTAAAGGCTTAGGCTCTTTAGGTTTAGCATTATTGAAAGTATTTGCAGCCAAGTGAAGGTTAGCTTGAGTTTTTTTAAGAGGTAGCCCTTGAGGATAACTATAGGGAACCGCATGAAAAGCATTAGGACTTTCATTGGATGAAGGATTTATGAAAGATTTGGAAGACTTAGAAGCTTTAGGAAGTGTGTGGGTATTGGAGGAAGTAGAGGATGGAAGGGAACCATCACAAGACAAAGGTTCAACATTAATATGATCTTGCTTGAGAGTGAAACCTTTATTTTCAGCATGAGAACATTTAAAGGAGAGATTTTTTTGACATTTGAAATTAGTGCAGTAGATTTTCTCTTCCTCAGTAGGAATATTGTATTGTTTGCAAAAATCATCAAAGAATTTTTCAAATTTAGAGTCATATGGATCACCATCACAGTCTACCCAATACGACTCCCCCTTAGAAATCACAAGTGTACCACGAGGATGATGCTTAGGAATAGAAGTTTCATGGGCATCACTACATTGTCCATCATCATAGTCATCATAGTCATCATAGGTGGGTGTGTCACTCTTTGTGGAAGAGACATCATAAGGACTATCACGTTGCTCTTTATGGTATGTCTTCTGAAGAGAAGTAAGACTCTTGGGAGAAGTAGAAGAAGAATGAGATTTTGAAGAAAAGGAAAATGAAGACCTAGTGGAAGAAGAATACTTGGATAATGAGGAATTCGAATAATGTTTAGAAGAGTCATGATAAGACTTGGAAGATGAGGAATTCGAATGATGTTTAGAAGAATCATGATAAGATTTAGAAGATGAGGAATGATGAGAAGATTTAGAAGATGAAGAATATTTGGATGAGATCATGAGTATGATTCTAGCAAAGGCGTTTGATTTAATCAATTTTTCTTTTATTTTTGCTATAAGTTTATCACCCATGCCATATTTAGAAGAACCATTGGAGGAACAAAATTCTTCAAATTGAGAAATGAGTTCAAGATCATCCATTCTCAAGAGAGGTTCCATGGCAAGGTAGTTGGAATTCATGTTTCTAGAAGAGGAGGAATCAAGCATGGAAGAAGTGAATAGAAGAGATGACTAGAAGAATGTAGACTAGATAATAAGAGGAAAGGAATCAAGAAGAAGAAGAAGAAGAATTTCCCATGGGAATAGAAGACTTCAGAAGAACATGGGAAATGGAGAAGAAAGAAGAAGTCTAAGAGCCATCTTGTGCAATTGATACCATAACATTCATTGAGATGTTGAGCAACATGACAACACCTAGGATCTAAGATCTGGACTGACCAAGGAAGACTGAAAATAGAAGACCCTTGGTAATAGGATGACCTCACAAAATGTCAACACCAAACTAGGATAATCAAAGTTCTCTATTGTCCAAAGAGAAATGAAAAGATAGAAGAAGGGGCTTTACCAACACTATCAAAGAGGTGCTTCAAATCAAAGGGTGACTACCCTTGCACTTTTGAACCAGGAGGTTGGGCTAGGCCAAAAGATAATTGAAATTGAGATTAAATGAAAATTATTTGGACAATAAGAGTACGAGAATTTCTCAAGAATGTAGCTCACAATTCTAGAGATAAACTTTCTCACCAAGAAGAACCTTCTAATGCGATATTTCTCTTTGGCTAATGTGATACTGATGTTGATCTTGACCAATTTGTGCAAAATTTTGAGTTTTTAAGGTCTGATTTTGGATTTTCTGAATGTTAGGGTGAAAATGTCTGATGTCAATCACAAATTTAACAGCATGTGGACAGCTTTGCAAACAGTAAAGGATCAAATATGTCTCCAAACACTTGAAACAAGGGCAAAAGCAACCTTGCCAAGACAAACACTTATGATATCAAAAATAAAATTGCACCTTATGAATGCTACCGATTGTTTGTATGTTGAGAACGTTTACACTTGTATCACATAATCAAAGACACTTCAAGCAATATCTACCTACAAGACAAGGCTCAATACTTACCAACTTAGCCCACAACTTGATGCCCCCTTGCCTCACACCAAGTGGTTGCCCACAAGAGATATTGGCTTTGTCGTGGAAGTGTCAAACAACACAACCAAAGGGACACATATGGTGAGTATCTTGGGGTGATCCGGGTTAGTCCACTTGGATCAATCCTTGCACTAAGAAAATAAGCGGCTAAATAAGGTGGCTTCTAACCTATGGTTCTTAGTAAGGGCTTCCGTTCATAACACCCCTCTTGCTCCTCATGAAGGACTAGGACCTCGCGGCCTCAAGAGTACCTTAAGCATTCTTGCTCAATGCTTTCCCCATGGTCGCAATCCCATGAGCTACTCACATCAAGCGAAGACAAATGTTATGTCTACCAAGGTTTTGAGTCCTTAATATCCTTGAGATTATAGTGAGTTGGAATCACTCGCCACCAAGGAAAATGATGACAAGGTTGTCCCCACTTGGGTCGTTCCTCTTGATTGCTCAAGAGTAGGCCCGCTAAAGGATTCTAAATCTAAATAAAAAGTGGATCAATTCTTGAGGTTCAAGGTTTTTGGTTCACTACAAGGGTGAAGAGCATACTCCCCTATCTCAATAATCTCTCTCAAACACACCAAGCAAAGTTCATTTACCCTCTTGTTTTCAAAATTTAAAGATGGGTCAAGATTTTCTGGTTCACCAAAATGGTGAAGAGCATACTTCTCCTACCACCCAAGAATTCCTACAACAAGATCTTAAGTGCCTAATAAATTAAACAACTAGTTTTTGCCACACTTAAAAGGAAAGCAAATAAATAAGCAAGTTTTTTTTTTTTTTTTTGTTTTTTTAATGCTTGGGTAGCCCTACAAAAACTGTTAGTAGCCCTCTTTGACATGCGATTTTGACAAAATATTCAAGCAAGAGGCACCTACAACCACAACCTGTTAGACCAACAAGGTTAGCCACATCCAAAATCTAACAATGGTTAGCACATGAAACATTAGATAATCTGCAAAAATAACTGATCAAATGACAAAATCTGAAAATAAAACCATCATGGTTGGATTAGGCTCGGAAAGACCTTTCCAACGATATATCATACTTCAATTTTCGATACCATTTGCAAAAATTTCTAAAAAATGGGCACCCATTTTCTATAGTGGCACGGATTTGAAAACGCTGAAATTTTCAAAAAATTTCAAAAAGTTAGCAGAGAACCCGAAACTTGCAAGATAGATAAAATAGCCCAAAAATAGCTCACTGTCAGGTACAGATACAGTACAGACACCAATATCGCGTGATACTTCGCAGTATACTAGGGCGATACTTTTTAGTCTGTGCGATATTTCGCCTTATGCCAGGCGATACTTCACTCGACACTAGGCGATAGAATTCACAATAGCCAGGCGATACTTCTGACAGGCGAAGTATCGCATGATACTTCTGGAAAGTATCGTACGATAGTCTGAGAAAAAAAATAGAGACAAAAAATTAAGCTAAAAACTTGCCGAAAAATTGACGAAAAATGATGAAAATGCAGAAAAAGAAGGGACAAAGCTAGTCTACTTTGCCCCACGGTGGGCGCAAAAAATGTACACACTAAAATGGTGCACTTCTATGAACCATTACATGCAAGGTTGCTCAAGAATGAGGCCTCACAAAGCGGCTCATAGCTCTCTATGCATGGAGTTGCAAGGGACTATGGTGTATTTGCTCTCAGCTAGAGCTACAAGCTTGTGACCTTGCTAGTCAACCACACAACGAGAGATTCAAATGAGGACAAGGGAAAGAGTGCCAATATCCTCAATAATTACTATGAAAATGCAATGCAAACTAGTCTATAAAAATGAAAATGCAATGCAACTAAGCTATGAAATGGAAAGAACAAGTGTTACAAATCCCTCCTATTAAGCTATGTGAAGCTAATCTATTGCATAAAAAGAAATCTAAGCTAATATGCCATGACAATGCAACTAATAGAGTAAATATGCAACTAGAATGTAATGCAATAATGAAAGCAAGTCTTCAAAGCTTGGATGCAAGAGTGTCTTCAAAGAGCTCCAATATGACCTAGAAAACCTGCAGCATAACATTAGCATAAAAGAGATGGATATGCAAATGAAGGAGAGAGCTCTCCTTTTATAAGAAATGAGGTGAAATGGACCATGGAGATTAAGAGGCAAAAGTCTCAATCAATGGTGGAGCTTGAAAGAGGAGCAATCCATGTGCACAAGTATCCTCCAATAGGAAAATAGGAGTTGACTTTATGTCCAAATGAGACAAAAAGTGATTTTCTCTTTTTATAAAATAAGAATAGTGCTTTATTTGTGCAACTTAGGATAAGAGGAAAGGTGGGGCTTTTTATTTAATCAAAAGGGGAGGAAATATTCATTTTAATCAAATAAAGACTTAGGATAAATGATTAACCCATAGGATAAAAATCTAATATATGATCGAAATTAAGACTTGATCAAGAAATTGATAATGTTAAAAATATTGATTATTGATAAAACTGATTCAAGATTGATATATTGAATAAATGGGGCCCAAAGTCTAGGCGACCATTTTTGGGTGCATACATGTAAAAGTGTTACAATTCATATAACCAACATATTTTCTCAAGCAAAAAATCACCAAAATTATCTATTTAGCTCCTAATGTGGAAGCCCCACAATGAAATCCATAGAAATATCAATCAATGCCTTATTAAAAATAGCAAGTGGCTACAAAAATATTGAGGCTTTAAAGCTTTCCCCAAAATTTATCATACACAAATCACAATTAATTGTAAATGCTTTGACATTTTTCTTAAGGTCATTTGAAAAGAAATTTGGAAGAGTGGCCTATAATACAAGAGGAATTAAGTTACATGAATAATTATGGTTTGAGTTAATAGAACTAAAAACTAAATAAATCATACACAATATGTGAATACTTGTCCAATCCATTGGAACCTTAGCACAAATTGAGAGTCTTATTGAAATTAATGAATAATATCTAAATTGTTGGTCTAGTGACACATTCCAACCAAAATGCATCCATCTAGGTGGCTATTGAGATCTAAAGAGAAAACAATGTATCCTCCTCTTTATATTGACATGATAGTGCATGAATGGAAATATCTTCCTTGAACTCATTAGGCAATCTCATAATCAAAGCCCTACATTTTAGTCACCTTTTTTTGTTTTAAGAAATATCTTAAGCTATGGTAATTTATCAAATTTAGGCTTGAGATCCTGATCTATAGCAAATACCAATTTCTAAAATAATGGGTGTTCATTTCTTTTTGATATTTTATTATACCACATATTGACAACTACAAGTGGCTATAAGTTCATCTACACATTCTACAATTAATAACAATCAATAATTACTACATCAAATACTAATTAACCTTGACTAATGATTAAATACATAATATTAACAACTAATATAACAAAGTAGCAATGTACCTTGCTTGAGGTAGTTGCACTAATTCACCAAAATGGATTGAAAATTAACAATCAATTATTCATTCAAGTCATCCCACAAAAATAGACATAAAAAATGTTTGATTCAATTACTTGTTTTGGAAAGAGAAATACAAACTACTTGGAAATTCATATTACATTTTTTTGAAAAATATTACAATGTTAAAGACTGGCTAATTCTAATCAATTTAGACGTATGACTACGATCGTTAGTCATTCTTATTAAGTGGGGAAAGGATCATTCTTACAAAATATAACTAGAAAAATTAGAAATAAAATCCTAACACCACTCTTCTAGTGTCAAATGGAGAATCCAATGTTGAGAGCCCATGTGAACAAGTGGTAAGATCATGCAATAGAAGGATGTTTCCACTAGTTGATGTCTAAGAGTCATTGCTCTTTTGAGTGTACAATTTTTCCACCACTTGACCAACTTAGGTTGTACAAGGTAGTCCCATATTACCACCACCATATGTAGATCCAAAAATAAATGGCTGGTGTTGTGGACTATAAAAGGGCCTTTCCTTTCCTTTTTCATAATTCATCATTCATGAACAACAAAGTTTTAACTTGAATGCCCAATTGTTTTGGATGCAACCACATCAACTCCATAATTTTTATGCATCTTTTTGTACACATGTGACTACTTGACTATAGTTGTTTATTCCATTCATTGTTTGTTGCAAATCCTTTGTCTTTAGGAACTCTTGAGGCTACCTATTGGAAATTGGTTTGTCTTCTTCCTTCTAAATACATAGTAAGTTAATCTTTCCCACAAAACACTCATCACATATGCCAATACTTATCAAAACATTAACAAGTACATATAATCCTTTAAATGTATATGTTTTAAAACTGGTACAAAAATGTTTAAAATATTTACCAAGTCATAGGAAACATTAGAACATAGAGTAGTTCAACTTAAGAGAAAAATAAGAACCTCTCACAAATATCATGAAATTCCCTAAGACAATAAGGGAGAAGAGCCAATACATGTTATAGTAGGTGGACAAAATAGACCCTATAGTGGTGCACTAAAAATGTCCCATCAATGAATATCCCCACAAAGATGCCTCTAAATTTCAAAAAAAATAGTCATGTGGTGCCACATCAGCACACCATTAAACATGACTTGGTGCATGCCTATTGGTATTATCACTTTTTTCGACCATTTTGGACACCTTCATAAAAAAACATATGGATGTGGCATCATATTTGACCATTTCAACTTGAAATTTTATTTTTAAGTAGGGGACTTAACAAATATAATGGTATAAAAAAAATGAGAGTAATTTGAAATATCCACAAGGATTTTGAGAAGTGTGGATTTAGGGTGAGCATGTACTAGCTTCTCTCCCCTACTTGCAACCGTTATTGAATCTTAAATCTTCTATTTAGACTAACACTTGCACCAAATTAAGGTGCAATGGTTATATTGATAGTAAATTATATTTGAATAATATATGAAGGGTACACAATCGTAGAATGTAAAAACTACATTTGTTAGTGATAACTATTTTTAATGTAATTGTATTTATTTTTAAATATAAAAATATAAATATCACTAGATAAAAAATAATTTGTAAAATATAAATGCAACAACTAGTGGGATTTGAACCTTGATGGAAATACCAACACTAGACTAATATTAGTAATCTTGATAACTAGGAGATATCTTCCACAAAAAGTCAAATTGTGATATTGCTATTAGGATTCAATTATGTAGTTTTTTTAGTCAAACCCATTGACCCATGTTTCATAAGTAGTGGTTTAGAAGAACACATCTCTCATGAGAATGAATGGAACACTTATGGAGTTTCCTTCAAGGTTAATCCCACTTAGCTTTCTACCCCATTTTCAAAACATTCCACAAGTGTTGTGCTTTATGAGCCATTCATTATAGAGCCCCTTTATGTCATCAATTCATAAGTTAAGTTTGCTTAAGTTGGAGAAATACTAGGATGTGTGACCTTCTAGGAAGGCCCAATGCTTCACCCCTTTGAGCATCACCTACATACAATGAGTTCTAAATGTTCCATTCATTCTCATGAGAGATGGGTTCTTGTGAACCATTGCTCATGAAACGTGTGTCAATGAGCTTGACTCTAAAAACTACACAATTGAATCCTAATAGCAATATCACAATTTGACTTGCTATGTAAAATATCTATTACTTATCAATTGATGAGCTAAAGGGCTCTATAATGAATGGTTCATAAGGCACAACACTTGCTAGAGGTTTTGCAAATGGGGTAGCAAGCTAAGTGGCCTTAATTTTGGAGGACACTACATGGTTAAGTGCACTTGAATTGGAATGGTTGACCTCTCGAGAACGCTCGATGCTTCACCCCTATGAGCATCACCTAGATGAGATGAGTGTTAAGTGTTATATTCATTCTCATTAGAGACGAGTTCTTGTGAACCACTACTCATGAAACATGGGTCAGTGGGTTTGACTAAAAAAAAAACACGATTGAATCCTAATAGCAATATCACTAATTAGTCTTAAGAGAGAAAGTGTTAGAAAAGGAGGCTAAACTTGAATATGTACCTACAAAGGAATAGATTGTAGACATCTTTACAAAACCATTGTGAAAGGACACTTTTGAGTATCTCAGGGGGAACCTGGACATTCTAAATCTTCCTAGTGCTTAGTAAATGCACCGAAGTGTGCATTGTTCTATTATATTTAATGATTATTCTTTTTTGGATCAATGCTTAGTTGATTACTCTAAGGGGGGGAGAGACTTTGTAAGGGGGATTCTTTGGCCCTTTGTCATTGTTGTCAAAGGGGGAGAAGAACATAGAAAAGGAATAGAGGACTTTGATGTTGATATATTTTGATAAAAAATATTTTCTTTGTTATTGATGAATGTTTCCATCAATGACAAAGGGGAGTTTGTTAGAATGTGATGTTGATTCTATCTTTGTTTT
This sequence comes from Chamaecyparis obtusa, assembly GCA_027943335.1. Taxonomy (NCBI): domain Eukaryota; kingdom Viridiplantae; phylum Streptophyta; class Pinopsida; order Cupressales; family Cupressaceae; genus Chamaecyparis; species Chamaecyparis obtusa. Next base: position 926,771 of record BSBK01000494.1, on the reverse strand, counting down.
CATAAATGGTTGGCATTGATGTCAACATATCCTATGCATAGATGTGGATTGGATGTTTTTATGATTCGGTAGACTGTGATCTAGATGATGTACCATAAAGATTTATCTTTAGTCGTGTCAGTGTTGGTCCCATTTATCTTGCAACATTTAATATGGTTCATTTGTTTGGGTTCAGTCATGTCTGGAAAGTGATCATTATTCTTTGGTCCAAGTATTTGCATTGTAATGTATAGATCCTATTTGTTGGTTCTAAAGATCTTGGTGATGGTGTAGTGTGTTGTTGTGAGCAAGGTGTGTTGTATTGAGTGAGGTGGTCCATGTTTCATTCCTTACTACTGTATGAATGCTTCAGTGTGACCTATTTCAAATTACATTAGATCAACCTAGTTGTTGGCATGACATGGTATAAGACAACGATGATTCTATTTGATGTAGTATGTTTGTATGTGAGTAATATATAAAGTGATTTTGAATCTGGCAAGGGAAGATCTATGCATTGATGTATATGCGAGTTGGTGAAACCGGTAGTTGATTGTTATATTATTTCTATGTTGCTAGTTATTTGTGATAGTTACTTCAATGGTGGATTCATTTTCATTTCTTATATTATGGAAGTGATCCTATTTGTACTAGCAGTGATCATTTCTATTTTCAAGGTTAGTTCTATTTTTTGGGTAGAGCCCTTTTAAAAATCATCTTAATTGGTGTTCTTTTCATGAGAATTAGCTTCGCTATGGTTTTTCCCATCTTGGGTTTCCACAAAAATTTTGGTGTTCATTGTGTGGATGGTTTTTTGCTTTTATGTTCACATATGTTAATTATAATTTTTTTATTGCTTTAAGTTATATAATGGATTGAAAAAGGTTAAGGAAATTGTTTGATTATAAATATTTCACCACTCTCTCTTAGTTATTTGGCCTATTCAACAATAACTTGTTAGCCCATCAACTCCCTTTATAGGGTAACTGCACCAAGTTGTCGGTTAGAAAAGTGGCCACATGAAAAAAAAAACTCAAAATTTTACAAAACCCATGCGGGTTATTTGAAATTCAAAATATTTCATCTTGGAAAAACTGATCCATGCCAAGCCTAAAAATAATAATTAAAAAAACTTAAAGTTCGTCATAACCTGTGTGGGTTATGAAGAACTAAAATAATTTCTTCATTGAGTTATGAATAACTAAAAAAAAATCTTCATAACTCATGCGGGTTATGAAGAACTAAAAAAAGTTCTTCATAATCTACATGGGTTATGAAGAACTAAAACTTATGCAATCTTTTTGTTCCTCATAACTTGTGCGAGTTCTATATAACTAAAAGCTTTCATGTGGGTTATGTAGAATTAGGAGAGAGAGAGAGAGAGAGAGAGAGAGAGGGGAAATGAGGATATATATATATATATATATATATATATATATATATATATATATATATATATATATATATATATATATATATATATATATATATATATATATATATATATATATATATATATATATATATATATATATATACACACATACGTAAACACATATTATATATGTATGTCTATACATGTTTAGTAAATTCTAAGTTTACAATCTAATACATTTTTATATCTTCATAACTTGTGCGGGTTTTGTAAAACTCAAAAAATGATGGTTTTAGTTGTACATAACCCACACGAGTTATGTAAAACTTTGAATGGTACTTTTTATTTTTCAAGACCTAAGCGTGTTATTTTACACATCAAAACCTGTATGAGTTTTGGCTTGGTAAAAAGGTTGGAAAATGACCCTAAAGCTTGCAAGCACATTTTCTCTCCATTTTGTCTCTTAACATATTTTTTCATCTTCTAACATGATTTCTTGACTTCATCATCATCAATTTTACAAATGATCAAGTGGGTATCTCTAAAGTTACCACCATAATCTCACACGTCTTCTCATATTTCTAACCATATAATTTTTTCTATTTTTGGACAATATTAGCATTGTAAACTTTAATTTTCTTTACCAATGCCTTGACAATCCTCACAGACATATGTCTACCATTTTTAAAAAAAAATTTGATCTACTTGACCAAATCTAAAACAAATTACATATTATTGTTCTACACTAGATTCTATACACTTTTAAAAACATATTTGTATTTTTTATTATTTTGATGGAAGTTATTCCCAGTGTAAGAATAGGTACTAGATTTTCAGGATGCAGTCACTTCAAAATATCTTATAAAAAAATACTCAATGAAAAATTACAAAAAAATAAACAACTTCTAGATCTCACTCTTACCTATCATCCTACCAAAGGGTTTTGCAAAATACTAAATCTAACTATATATTTTGTGAAGCGCACAAAAATAGCTATGTTATATTTTTTTGAAACAATCAAGAATAGTTTTTCGTGCATGAGAAGTTTGACTCTCTTAATATTATCTATTTTTTTTAATAAAATTTAGTAGTTTAGAAACTAGATTCAGAGTACTATAATTCTTATTCTTTGTACAACTCCTAGTTTTGAGTTCATCACCCTCAAATTTCTCTTTGAAGTTCAGGTTTACCTGATTTCAGAAAGAAAAAAAAAGTGGCCACTTATACCCCCCTTTTGTACACCATCTTAGTTCACTTACCCTATACCAAACACTCTTTTAAGATGACTTAATTAGCATAATACAACTTGTTTTTTACTTTTCTTACTCTCTTTGCATGGAACACCTAGCATAACACAAATTGCTAGCCGGTGTAATTCATGGTTTTCTCTCTCTCCTCCATGACACCATAGTATAATACACCTTGTTAGTTGCTTGGTTCATGGATTCTTGTCTCATCTTTGATGTTTTCTCTTCTTCTTTCCATGTGATTACTTGTTCTCTTGCAATAATATTTTGAGAATGATATTAGCAGTTGAGACATTTTGATTATTAAAGTCTCTTCAACTAGTTGAATTGGGGCCTTAGTTTTTGTTTTAGATTTTCTTTGTTTGGTTTTGTGTTCCCTTGCATGTGGTTGTATGAGTTAATATTCTTGGTTTGGGGGCTTATTCCCTTAATCTTAGTGTTTTCTTATCTCTTTGAGCCACGCCTGTGATTATCTCCCTCTCTTTATTTATATTTCTTCTACTTTATTGTGAGTATGTGTGTAATCTCATACTCCCGCTAGTGTGGGAGATAAATGTAGAGTTATAAATTATATCTCTATATAATTTATTTCTTCCCTAAGCCCTATTTTTGCATGTGTAGCCTCTCGCATATGTTTTCTCTTATCAAACCTTGATTTTGCACATATTTTTGGCATCCCCACACCAAGTAAGACCTCTGGTCCAAGTTTGGCTTTGCTTTGGGTAAACAAGGATGACTTGGAGGGTCAGGGGAAACTTTGACTTGCCCTTGTCTATTGAGTTTCTCCTATCCTTGAGAATTGGCCACAAACTTTAATTGGGTAATGATTATTTGGTTTTAGAAGTATTCCTAGATCCTCATTGGCCTCCTTCAAATTTTGCACCTTGAAATAGCTAGGAGAGGTAAATAAAAAACTTACCCTTTTATCTTGGTAAGCATTGGATTCAAATAAATGAAGAATTATCTTCATCAATAAGTAAGAAATCAAGAATTCAAGGCACTTCATCCCAGCATATTATTCATTGTGGCAAGCTTAAAAAATCTTAATGCAATCATGTCTTTTATGTTTTTATGGATTCATGCTAGTGTATCAACACTTGTGATCACATTCAAAGAGTATTGCATCATCAAGGCATAAGACATCTTGTTTCCAAGATCTAACCTATAATATATATCAATATGCTCTCCTTTCAAGTACATTTCATTTTGATTTCATTATTGATTCCAAAATGGGGGGTTTCCTTAGGCAAACCCATTTCTACAAACCTTTTCCCTCTTTTTTGTGTCTAGGAATAGGTAGCACCAGTGCAGAAGGAGCTATAGAGAGATGAGAATGGGAGTTGCAATCTGCAAGTCATTTTGTTAAAAAGTGTGAAGACAAAGGTGACTTTAAATTGCCCATGTCCTGGACCAGGGTGACTTTGATTCACCCCTATCCTCCTATTTTAATTTGAATTTCAGTTTAGAGGTTGGTTGTAGTATGTAGAACTCTTAGATATGGTCCTAAAATTAGTCTTTCAGTCCACAATCTTTCAATACATGTAGAAAAATATTTTCCATCTATTTAGCCCTAGATATTGTATTTCTAAATTTTATTTCTATAGTCATAGCTCTTCAAGGATCATTGCATCCACCTAGTGCTTGAGCCTTCTTAAGCATAGTAGATCATTTTTCTTCCAATGTAAGAGGAGATAAGCCTAAGATTCCTAGTTTGACCACACATTCTAGTGAACCCTATTTCTTACCTTACAATTTTTTTTCACTTTCTTCTCTAGATTACATCAAGATTTAAGGATTTTTTCCTCAGTCTCCAAAATCATATGTCAAAGCTAACAAAAATTTGCTTTTGGCTGCAAAATTACACAAGAGAGGAGTAAAATTTGCTCCTTTTATATGGGCATATGAAAAACTAAGGTTTGAGAGAGCCAACTCTACTTTATTCCTCCCATGTATAGAAATGAGTTATAAAATGAATGTTTTCTTGAGAAATACAATGGCAATGTATACCCAGGTTTTTTTAGTTGGAAATTTTTTAAAGGTTTTCATCTCCCCAAGCCATTATTCAATTATATAAAGTGTAATTTTGAACCTCTTGATTGAACCTCATAGTCAAGGTTCAATTGTTCAATGTTCATTGAACTTGAACCTCAACTGAATATAAATTTGGAAAGTACAAAACAGGTTGGCGGGTGTTGAACTTAAACCATTGTAACTTCAGTTTGGTTCAAAGTTCACAATTAATTGTACATGAAAGCATAAGACAAAGTGATGAATGAAGGGAAATAATGGAGAAAAATGAATATTCTCGGTGAAGCCTATAATTTTGAACCTTTTGATTGAACCCAAGGTTCAAAAGTTCAAGGTTCAACAGTTCAACGGTTTAGGGTTCATCATGCATGAGAATATAAAGGCAAAGTGATTGAAAGGAAGCATATTCTAGGTGAATTTTATATTTTTAAAATTTTTGATTGAACCCCATGGTTCATAATTTTAAGGTTCAAAGGCTCAATGACTCATTATGTGACAGTCAAATTCTGCATACATATCTGCTAGTCCAAAAATGCATCCGAAGAAATGTTGCATATTATTTAAATTTGAGGACAACCCACCTAATATTTTGGTCTTGAATACTCCCATATTTAATTTTATGACCATACAAGCTCATATGATATATTATTTTAATACTTTCTCAATACATCAATATGGTTAGCAGGGTTAGTTTACAAAGGAAGTACCCTGATTTGGTGAGTTGTTAAAAAATGGTTAAAAACCCATATGTTATTTTAATTATTATAACTTCTCACAAATTTTCACGACCTTGAGATGCCTGATTAACCCGTGGTGAATTCAATAAAATATGGCTACAGGTGAAATTAACATTTTCTCACTCTTTTATGTACATTAATTTAAAACATTTTAATAATGTTTTAAATCTATTTGAGAGAAGCAATTAGAGGGGACTTATTTATTTCCCTTTATCAAGAAACAATTATTAAAACTAAATTGAAAGCCTCAACAATAGAGAGGCTATAGCAACCTATTTGGGTTAGGCTTCCTCATCTCCCCCTCCATCTTTGGATTGATTCCATTCTGGAGACTATGGGGGATGTTATTGGGGAAATGTTAATGGTGGATGAGAAATCTTCTGATTTATTCCACTCTACTTATGCTTGTATCCTGGTGGATATAGATACCTCTAAAGGCATACCTTCAGAGATTAAAATTTATTCTCCTCGGGGTAGAAGCTGGATTCAGCAATAGGACTATGAAGGCCTTCCCTTCAGATGCAAAAGATGCTTTAAGACTAGTCACGTTGCTTCTCAATGTGATCTTTAGAGACTTAAAAAGGTTTCTTTGTGGTGGAAGGGTGTCTCCTCTCAGCACTATATGGTGGAGAAGGTGTCTTCCCATCAGAGCTTCTCACAGGTGGTTGACTAGGATGTTGATGACCCTATCTCTGCTAGTCCTCTGATTGGTTTTGTTCCTTCTCCTTCTTCATTGGCAGGAGATGTCCGCCCTTCTGTTGGTCCTCTTCTTGATTCTTTGTTGGATGGTGTTGGGGCCCTTGCTGGTAGCTTGGTGGGTGTTGTTCTTGCTATCCTTGCTAGGGTTTCATCTGGTGTTGGTCCTGATGTTTTTGTTCCTCCTATTGTCATTCCCTCGATTGGGAGTAATGATGGTTCTATGTTGGGTGATTCGCTAGCTATTCCAACACCTCTGTTGGGTGTTGGTTCTTCAGTCTTGGATTCATAGTGTTGGTAGGATGTGGCGGCTAGATTTGAAGATGGGTGGATCATTGTTAAAGGGAAACATTCTAAGAGATCTCCATCCTCTTTTGACATGATCCTCTGGTCCCATAAGAAGGGATCAAAAGTTTAGTCCCCTTCCTTTGTTCTGCTATTTTCCATTGTTTTATCTTGTGTAATAGAATGGGGTGTTTTCTTAGTGAGGGGTTTGGGGTGTCTAGGCCTCTGTTTTGGCTGGACAGTCAGGTATCTTTGGAACTCTTATAGTTTTATCTGAAGTTCCAATATTGTAAAGGGTTTCGGGGCACCTTCAAAACCTGTTGTTATCTTAATAAAAAATAAGAGAGGCTATATATTTAATGGAAAGAGAGAGAACGAGGTTAATAAATTTTTTTTTTGCTATAAAGAAGAGGGAAACATATTTCTTTGGGTTGTACAATTTTTATTTTACAAAAATATGGAGTCTGAGCTCAATTTTGTGTTGAGAAATAAAATAGATACAAATAAATATGTGTGTTTATTTGTGTCTTCTTTAGATTGCAAATTCCTATGTGTTTATGTAATGTTTTTCAATGCAAATTATGTTATATCAAACCATGTGGATCATTAATTCTGAATATTTGAATTCAAATTAATTAATCTATTGAGAAGAATTGATGCTCATTCTTTTCTTGTTTTTTGTCCATGAGTGTTGGATAAGTGATCTATGTGTTACTTTTCTGCATTCATTTAATTTTGAATTTAAACTTTTACATCTATTTCATGGCTATGAGTAGATGGTAATGTGCCTTCTTTATCTTCTGGTTAAAGGCATACAATATATTTCCATTCATTGCATAACTTTCAAAGTTAGTTGTGCCTTGTAAAACAAGCAGAGAGCACTTGCAATTGACATTACAAGTTACTAAACTATTGGTTGTCTTATGTCTTTCAATTCTAGCCATTGTAAGTCAAGTTTGAAGATATTTTAAGAAAGTCAAATCTATTAACCAACACAATGGAAGCATTCATGACATGGAAAACCAAAATGTTTACTTACTTTGCAGATCCGATGAATAGGATTATTGACACTCCTAGTGATATTGCAGTTCTAAAAAGGTATAGAATCATCACCAACAACTTGAGAAGTGATAAAGAAATAAGAAATCTATGGAATGGGATCCACATATCAATACAAAGGAGTGCATATGAGTCTATTGACCAAACTACCAAGATGTTGATGCTTATTATAGACATAGATATGGAGTTTTACTAGGTGAATTTCTACAAGAACATTTCTCAAACACATGAAAAGGCAGATCAATGGTGGGAGCATGTTTTCTATTTGTTCTAGATTTCTTGCAAATACTTTCTCATATTGTAATTTACCAACTTCTTAGTTATCATCATAAACCCTTGTAGATATATTTTCTCTGAGTGGTTTGCTAATTGTGACGTGTTTGCATCTTGAATGTTGTACTTCCATATTTCACAAAGCTTCTACATTTACTAGCAACAACAAAAACACAAGGCATGAAACTGACTAGTAAAAAATTTAGTGCGAAACATTTTTTCGATGGGAGGTTTCCCACTTAAAAAATATTATTAGCTAAATATATTTTCTTTTCAATTAAGGCTTAAAGTTCATTAAACTTGGTGAAAATTTTATATTTATCATGTATTAAATAAATCTATGTGTATGTAAAGGTATCATCAAAAAATGAAACATATTATTGATATTTACCCATATAACCCACATCGACTAGACCAAACACATCCAACCAATTTATTTCCAACAATCTCTTTATAACTTCTAATAGGAAATGAAGCTCTATTGTGTTTACTAAAATATACTACTCACATAGATCATTTCTATAAATAAAATAATGAAAAAAAACTATCGACTAATTTTATATATTATTAATTATAGTCATAACACCTTTATTTATATGACCCAAATGTTGGTGCCACAACATACATGATTATTTTAAGCTCGCTAGTTTCATGGACAATTTTACAGTATAGAGGAATTCAACCTAAAAACGGTCCCAATATAGAATCTTTTATTTATCACCAAGTTTTCTCTCACCAAATCATAGCTACATTTTTCATACATTAAGCTAATATGAAGTTTTTGTGATTTACAACCTTATTGTAGATGTGAAATGAACTATGATTAAAGAAACTTAAATTGTGTACATTGGAAGTAGTCAATAATATTCATGAGATCTATCTAATAATATTCATTGAAGTAAATAAAAAAGTATGCATATATAAGACTACACAAGACTCAAATTTTACATGAGAAACCTTGGAGGAGAAAATACACCACTAGAAGGCATTTAGAATTATATACTCTAAATCAAATATTTAATACAATACGACCTTTTACAAAGTCTTAATCTATAACATCTTTTATAACTGCTCCAGTGTTTACAAAAATAGTGTTCAATCCAATGCTAACCTATTTAACTTGTACAACTATCAACTTTGGTGCCTTCAGATGAGATGATAAATAAATGGCGACATGGAAATTCCAATTGTCTAATTGTCCAACCAACACATAGAATACCAAAAACCATTCAATTATATTATGATAATGTATTATGATACCAACATACCACACAATCACCAAACATGATATCTCTAGGTGATAATCATCTTGCATACATAATCATAGATACACATTATTATTATTTTTTTAGCTCGATAGTAGATTTATATTTTATTAATAATAGAAATATTTACATAAAGTTAAAGTTCTATTTTCAAATATCTATCCTAAAACACCCCCCTATTGGCCATTACATGTGCCAAAATACTATCCAAACTACCTGCCCATAAAAAATGATCAAAATTCTACAATTGCATAGGCATATGGGCTTATGGCCAAAAAGCACCATCAAACTATCATTTTCATTCCAACGACCATTTCATTTCAAAATAAGTCAGCTAAATCCACACATCACAACATTTAATAGCATAAACCAAAACACAAAGGCCATCCAAATATATCGATCCAACGTCATTACCAAAATGCCCCAAGGGCATATCTGGACACAAAAAAATTTCCATTGAGCACAATTTGCACCTACAACATCACATGAACACATCTTACCTTAAATCTCCTCCTTCACCTTGGAAATTGCAATGGCACTCTGGCAGGCCAAAGTCCACCCGTTCCATGAAAATCCCTAATTGCATCCTTTGACCCATTCCAATCCCCATGAATTTTATTCTTATACTACTCCTTATTTAGCCTCTTTGGCCAACGCATGAAGGGGACATATCCCAACTCCACTGCATCGTCGTTGTCTTCGAAACACTCATTGTAGTCGAAGCTAGTGCATGGGTTTGTCCATTCCAATAGTGAATCCATCTGAACAAGAATCTCCTTTACAAACAAGGAATTCATTACCCACTTCACCATTTTCTCTTCCTCATCCAGTTCAAGGACTTGAGCCACTATTAATGTTGTTATATCCATGTTTAGTTTTGTAAAGACCAAAATTTCCATCCAAAGTAAAACATATCACAAAAATAAATATGCTCAAGTCGATAAAATAAAACTGATAGATTACCATAACTTTTCCCATATTCGACCGTAAGTGTCATTTATACAATAATTTCAAAGGTTTACAACTTAATACATTCGACCATTCGATCATCAAGTAAAAACTTGAAAACTAAAATAATACATCTTTATTACAAAGTTTCAACCTTCTGTCAAAATTCAAACATATACATTAAATCAACAATAACTTTCTTTTATCCCGAACCGTCGTATAACAGTAACTAGGCACCACACTGTAACAGTCCCTATCTCCTAAGCCTCTAGACAACACATCCACCTGCAAATCCTGAGACAGGAGTGTGGCCCAGGCACTTTTTACGCCCAACCATGGAGTGGTTAGCTCCCCCAGGGCTTACCCTGAAATGGAAGCATACCGATCCTGCTCAAGGAGGATAGTTTCCCGGCACTGATGGATCAGAAGATTATGGTGTAACTGTGAATCTATCTACTTATCATTCTTTAGACTAAGCAAAAATCCTATTCACAGGGTGGCGGAGAGAAATAACAACAGCTAACCAAACATATAAATGATACATATGTGAAATAAGCTTTGGCCAAAGCAACCTTTTTAAATATCAGATATACTGATAGGTAAATAAAATTTACCCTTCTCCGTCCATTCCACATTACACACCATAACCTAAAGAAAATTTCACCCCCCTATTTGCCAATTCTAAATTCCTTTTTCCAATAATTCACTCTGAAAAGAAAAAAAGAAAATAAAAAGTATAACATTCCATGAATACATGCGGTAAATTATTTATTTACGAAATTATTTGCCATCAAACTTCCTTCTTGCAAGATATTCTTACAAGAAATAAAGAAAAAGAATGAGTAAATAAGAGATTTAATCCACTATAAAGAAAAGAACTGTTTGATTCTATCTGGCATTAGATTCCAGAATTCCATATTTCCAAACAAAACAAAGACATGTTCAGATTTTGTATTTAAAAAATAAAGAAGAAATTTTTTACTAAATACTTCATTCTATCTAATATTTAATTCCAGAATTCTATATTTCAAAACAAAACATAAACATGTTCAGATTTTGTATTTCAAAAATAAAAGAATATGATTTTCCTTTTTACAAAATATACTAAAATCTAGATTAAGTGAAAAGTTTATTTGCAAAACATGAACTTTCTATAAAAAAAACTATTATTAGCAATCATATTTAAAAGACTAGTTTTCTTGTTGTTCTGCTGTTAACTAAGTTTATAATTCAGAATTCTATTGGCACATGATTTGGTATACTAAATTTATAATTCAGAATTCTATTGGCACATGATTTAATATTTACCTCTTAAAGAAAAATCTGTCAAGTGGTAATATATGAATTAGGAAAAACTAATCTAAATCTGCCTTTAATAGATTAAATCTAAAAAAAAATGTTGTGATTTGCAAGGAAGTATGCCCAATGAAGGTATGTTAATGATCATTGACATAAGGAAAACAAAAGTAAAATTTACATACAATATAACAACCAAAAACTTCTACGCAGGATACTATCAGTTTAATTTCAATTCACTTTGTGACTGCTTACTTCTAAGTCAACACTCCCAATCAGACCAACAATAACAATGTAGTGTGACAAGACTAAATGAGACGTTTCTAACACTTGTGAACTTGGAATCAAAGCTGTCTGTGATAAAATAATTTGTGGAAGATAATTTTGTGCTAAGGACTTCCAACAAAAAAAAAGTAACGACAATGATACTAGATTTGGTTTTAATTTCTTTTTAACAAATCTAATAGACCATTCCACTATCCCACTGCATTATACATATCTCAAAAGTCAGGGAAAAAAAAAACATAAATCTGATTCCTTCATATAACTCACATGCAACAGACATCAAGTAAATAGATAAATCAATCAGTACATTTCGCATCTGTAGTTTAGCATGCAAAGAATAGAAATCCAAAAAATAAAGTCCAAAACAAATTAAACTTCCTACCATTAAACCAGTATGCAAGGAAGTAAACCAAAGATCAATGCAAAAAGTTTTTAAAGAATAGATAAGTGAAGAGTCTTTTTTTTTTAACTTTTCCTTCTACGCAAGAAAAGAACCTGGTCAAACTATGCAAATGGCGTAGAAGTTGGAGACGCCTCTTTTCTCCTTCCCCTTGACATTTTCCTCTCACCCTTGTGCACTGGTTGGCTGGTTGTACCTCTTTAGAGTGTTGTCTCTTGGCTGCCTAAGCCACTTCGCTCTCCCCACTGTATCTCCTTATTCCATTCTCCGCAGTCTACCAAAAAAACTCTTTTTATTCTCTTCTATTTTTCTCTTTCCTTTTTTTTTTTTTTTTTCTAAAGTGCTTGCGTCCCCCCTTTTCTTAACTTGGCTACTTGCATTAATAAATCCTCCTCCACTCCTCATTACTAGCGTGTTTTCTTCCACCTCCCTATTGTCCTCTCCATAATTTTCTACTTGATTCCAGCGCTTCTTAAACATAGCAGAACTTACCTCTTCCTTTGTCACTCAACTGCAATGACTCATGGAGGTAAACTCCAATCATGTGCTTCTAGAATGCGATAGTTAGTTAGATTTAAATTTAATTTAAATTATGTTAAAACACAATAATCTTGTTGACATAAATGATCAATTTTTAATCCTTGTGATTCCTTAGTAAGTTTTCTTTCTTTTCTTTTTTTTTATCCCACACGAAGTTAAGACAATGAAATAACAAAAAATTGATTAAAAATAAAAATAGAGTATAATTATAATCACACCAATATTTCTATCTTTAAGATTTAATAGACACACACACACACAATTTACTAAATATTTTAAAACATAATAATTAGTTTCTACACAACGTAAATAAAATAATCTGTGTGGTGTGTGGTTTAGCCATAATTTTCCGATCACATCCTTACAGAGGAGCTAGACTCCCCTACCTCGGCCAAACCCCCGTCTTCTGTCCTGTCCAAAATAGAGCACTCAAATCTTACATCAGTAGGTTAGTTCCCAAATTCCATAAATAAATCAACTTGAACAAACATTTGTCATGAGCATAATTAATCATCAGAAATAAAAATGATATTTTATAACATTTAATCCATTCTTGCATGATAATCGTTAATTACATTCAATTTATCATCTAAGGAAAATATAAATTCATGCATACACATTTATTCATCAAATGAAACATATCTAGTAATGCTTAATAAACCGACTTAGGTCATCTACCAGCAACCAAGTCAAAAGTCAACAGAAGTCACCAATTATTTAAAATAGTTATAATGTTTGAAAAATCAGTTATGACATCCTTCCCCTCTAAGAGAAGACGTCATCTTGATGTCTTATAAAAAACACAACATGAGTTCTCAAACCATAAGCTAACTAAAAAACATAAAACAAATAACATATATAAGTCTATGGAAGTAAATGCAGAAAAGATCTAATCATCTCACCTGCATCCTCCCAGGTAGCACTGTCAACAGAGAATTGGTCCCATTGGACCTTATACTGCAAGATCTCTCTGTCACACACCCTGATGGTACGCTGATCAATGATATTGGATGGCTCCACTAACACCACTCCTGGATCCTGTACCTGTAAAGCATGCCAATTAAGGATATGAGAAGCATTTGGATGGTAAGGTTTTAGTAAATATACATGAAACATGTTATGAATATGGGCAAGAGTAGGTGGCTAGGCCAGTCTATATGCAACAAGATTGATAAACTCCAAAATATCAAAAGGCCTGACATATCTAGGCGCGAGCTTAGAAGCTCTGCCAAAAGATATAGAACTCTTGTGTGGCCTCACATGAAGAAAAACTTTGTCCCCTACTATGAACTGCCTGAAGGTACGGTTCTTGTCTGCATAACTCTTCTACCTATCAGCAGCTTCCTTCAACCATTTTCTAATAAGAGACATCTACTCTTCCATCTCCCTTAATAATTCAGGACCCACAATGATCATGTCCTCTACCTTGTCCCAACTGACAGGTGTCTGACACTTTCTCCCATATAGAGCTTCAAAAGGAGCCATACCTAATGATGAATGATAAGAATTATTATAAGCAAATTCAACCAAAGGAAGATACTCTTCCCATTTGTACTATTGATCCATACAATACATTCTCAATAAATCTTCAAGAACCTGGTTAACCCTCTCTATTTTACCATCTTTTTGAGGATGATAAGTTGTACTGAAGTTCAAACTTGTTCCCAAAGAAGCATTTAAGGTTGTCCAAAACCTTGATGTCATTCTCGTGTCCCTATCTAATATTATGGTTTTTGGTACTCCATGAAGTCTAAAAATCTCCTGGACAAACTTCTTGGCCAAAACCAAAGATCCATCTCTTAGACTGCCTGCTATGAAATGTGCAACCTTGGTCAATTTATCAACCACAGCCAAGATTACATCATGTTTGCGCTTAGTCATAAGTAAACCTTGAAAAAAAACCATAGTAATAACCTACCACTTGTACTCTGGTATCTCATGAGGATATAGAAGTCTAGCTGGATGGACATGCTTAGCTTTAACCCGCTGGCATTCTAGACACTGAGCTATAGATGCTACAACATCTCTTTTGAGTTCGGGCCAAAAATATAATGGCTGCATATCAGAAAGCATTTTATTAACTCTTGGATATCTTGAATATGGAGTGCAATGCATCTCCTTAAAAACCAATTTCCTCAACCCATCCTGGTTGGGAATATACATCCTCCCTTGGTATCTCAAAATACCATCCTCATCAAAAGAGTATCCATCAAAATGGTGGCCTGTCAGATTATTTCGCAATGCTGATTGGACCAACTCATAATGATCATCACCTTGGAGATTCTGCAACACCTGCTCCTTTAGGCGAGTTCTAGTAGTAGAAATGGCTGCAATGTGTCTCCTTCTGCTCAAAGCATCAGCTACCCTATTTTCCTTCCCTTTGATATATTCTATACGAAAGTCATACTCGCTCAAGAATTCAATCCATCACCTCTTTCTAGCATTAAGATTGGGTTGAGTGAAGATGTACCTCAAACCCATGTGGTCAGTTTTCAACTCGAAAGGCTTACCTAAAAGGTAGTGTCTCCACATCACAAGAGCATGAACTATGGCAGCAAGTTCTAAATCATGAGGCGCATAATTAACCTCATATTACTTCAATTTCCATGACTAGTAAGCCACTACTTTATCATTATGCATAAGTACCCCTCCTAAACCTTCACTTGAAGCATCGGTGATTACGGTAAATGGACCATTAGGATCCGGTATAACTAGAATGGGTGCAGATGTGAGTTTTTGTTTCAATGACTGGAATGCCTTCACACAAACCTCTATCCACTCATACCTCGTTCCCTTTCCTCTGTAGGGATGTAATAGGTGCTGCTATTTTGGAGAATCCTTCCACAAACTTCTGGTAATATCCTGCGAGTTCCATGAAGCTTCTAACTTCACTCACATTCTATGGAGTTGGCCATTCAAGTATAGCTTGGATCTTTGTTGGATCCACTGCAATGCCCTTAGCAGAAATTATATGCCCCAAGTAGTGAATCTCTTCCTGATAAAATGAACATTTGGAACGTTTGCCATACAATTTCCTATCTCTAAGGCACTGCAAAACTATACGCAAGTGTTCTTCATGTTCCTCGATATTCTTGGAATAAATTAATATATCATCTATAAAAATCTCTACAAATTTATCCAAATAATCTCGGAACACACTATTCATTAAGTTCATGAATGTTGCATGAGCATTAGTCAATCCAAAAGGTAACACTACAAATTCATAATACCCATACCTTGTTCTGAAAGCTGTCTTTGCTATATCCTCCTCCTTGATCCGGAGCTAATGATACCCAGATCTTAAGTCAATTTTTTAGAACATCATTGCTCCTTTCATTTGATAAAAAAGTTCATCAATTCTAGGAAGCGGATATATGTTCTTAATAGTCACCTTGTTAAGCATTCGATTATCTATACATAGCCTCAAAGTGCCATCTTTCTTCTTTATGAAGATCACAGGTGCTCCCCATGGCGACACACTGGAGCGTATGAACCCTTTGTCTAAAAGTTCCTGCAACTAAGTTTTCAACTCATAAATCCCGGTGGTTGTCATTTTGTATGGAGCCTTAGATTGAGGTTCGGTTCCTGGCAACACATCTATAGAGAAGTCAAATTCTCTCTTAGGAGGAAATTCTGGTAGTTCCTTTGGAAACACATCTTGGAACTCTTGCAAGGTAGGATAGTCATTAAGACTAGGAGTGTTTAAGTCTTTTGCATAAGCTACATAGATCGTACACCCCTTCTTTTGAGCTTTCTTCATTTGCATAGCGGATATAAGCCTTAGTTCCAAAGGTTTCTGAATACCTTTAACAACTGTAGGCATATCTGAATCATCTAAGCATTGAATTGACTTGTCCTTACAATTCATAATGGCCCTATGCTCAATTAACCAATTTATGCCCAGAATAACATTAAGATCCTAAAGGAGTGACATAAAGGTTAACTTGTGTTTGAAAATTTGGAAATTCTAAATTGTTGCATGCTAGACATTGCTCAACCCTACGCTCTGTCCTATTGTCGTATTCAACCATCCATGGTTCAAATAAATAACCAGCTCTAACAGATAACTTTGAAACAAACTTAGGATCTATAAAACATTTAGTAGCTTCAGTATCAATTAAAATAGTAACATCATGTCCATAGAGCTTACCAGCTATTTGAATAGGAGTTGCCTGAAAATCTACTTGGCGATGATCA
Source organism: Chamaecyparis obtusa (assembly GCA_027943335.1). Classification (NCBI taxonomy): domain Eukaryota; kingdom Viridiplantae; phylum Streptophyta; class Pinopsida; order Cupressales; family Cupressaceae; genus Chamaecyparis; species Chamaecyparis obtusa. Next base: position 910,161 of record BSBK01000494.1, on the reverse strand, counting down.
ACCGCTGCATGAATCTGGTGCTGCACCTAAGGAGCTTTACCCTCTCTCTGAGTTGTATTCTGAGGGCAATATGCAGCATAATGATTACCCCCACAATTGAAACACCCATTTCTCGGTCCTTGCCTGTTTTCAGTTCTATTCCTCCAGTTGTTTCCATTCCTATTATTGTTTCTGTTCTAATTCTGATTTTGAGGATTGTTATTGTTTCTGCCTCCATTTCCTCTGCCTTTACCTCTCAAGTTTTGCACTTGATGACATCCATTGTTCCTTGATTTATCATTGTCATACTTCCTCTTGAATCCTTGTGAACCATTGTTTTGTTGAGAGACTCGAATTGTTGGTACCCTTTTTAGTTTCTCCTCCTACAGCAGTGCCTTCACATAAGAGAACTCCATAGTTTTAGGTTCATGCATCTCAACCTCAGATCTAATCTCAGGACGTAAACCCAAAATGAATTTACATGTTCGAAAACATTCATCCTGCAAATATTGCGAAACATATTTCACCAAATGGCTGAACTTCTCATGGTAATCGATTACTGACAAAACCCCCTAAATTAGATTTTGGAACTCAGACACTTTCCTGTCATAATACAGCTGTGGCAACCATCACTTCCTGAAGTAGAAAAGGAAATCATCCCAAGATATATGTCTTGGTCGTAACTTCTTTTTGGCCATTTCATTATTCCACCACGTAGCTACTTCTCCAATCAGCTGGAAAGCTCCCCATAATGCCCTTGACTGTCTTGAAAGATTCTGAACATGGAAGTAATTTTCCATGGATATAATCCATGCCTCAACATCATCCCCTATAGTCTTTCCATTAAAGGTAGGTAGCGTGACCTTTTAAAGGTCTTTTCTCAATTCCTCAGCAATCTATTCATTATTTAGATCTCTAGCATTTGCCCCAATATCAACATCTCTCTTATGGCGTTCCTCATTCATCCTATCCTCTTCTTCTTTCTGAAGAGCCTCAAGCCTTTGATCTTCCACCTGTTTCCTTTGAGCTTCATCATCCTAATTACCCTTATTCTATTTGCCCCTTAAGTCATTTTCAATGTCATTCATTCGATCATTTTGCTGCTACAAAATGTTCCTCTGTTCAGCTAAGAGGGCTACAATTTCATCAAGCCTTTTGATTCAGAATACCATTTTGTTCATTATTGTTTCTAGCTCAGCCACTGTTTCGGGTCTGCATGATGACAGTCTATTCCCGTACCATGCACAAACACAACTTCAGCATAGAAGACCCAGGCCCTAAGGTTTAAACACAACTCTGATACCACATGTAAAGACCAAAATTTCCATCAAAAGTAAAACATATCACAAAAATAAATATGCTCAAGTCGACAAAATAAAACTGATAGATTACCATAACTTTTCCCATATTCGACCGTAAGTGTCATTTATACAATAATTTCAAAGGTTTACAACTTAATACATTCGACCATTTGGTCGTCAAGTACAAACTTGAAAACTGAAATAATACATCTTTATTACAAATTTTTGACCTTCTATAGAAATTCAAACATATACATTAAATCAACAATAACTTTCTTTTATCCCAAACTGTCGTATAACAGTAACTAGGCACCACACTGTAATAGTCCATATCTCCTAAGCCTCCAGACAGAACGTCCACCTGCAAATCCTGAGACAAGAGTGTGGCCCAGGCGCTTTTTCCGCCCAACCATGGAGAGGTTAGCTCCCCTGGGGCTTACCTTGAAATGGAAGCACACCAACCCTGCTCGAGGAGGATAGCTTCCCGGCACTGATGGATCAGAAGATTATGGTGTAATTGTGAATCTATCTACTTATCATTCTTTAGACTAAGCATAAATCCTATTCACAGGGTGGCAGAGAGAAATAACAATAGCTAACCGAGCATATAAATGATACATATGTGAAATAAGCTTTGACCAAAGCAACCTTTTTAAATATCAGATATATTGACAGGTAAATAAAATTTACCCTTCTCCGTCCATTCCACATTACACACCATAACCTAAAGAAAATTTCACCCCCCCTATTTGCCAATTCTAAATTCCTTTTTCCAATAATTCACTCTGAAAAGAATATAATAAAATAAAAAGTATAACATTCCATGAATACATGCGGTAAATTATTTATTTACAAAATTATTTGCCATCAAACTTCCTTCTTGCAAGATATTCTTACAAGAAATAAAGAAAAAGAAAGAGTAAATAAGAGATTCAATCTGCTATAAAGAAAAGAACTGTTTGATTCTATCTAGCATTAGATTCCAGAATTCCATATTTCCAAACAAAACAAAGAAATGTTCAGATTTTGTATTTCAAAAATAAAGAAGATAATTTTTAGCGAATACTTCATTCTATCTAATATTTAATTCCAAAATTCTATATTTCAAAACAAAACATAGACATGTTCAGATTTTGTATTTCAAAAATAAAAGAATATGATTTTCCTTTTTACAAAATATACTAAAATCTGGATTAAGTGAAAAGTTTATTTGCAAAACATGAACTTTCTAAAAAAAAACTATTATTAGCAGTTGTATTTAAAAGACTGGTTTTCTTGTTGTTTTGTTGTTAACTAAGTTTATAATTCAGAATTATATTGGCACATGATTTGGTATACCAAATTTATAATTCAGAATTCTATTGGCACACATGATTTAATATTTACCTCTTAAAGAAAAATCTGTCAAGTGGTAATATATGAATCAGGAAAAACTAATCTAAATCTGCCTTTAACAGATTAAATCTAAAAAAAATGATGTCATTTGCAAGGAAGTATGCCCAATGAAGGTATGTTAATGATCAAATACATAAGGAAAACAAAAGTAAAATTTACATACAATATAACAACCAAAAACTTCTACGCAGGAATACTGTCAGTTTAATTTCAATTCACTTTGTGACTGCTTACTTCTAAGTCAACACTACCACTCAGACCAACAATAACAATGTAGTGTGACAAGACTAAATGAGACGTTTCTAACACTTGTGAACTTGGAATCAAAGCCGTCTATGATAAAATAATCTGTGGAAGATAATTTTGTGCTAAGGACTTCCAAAAAAAAAAGGTAACGACAATGATACTAGATTTGGTTTTAATTTATTTTTAACAAATTTAATAGGCCATTCCACTATCCCATTGCATTATACATATCTTAGAAGTCAGGGAAAAAAAACATAAATCTGATTCCTTCATATAATTCACATGCAATAGACATCAAGTAAATAGATAAATCAATCAATACATTTCACATCTACAGTTTAGCATGCAAAGAATAGACATCCAGAAAATAAAGTCCAAAACAAATTAAACTTCCTACCATCAAACCAGTACGCAAGGAAGTAAACCAAAGATCAATGCACAAAGTTTTTAAAGAACAGATAAGTGAAGAGTCTTTTTTTTTTGAACTTTTACTTCTACGCAAGAAAAGAACCTGGTCAAACTATGCAAATGGCATAGAAGTTGGAGATGCCTCTTTTCTCCTTTCCCTTGATGTTTTCCTCTCACCCTTGTGCATTGGCTGGCTGGCTGTACCTCTTTAGAGTGTTATCTCTTGGCTGCCTAAGCCACTTCACTCTCCCCACTGTATCTCCTTATTCCCTTCTCCGCAGTCTACCAAAAAAACTCTTTTTATTCTCTTCTATTTTTCTCTTTCCTTTTTTTTTTTTTCTAAAGTGCATGCGTCCCCCCTTTTCTTAACTTGGCTACTTGCATTAATAAATCCTCCTCCACTCTTCATTATTGGCATGTTTTCTTCCACCTCGCTGTCGTCCTCTCCATAATTTTCTACTTGATTCCAACACTTCTTAAACATAGCAGAACTTACCTCTTCCTTTGCCACTCAACTGTAGTGACTCATGGAGGTAAACTCCAATCATGTGCTTCTAGAATGTGATAGTTAGTTAGATTTAAATTTAATTTAAATTATGCTAAAACACAATAATCTTGTTGACATAAATGATCATTTTTTAATCCTTGTGATTCCTTAGTAAGTTTTCTTTCTTTTCTTCTTTTTTTATCCCACACGAAGTTAAGACAATGAAATAACAAAAAATTGATTAAAAATAAAAATAGAGTATAATTATAATCACACCAATATTTCTATCTTTAAGATTTAATAGAAACACACACACAATTTACTAAATATTTTAAAACATAATAATTAGTTTCTACGCAACATAAATAAAATAATCTACGTGGTGTGTGGTTTAGCCATAATTTTTCGATCACATCCTTACAAAGGAGCTAGACTCTCCTACCTCAGCCAAACCCCCATCTTCTGTCCTGTCCAAAATAGAGCAATCAAATCTTACATCAGTAGGTTAGTTCCCAAATTCCATAAATAAATCAACTTGAACAAACATTTGTCATGGGCATAATTAATCATTAGAAATAAAAATGATATTTTATAACATTTAATCCATTCTTGCATGATAATCGTTAATTACATTCAATTTATCATCTAATGAAAATATAAATTCATACATAGACATTTATTCATCAAATGAAACATATCTAATAATGCTTAATAAACCAACTTAGGTTATCTACCAGTGACCAAGTCAAAAGTCAACAAAAGTCACCAATTATTTAAAATAGTTATAATGTTTGAAAAATTTATTATGACAAGTTTCCAGTGATAGGTGGCATTTTGAAACAAATCCCCCAGGGTTCTCTGAACAACATCCACTACATCCTTTGACAGACATTTCAGCAAATTTCAACCTATGGTCCTCCATGGGTCCAAACAAACCCTTATGTTGTTTCTTTGTCCTAAATGTGAATTCACTTCCATATTCAAAATTCCACCTCACTTCCTCTACAAATTCACTCACACAATACCCTCCTTGCAAATGTCATTCATAATAATTCTTTCCTCTGTCACATTGCCTTAAAAGACCCTCAGCTCATGCGGACACTCATTCACCCAACTCCAGATGCCATTGTCATAAATGTATCTATAGTTTGCCACCATCCCATATGTTTTAAAAGACATGAATTTTAATAAGTTGCCACTATCATCTTCAATTATGAGTGTTAGCAATCATTTCTAACAAGCACCCATATTAGTAAATAAGTGTATAAAACCTTAACCCACCCATCGACCAACTTACATAATTTGAAACATTCCCCTAACAAACATTACCACCTTATCAACATTGAAATTATGCATAAAAGTATAAAAAATCTTCTCCAATATGACGCCTATCTACTACATCCCACTTTCGTATTTTAAAATTCCACATTTCTTAACTTCTCCATTTTGAATTCGCCAACTTCACCAAAGCAAACTGACCACTTTGAGAGCTTATCCGCCTCCGTATTACCCTACCTTTGAATGTGTCCAATTTTGAAACTTTCAAACATCTCCAATTCTTTATGTATAGCCCAAATAATTTTCTATAAGTGTCATGCATTGGTTGTCAACTTAGTTATGGCTTGAGTTTTAAGCAAAGAATCTCCCTCTAAATGGATCTTTCAGATGCCTAAAGCCTTAGAACCTCTAATTTCCATCATTGCTTCTTTCACCTCTCCAATGTTGTTGGTCCCATATTCCAACCTGTTTGTTGCTATTGCAACTACATTACCTTCACAATCTTTGACAATAGCTCCAACACCTGAAGGCCCTGGGTTCCCCTAAGCAGCACCATCGAAGTTAACTTTGAACCAATCTGAATCCGGTTTCTACCACACCACCTTCTCCCCACATACTATTTTCTTCTTCACCACTAAAGCCCCCAACCCAAATTTGATTATGATCCCTGACCATTCTCTATGAATAATATTGTCCCATTTTGTATAAGGAGTTAGCAAACTTTGCTTTTAGGATTCTTCCCCACCCATTACCTCTTCTATCATATGGTTGATTCTCCAATGCAATCGCTCAGCTAATTCCTTCGTATCCAAAAAGATGTGTCTTTTTCTTTCCTTCCATATTTCCCACACAATAATGGATGGGCTCACAATCCAAATACTTGAAAGTGTGGAAACCTCCTTCATACTTGGCCACCCCTCAAAAACTCCTTTGACTAAGTTTGCAATGGGTCCCTATCATCCTAATTTTCTTTTGAGATTATCCCAACATGTTGTTGCTATCTTACATTGTACTAAAAGATGATCTACCATCTCTTCAGCCTCCTCACACATTACACATCAAGAAGGTCCAACAAACCCAAACTTCTTCCTCCTTTCCCTTGTCAAAAATTTTCCTCTCACTGCTAGCCATGCATAGGTTCCTACCTTAAGTAAACAATCCTTCTGCCAACACAATCTCTTTTCTTTAAAGCTCTCCTCTTCTTGTTTATCAATAAGTTGATACCCAATTTTAACCAAATAGTTACCTAAGACTACCCGACACCAAACCACTTTATCCTCCTTTGTCAACATGTTCTTCCTATTTTGTTAAATAGATTTCATTAAGTCCTTTTGTTGTTGGTTTAGGTCCTCAATATCAAACTGCTTCCACTTCCAATCTCTACCTAAAGGTTGTCAAGAGTTATCTCAACATAATACTTAACTTTATCCCCCCATTTTAATGTAAAATATTCTTTAAGAGATTACAAATTTGCATCACTGTTAAGAGCAGGTGACCCCTCCCAAGAGTCCTCCCAAAAATTTTCTCTCCGCCCATTACCAATCTACCATGAAATGTGTTCAATTATAGCATGCATGCACATTATTATGAAATTCCAAATTGTTGATCCCCATGGGGGGTTCCTTACTATAATAATTATATGGTTCTCTATCAAGTTTAAATATTTTTCCTTCAAAATTTTAACCCACAAATGATCAGGGGTTGTATACATACTCCATACTAATTTTTCTCCCAACACTTCATTCATCTTTTTCCAATCCCATAGACCTGCCCCTCCAGAATCCTTAGTTTTAAAAATTTTGTCCCAAGCAAGAAGAGGGACCTTATCCTCATCACTTACTCCATTCCAAAATAATGTATGCATTCTTTATTCAATAACCTTGACGATATTTTTAGGGATTTGTAGACACATCATAGAGAACACTAAGATTGTTGAGATGACAATCTTTAACACTAGAATTCTCCTTGCAGATGTCAATCATCTACTTCTCCACCCATCCATCTTCATGTAATAGCTATCCACCAAGTCTTCCCATAACAATGCTCTATTTTCCCCTCTGAAAAGGGGAATTCATAGATACTTATTAGGAAGTGCTTCCACCCTCATGCCTAACACTCTGCAAATATCAAATTGTTTTTGTTGAGGTGTGCTAAAAAAAGATATGACTTGCACCAATTTATGTATTGACTTGATGTTCTCCCATAAAATTCAAGTGTCTCTTTCATTACCCTTGATCAGGATTAAATTAGGAAAATAATGAAATCTAATTTTTTCAAATTTTTCTATGTTTCAGTAAACTGCATTTTTGAAGGTCTTTGAAGCATTTCTGGGCTTGGATGGTGCTTTAGTATCATTTCCAAAATTTGATTTCAGATTTATTGAATACCTTTCCAACAAAGTAAATGGTTCGCAATTCGGAGCTAGGACTAGAAAGTTATGCCTTCTCCAAGTGGACTTATTTTTTATATATAGTTTTTTGATAAATTTTGATAGTATTAATAGTTTATTTGTAATAAACATTATGACGACTCTTCATTTTATTTCCAAGGGATTCTTGTGACCCTTGGGATCCATCAGATTTGTATAAACTCCAATTTCGAATAGAATGGATCACTTTTTGGCTTGCAATTTTGTTGTTAATCTTCTCAGTTTTTATATTGAATTTAACAATACTGCAGGTTTCACACCAGGTATTGTAATCTGATTTCATAATTCAAATCAATCCTAGCTTCCCTTACCGACGCTTCCCCAACTAGGAAGGTGTCATCAACAAATTGTAAATGTGAAATTGGGTCCACACCTTCAACCACCTTCACACCCTTCCACTTTCATGATATCCTCTTTTTGGTAATTATTCTACCAAGCATATTCACCATTATAATAAATAGAAAAGGCGACATCGATCACCTTGGCGAATACCTTTATCAGTCTCAAAAAAACCCTATGGGCTACCATTTACCAATACCGAGTAGCATGGGGTATCAATACAACTTTTAACCCAAGCAATCCACTTATCACTAAAGCCAAACTTTCCTAACACTTTCAGAAAGAATCCGTAGTCCAATTCATCCTAAGCCCTTTTAATATCCAACTTAACCATCATCTTCTCAGTCTTAGCTAATCTAATCAAGTGCATAGCTTTGTGTGCTATAATAACACCCTAAAAATAGATCTCCCAGGGGAGAAACCACTTTGATCTACTGAAATTACCATATCCAGAACCCTTTTAAAGCTATTGGTCATCACCTTCAAAATTACTTTGTAGACTGTGTTACACAAGGAGATCAGTCTAACATCCCCAAAGGAATTAATCTCAACCCTCTTAGGAACCAAAGAAATTAAAAGTATTATTGAAGTCTCTAAGGATGAACCCATCCCTCCTAGACTCCTCCCTAGACTCCTCCATGACCTCTAGTAGATCATGAGCAAAAAATTCCAAAAGTGATGCAAAGGTATATGAATACAAGACAAACTCCTTACCTCCTTTCAAAAAACCCTTGAACTAAACTCACACCTAGAGGCACTTGATCTCTATGAGGGTTAAACATCAAAAACTTGAAACCCATAAGGAGGTCTTAGACAAGGTTTCTTGACCTCATGTAAGGCTCAACAACTTCCAAACCCTTTGGTGATACAACTTCTCACATCAAGTCCCCAAATTAACATAGAGATTTTATTTCACTGCCCTTTTCTATGTAAGGATAATACTACACTACACTTGAAAAGATGAGTTAGGTACTCAAAAGGCTCCTTAACTGACTTCAGAAATCCAAACCATCACAATAAACTCAGTAGAATAGACCCACAACACCATTTGTTGATACTTGCTTTGTAAGGATGACAGCTTCCTTATAGCCCTATTTTTGGACTTAGCAGACAACAACTCTTGAATCTCCTAAAAAAGGGTCCAAAATAATTACACTTTTAGATACCCATTATCAAGTTACAAAACATATCATAATTTCAGATCTGGGTTCCATTGTTGACCAGGTCAAATTCACACTGGTCACACATGCCTAAAAGAGGTAATAGACCTAATTTACATAGAAAATACTATGCAAACTACTTTTATCCCACAACCAACACTTGGAATATTGATGTTTAGACAAGAGAAGTGTTATATTATGGTGATTGATCAGGGAAGTACTATACACTTTTCCCCTTGCCCTCATTGGGGTTTGGGGGCAGAGCCCCCGAGAACTTTTTTTGGGGGGGAACATTTATAGGCTATTTTTGGACCGACATGTTGTAACCCTAAAGTGGCAAAATAAGCTTGCATAAAATGGCTTAGGGTTAGGGATTTCAATATGATGTATGTTTTTTTGTAGCTTCTTGCAGTGGTATTGAGCTGTAAGGGATTGCAGATTGTAATCAGGTTGTAATCACTGGATAATAATAATATTGGACTCATTGTTGGTGGACGTAGCCCAAGAATTAGGTGAACCACGTTCAATCTTTGTGTCTTGTGTTGTCTTGTGTGGTTTATTATTTTTTGATATATGGCTTATATTTATATGTAACTATTATTTTAGTCTTGTTAATCCTAATAGAAAGCACCAAATCCACCATTAGATAGCACCCAACCCCTTGGTTTTGTTCTCTACATTCAAGTTTCCTACTTTTCTAGCCTATCACATAATGGATGTCAGGCATAGGGCATTACGCCAAAATTCATCATCTGCAAGGACCACTCTGAAACCACTTGAATATTAATGTGCATTCCCCAACCTAACATTCCTTAGGGATTTATCCAATTTGGCTGGTGGAATGTCAGGTTTTTATTAGCGTCTTTTCAAACTCGAAGTATATGAGGGTTTACATACAATCTATACAAAAGTAGTGATACCTTACACCAAAAAAAATGTATTTATGTCGAACCAATTGGAATAGAAATTTATTTTATTGCACTATCCATACATGTGCATTAGACCATCAATTTAATTTGTACAATGTCGTACAAAGCAAATGTTTCTACAACTGTATGGAAATCAGAATGGTTTTATTAAATCAATCACCAAATTCACAAAAAATCCCCATGCCTTGACCTCCTGAGGCATATATAATACTTTTCCAATGAATCCAACCAAATTCAACCACTTTTTGAATCAAATGGCTATTAGAGATGGAAGTTACAAAAGTTGTTCCAAAATAGCAACTTTTTGACAATTTGGCAACTTTGCATTTTCCTTACATTATATGTGTTTTATTATTCCAACCACCCTATAAATGTGCCAAACATAGAAAATACAACCCTAAACACCATATCTACCTTTTCTTCACTTATTTAGGATAGTTGACCAAGATTGACTGGTTAGGACCACCATTACAATAAGGAGCATTGTTGGCTTTAAGCCTTACATATGGATTCACAATTGAACATTAGGACTTCAAATCACATACCATCATCTTATTGACCTTATTACAACATAATTAAAAACAAGACTACTACATTAGGACTCTAAAGATCCAAGGGTGTCCTGCACCATAAAGTCTTTGAAATAACAATGTCGAGAAGCCATCCAGGCCTAGGGCTTTGACCCCCTCCCCCAAACCAAATAAAGCCATCTTAACTTTATCCAAAGTAACCTCTACAGTTAACATCTCATTATGGGCAGTAGGTATACTAGGGGGAATAACATCCAAGACTTCCCTAACCAATTTCTCACTAGCTTCAATCCTGCCTATATTACTAGAGAAAAACCTTAGTGCCTCCTAGTTTATCTTATCCAACTCCCTCAACTCATCCCCATTTTCAGCCTTGATTGAAAAGATCTTATTAGTTTCCCTTCTTATCTTTACCAAATTATAAAAAAATAGCCAAGTTTCTCTAGACGTCTGTCTCCAAAGCACCTCTTCATGTGCTATTATCTCAACATATTCCTTATTCAATTATTTTTTCATATTAAAATCCTCCTCACTCATCCCATTTACAATGACCTTTGAATGCAAAGAGTTAAGGGACTGCTCCAAATTAAATATTTCAACAAATATGTTATTGTAATGTTCTCTATTCCATTTTTTGAGTTGTTCCTTTGCATATTGTAGATTCTTAAATAAAAAAAGCTTTATTAACTAAATATTTTGGAGCCTGAGACCACCAATCTTGAACTAGGTCTTTAAATCCCCCCGCTCTAAACCACATAGCTTCAAAATTGAATTGACAATGATCAGGTTTTTCATCCTCTTGTACCCATAGCCCAATAGGGTAGTGATCAAACCCTATAATTGGAATGATCTCAACTTCATAGGTCCAATGCACAATGGCCCAATCCTCATCCAATAGAAAATGGTCCAATTTCTCATCTATATTTAAGAAATTGCCTCACCTATTTGTCCACGTGAAGTCCCCTCTTTCAAATGGTAAATCAATAAGCCCATTGTCAATAACAAAATTATTAAAGTCTTGAACTAGCTTTCTCCACTCCAATCTTCCCCACCCAACTTATTTGTGGGGCTTAGGATGACATTAAAATCACCCCCTAGGATGAACACTTCATCATCATAACTAGCCATATTCCAGATAATTCAACCCACATAGCTCGTTTTAGAGCACTGTTGTTTGGACCATAAACATTTATTGCTAAGAATCTCAAGTGGAGTGTTTTGAGTATACTCGTATCTATTGCCAAGATTTATCCTACCTTACAACCTCAACATACATGGTGGATTCAATCCAGAGAACTCCTAATCCACTTGAGGTTCCATGTGCACCAACCAACTTACATTTCTATCTACTAAAGCTCCTATAAAACATATTGAAGTCCTACTCCTTGATTTTTGTTTCTTGCATCAAAACTAAGTCTAACCTTGTTTGATGAAAACACCTTTTGATCAAATAAAAATTTTTGAGGGCATTGCAGCCACTGACATTCCATGATAGGAGTTTCATGCCTTTTCCTGATCTCAATTTTCTTTGACCTAAAGCATTTCCAACATATCCAGTTTCACTTGGTTGGATTTTCCTCCCGTTTTCTTCCTCTCTCCAACCTTTACTCTATTACTCTGTGAGGATGTTTGTTCCAAGGATTATCTTTTAGTAATTCCAACATTCTCACTAATGCCTAGAAAATCCCCATCATCTCATTCTTCCTCCAAATCAAACTTAGAACTTGTATCATCCACATTGCCGTTAGAGTCTCTCACACCCTCAAAGGAACTATCCAGATTCCTTATTGGAGAGACATGATTGTCATTAAATTTTACCCCTGATTGAGTCTGTGCCTCTTCCATAGGTCCACTTTGTACAAAGAAACCCAAGCCTGCACCTCTCAAACTTTCCAAGCCACCCCCTTCCTCCCCGGGCTTAACTAGTCTATCTTTCCACTCCCCATCAATTTGAGCTTCCCCTACCAATCTACTTTATGAATAATCCACATTTCCCTCTAATGCCAACATACTACTTTCATCCCTCTGGATATTCTGATTTGCATCCATCTCCTCCTCTAGGGTTCTCACCTCTGAGTTTCTAAAAAGACTTTCCTCATTCTAAAGTTCACTTTTCTTTTCAAGATCCATTTTCTTTGGTGTAGTATTAGCCTCTAGATCACACTTATCATTCATTTGAATCTTATCATCCCCTGAGTCACTCCCCCATTCAAATAGTTCATCTATAAAATTCCTTTATGCCCCATCCCAAACTCCTTGCTCTTCCAAATTCTCCATTTCACCATCTATCCTCTAATCAATATCAGGCTACCAATCCAATTGAAACATATAACCATCCCCTTCTTTACTTTCTATCATCTGAATAACCATATCTACCAAAGCATTCTAGGCAAACCCTTTACCTTTATTAGTCATCATGCACCTTTCCTCCCCATGATCATCACTCGAGCATTTTGAAGAGATATGCACTTCCTCCTCCATTATCAACATTTGACGCCATGTTCCTATCCCAACCTTTAGCTCATCATATCCAGTAAATGGTGGCATGGCTGCCACAAAATACAAATCTTAAGGAACATGTGGAAGTCAATCTTGTCTATTGTTTCAACCGACTTCACAAATGTTCCCAATTTGTTCCCTATTTCTTGTAGGGTTTCAGTGTTCCAATATTCCCAAGGAAGATTTTTCAAACTAATTCATACTGGGATTTCTTTGATTTCATCCTTTCTAGGGTCAAAATTTGGCTCCCATCCTTTAAGGTAAAAAACTTTCCAATCTAACATATAGGGACCATTGTTGATGCAGGAGCATCCTAGGGTAGTTGGCAATCTTGTATGTTGGAGTGTTTATGTGTTACTCAGTTGTAGCTTTGAACGAGGATCTTGGTCATTGAAGGAGCTCGGTCATTGAAGGAACTTGGTAATCTTTTGGTGCTCAGAAAAACCTCTGCTCGACAATGCCTACGGTGCTCATTCGACGTGCTTGCTCAGTGATGCCTAACTGGCTCAGTTGTTTTACTAGCGCTCGGTAGTTCTGGTTTACCGACTGGAGTTCTTGGGGATTTGGTTGGCTGAATTAGTGTATTTAATGTTGGTAGCTTGTGTTGCATTCTACTATGTGGATCTAGAGGCTAACATGGAGAATTAATTTTTTTTAAGGCTATTTGAGAGCCGACTAATTTTGCATTTAATATTTGTTTGTTTTAGAAGCTGACTTGGCGTAGGAGTTAATTGTTTCTTCTAGCCGACTTGTGGTTGAAGAAATGTATTTAGGGAAGGTTTGGGTAGTTGTTTCTAGGGAGTCAGTGAGTGAGGGGATTGGGAAAAGGATAGTAATTAGATCCTGTGAGAGCTTGAAGATTAGATTGTTTGTTTTATAGTTGTAATAGCAGAGCTAGTGGTTTGCATGCTTCGAGACAAGGAGGTTGCTTGGTGGCTTGCGAGATCAAGTTTATATCTGCCTTAGTATTTCCACTAGTTGTTGATGTGCTACAGAGCTGGACTAGCTAGAGGATTACATAATTACTGTTGTAATTGATTGTATTGGCCCTAACCTAAACGGCTTTACCGTCGGGCATGTTGAATGAAATTCTATTTGAGCATATTCTTGTTGTGTTTCCATTGTGTTGTTGTTGCTAGTGTAGACTTGGACTATCCATTATGGGATTTCTTGGGTTGCACTGCGTCAGGTGGTATCAGAGCTTGAAGTTCTTGAGTGTGTAAACTGATCGTTGAGTTGAGGTAGTTTGCACTAGGACCTTGGGTTGGTGATTTGTTGCCTTGGGTTTTTGAAAATCTTGAAGATGCCTCCGAGAAGATTAGACCCTAGGGTGATTACAGATCTCTGTGATGCTATACAATCAAAGATTACAGAGAAGGTTAAAGTAGATTTGAGATTTGAGATGGAATTGATAAAGAATAACATGATTGCTAAGATTATGAGGGCAATTGCTGGTATGCCGAGGAATCTTTGTACTGAAGATGGCTATGAGGAAGCTGCTGAAGAATTTGAAGCTACTGGATCTAGTGGAGATGATTAGAGGGACAAATCTGGTGAAGATAGAATTGGTCGGTTGCATATATCTAGAGCTCGGTTAAGTAATAGTTACAGAATGGAAGTTTCTAATTTCTCCAACACTTTGATACCTGCGGACTTGACTGATTGGATTGGTGAGTTAGAAGACTTCTTTGAGCTTGAAGAAATTGAAGATCCTCTTAGAGTGAGATTGGAACAGACTAAGTTTAAGGACATGCTACTCTTTGGTGGAAAGAATTGCAAAGACATAGAGAAGATGAAGGTGGAATGAAGATCAATCATTAGAGGTTGATGGTGACTAAATTGAAAGCTAAGTTCATACTTGTCGACTATGAACTTGAGTTGTTTAAGAAATTGAAGAATTTGAAGCAGAAAGATTTGACTATGGAAGGCTATACAGAGGAGTTCTATAAGTTGACTATTCGGTTTGGACACAGAGAACTTGGTAAGGAAAAGGTAGCTTGATATGTGAATGGTTTGAGATTCAATATTTAGGATGAGCTTGGTATGTTGAAGATTGTTTCAGTTGAGGATTCTTATCAGTATGCTCTGAAGGAAGAAGATAAGTTGAAGAGAAGAAAACATGGTAATTCCTGAGGGAAGGAGAAGCTTGATCACTTAGTGAACGATAAACCGATTGCTGAAGATGAACTGAAACCTGTTGAACTGAGGAAGAGGTCAGGTAGAGTTATCTTTAAGGGTACTTGTTATAATTGAGGTGAAGAAGGACATAGACATTTTGAATGTTCACATAAGAAACCTGGTAATAGTAGGAATGCTATGGTGAATGAGAACATAATGAATGAACTTGAAGTGGAGTCAGAGAACTTGCTGGTTTGAAGAACATTGCTCAGTACTAAGGAAGAACCTTGTCAGAGGAGTAATTTGTTCAGAACTCGGTGCAAGTCAAGAGATAAACTTTGTAATGTGATTGTGGATAGTGGTAGTACTAATAACCTTGTAGCTAAAGAGATGGTTCAAAAACTTGGTTTGAAGAGAGTAAGATATCCTTATCCTTATCCTTATAGGATTGGTTGATTGAAAGATGTTCATGCTCTGGAAGTGGGGGAGCAATGTCTTGTTGATTTTCAGATTGGCTAGTATAAGGATCAAGTGTTGTGTGATATTGTGGATATGAGTAGTTGTCACATATTGCTCAGTAGACCTTGGTAGTACGATTGCAAGGCTGTGCATGATTGTGTCAAGAATGCATTTATTGTTGAGAAGAATGACAAGAAGTTTTCCCTGATGCCTTTGCTAGATAAACACTCGGTAGGAGGAACTTGAGCTTTGGGAGCTGAGATGAGTTGAAGGATTCTAAAAGGATTGATGATCAATATGGAGAACAAACCTATAGATTATCCGGGAAAGACTTGAAAAGATAGAGAAAATAAAAGTGGAAGAGTATGCAAGGTGAAGACTCGAAGGACCTGTATGTGAAGAACCAGTTTGGGGTTTATGTGCTGAATCCTAGAAGATGCTCTTCCAGCATTTGAGAACATCTTTTTGAACCTGGGGTGTCTGATGCAGGAGCATCCTAGGGTAGTTGGCAATCCTGTATGTTAGAGTGTTTTTGTGTTACTCAGTTGCAACTTTGACCAAGGATCTTGATCATTGAAGGATCTCGGTAAACTTCTAGCGCTCGACAAAACCTCTTCTTAGTGATGCCTGTGGTGTTCGGTTGACATGCTTTCTTGGTGATGCCTAGCTGGCTCAGTTATTTTACTGGCGCTCGGTAGTTCTAGCTTACTGACTGGAGTTCTTGGGGATTTGGTTGGCTGACTTGGTCTGTTTAATGTTGGCAGCTTGTGTTGCATTCTACTATGTGGATCTAGAGGCCAACATGGAGAATTAATTGTTTGTAAGGCTATTTGAGAGTCAATTGATGTTGCATTTAATATTTGTTTATTTTAGAAGCTGACCTGGCTTAGGAGTTAATTATTTCTTCCATCCGACTTGTGGTTGAAGAAATGTATTTAAGGAAGGTTTGGGTAGTTGTTTAGGGAGTCAATGAGTGAGGGGATTGGGAAAATGATAGTAATTGGATCCTGCGAGAGCTTGAAGATCAAATTATTTGTCTGATATTTGTAATAGAAGAGCTAGTGGTTTGCATGCTTGGAGACAAGGAGATTGCTTGGTGGCTTGCGAGCTCAAGTTTAGATTTTCCTTAGTGTTTCCACAAGTTGCTGATGTGCTACAGAGCTAGACTAGCTAGAGGATTACAGAATTACTGTTGTAATTGATTGTATTTGGCCCTAACCCAGAAGGATTTACAACTAGGCATGTTGAATGAAATTCTATTTGAGCATATTCTTGTTGTGTTTCTAATGTGTTGTTGTTGCTGGTGTAGACTTGGACTATCCATTCTGGGATTTCCTGGGTTGAACTGCATCAATTGTTCAAGATCCAGTCCCTATCATGTTTAGAGAGACAAGTAATAAGAAAAAAACCATTCACTAGGATATTCAGCGAACACATTTCTCCTCATTGTTGATCACACCAAGCTTTTATTTTGGAGAAGGCCGACCATTTCCCTCTCCATTTAAGAAAGAATGCATGGATTTTCAAAAGGTTGACTAACCCATTCCATTCCAAACTATCTACCAATAAAGAAAACATATTGTAGTGTTCCATCGTGGGGGCTACCTTCAGAGGTTGCTCATTCTCCTAAGCCTGCTTCAACTTCCAAAACTTTCTTGCTATTTTGTTCAAATCCACCTTGCCCTGCAAGCGCATCAAGCCAAACTGATTTGCACAAAGAACCACTGGCCTCTCAGTCTGTGAGTTTAAGTTCCTCCCATTCCCAATCTCTTCAAAACTCAAAACCCTTTTCCTAGTATCTCCTCTTTCTCTTTCATAATCTCTCCACCCATAACCCTGATTTGCACCACCTTGGCTTCTATTGAAAGGCCATCATGGCTAGTAGTCCTCTCCATAGGCAAAACACTAGTGTCTGCAGAAGCCCTACTTATTCCTGTGATCCTCCATCTCATGTAACTATAGTTTACAGTGTGTCTTCATTGTTATAATGGATGAAGCATTGTAGATTTATTACAATAGGAGCCTTGGTGAATAAGAGCCACAACCTATAGATGAACTTTATTAATCAATAGTTACATGCTTAAAATAGTCTTGTATACAACGACAACTACCAAATTCATGATTGTAATAACACACAGAAAAATAACATAATTTTTTACTACATGTGGTACTTGTGTCATCTTCTAAAACATTATCCTACTCTTAGATTTTGCTACTTAAACTTTAGCTCTATTGCATGTACTTTTGAATCACTATTCATGTTTCTAGGAAACACTATTTTCTATATGCAATTGTGATCTTAGTAACTTGTAATTGTTGTCAGACCACCACCACATGAATGATGTAACATGACTTACTACCACCATATCACCATATGTAACTTGCAACTTGTATTTTGTATAATGACACAAAAAAACTTAGTGTGTTGCATTTTGTAGACGAACTCTTGTTACAAGGACTCAACTACAAATGAATATCACCCATGTCCCAACAATTCATGGATTGTGTTCACTATTTTTTTGCCACTAATAACTCATATATGATCGATTTTGCTTTTTTTGGCTACCATATATGAGTTGACTTTCACTTTTATTTTTTTATTCTCTTAATTGTTTGGTGCATCATATCTACGTTTCTCTTACATTGTCTAGACATTTGGTTGACTTGAGTTTGTTCATATGATTATCTAGTTCTTATCAAGTTGAAGAATAATAGACAATTCACTAATTCCTATCTCTTTAATCTTGTAGATTTATTGCTATGGTATGAAATAGTCAACAATGCTTTAACCATTTTAAATTATCTCTCTAACTTTGGAAATCACTTCATTTAATTGTATATAATAAGATTGTGTAGGCATTATAAGTCTAATAATTATTCTTAAAATTAACTTACAATCTTACATCCTTTCATTCATTTTCTTTCTATCTTTTGTTTTATCTTCTTTTAACCATGTAGAGTGTTCCCATTAGTTTTTAAGCACTAATTGTTTGTTTGTTAAAATCCTTTTTTTTAAAAAGTTGTAACAATTGACATCTTTTTATTTTATTAAAATTTAAGCATAAATAAAGAAACCACCTTTCTTTAAAAATGAAAACAAAAAAAAAACAAAGCAAAGATATCTATGCTAGAGGAGATGGGATTTAGTGGGAAGTGAAACACCCGAATAAATTCCCATATACGGTGATTTACAGAGGGAAAGATTAGAAGCTAAGCAAGGTAGGTGCTTTTACACCATGCGTTGCACTGCTCATATTGCATATGAGGCAAGTTTTGATTGCACATTTATTCTATTTAATTGTTTTTCCTGCTTTGTCGTATTGATGTGATCATAATAAAAGCATTACAAAGTACAAAAGGAGGTGTGAAATTTATCACATCACTCGCATTTATAAAGCAAAACTTGTTGGATAATGTACATTATCAAAGCCCAAAACACCCTTTATAAAGCTTCTGTGATGAGCTACAATTGTATAAAGTTGTAAAGAGCTGCAATTGATCTGCAAGGGAAGTGATGAGCAAAATAATGGATCCAATAGAGAAGGGTGTGTGGTGGAAAGATGATAAGCAGTGGGTGCGATACCCAATTGAAATTGCTGCAAAAATTGAGAGAGCCAAGAGGAATGGCGATCAAGCATTATGGTGGGTTTGCTCATATCTTCTCGCTATCCATTGGGAGCGAATTATGCGATCGATCTGCTCACAATGAAGCAAAAAAATCTCACGACAGGCTTTTCCAAAGATATTAAGATAATCCCTGCGTCATCTGCTCAGGTGAGTCATTATTTTCTAGGGCTGCTTGAATTGTCATCTTAGTCTTCTAACATTAGTGATTTGTTTCTGATTTGTAAAATTAGGAACATGAGGATTCAGAAGAAGATATTGACAACTCTGTGCCCCCAATTCTTTGAAGAATGGGTAAAGATGAAAACAAGAAAGAAGAAGTAGGGAAGGATGTTGTTCGTATGGTGCCCTCCATTACTGTAGACCTTCAAAAATTGAGCACCAGCTGCATCACCGGTGGTCAGTGTAGTCTGAAGCTTCCCAAGACTGTCATGCATTCAGAACTTCCTACTATTTTAGGTACAAGACCAGACAATGTACTAGACACCAGGATCTACAAAAAGACTAGACGCAAAGAGTATAAGGAACACCTCATTCAGAGGTATGGGAAAAATGATGCTGATGCAATTTGGGTCAAGGAACCAGAGTTTAAAAGGATGGGCATTGATCCTACCATCATCAATCTAAGGGTGGATTGAAGTTCTTAATTTTGGGGAGGATGGGGTAGGAGCACCTAGGCTAGTCTTCATTATTTTTTTGTTTTTGGCTTGTATTTGACTCTAGCCAAGTCAAGAAGTTAGCTTAGTTGTTTTTAGACCTTAAAAGGTCATTTTAAATGTTGGTTAAGTGAATTAGTCACTAGGACTAAGGTCATTAATTAACCTATGGTTGTTGTTATTTCAATTTCTTGGTGTTAGGAGCTTAGTTAAAGGTGGGAGTCTTTAATGTGTTCTAAACACATAATTGTTAATGTAAAGATGCCATAAGGTCTTAAATGGCCTTGGATACTTGAAACATAGGAGGTAATGAGTCCTAGAATATAGGATTGAGGCACATGACAAAGTTGCCAAGTGTTGAGAAGAAGTTGTTACCAAGATTTGCACTAATTGCAAAAATGGCATGCAACTCGGATAGCTTTGGATCCGCTAAACTTTAGGAGGTGGGGAATTGATGAAAATGCCCTAAAATGAAGGAAATGGCATCTAATGATACCCAAGAATTGAAAACAAAGTATTATGGAAGCATTGTAATAATTTAGAGAAAGTTAATAGAGCTCTGCAAGTATTTTACAGTGAATTTTCTACTATTTTGTATTGACAGTCATACTTAATGGACTGAAAGACTAAATATAATGCTATATTAGTGTTCTATAGGTTGTTTATGAACTTTTTCATTTGAATAGAAGGCCGTTTTGAGTTCATCTAAGTACTGGTTTTGGACGTTTTAGTTCAGGGAGTCAATTTTTAGCTTGTTTTGAGTAGTTTAGAGAGTCATGGCTCCTCCATGAAATCTAACCATGGATAATCATTCATGATAGATGGAAATGGAAGAGGAGTCATTTTTTTACATATTTTTAGGAGTTAGGAGTCGTGAAAGCATGAAGAACTATTTTATATGCTAGGCCCTAGGCGAGTTTGTGCAGCCCGGTTAGAGGTCTAGAGGTGAAAAGAGTGAAGAAACATTGCATGGTTATATGGATCCGTACTGCTCCAAGAATTTTTCATGAAGTTAAACATCATTTATAACCATTTTGTGAAGATAGAATCCAAACCAATCGTTTAGGATTTGGTTTGAGCAAGTTTGCTATCAAAACCACAGTTTAGTCCTAGAAATTAGGCTTGTTAGGCCTCTTGTCCTTGTTTATAGGAACCCCATGTACGGTCACTGTCAGACCAAGAAAATTTCTGAATCTTTTAAAACTTTCAAAAGGTTATCCTAATCAGGTCTTATTTTTTCAAGTTGTTTGGAAAAGTTTTGCAAGAAACAACAAAAGGTGACTGGTAAAGACTACTAGAATAGGCTTAGTTTTAAGATCAATTCTTGATGAATCATGGAAGCTGATAAGAAGATGATTGAAGACCATTTCAAAATGGATCAAAAGGGAAAGAATAAGGATTTTTTCATGAAGGAGAAGACCCCTGCAATGTTGAAGCAAGTTTATGGAGATTAAGCACTTAGAGCCTTCTAAGTGATAGTGGGAAAGTGAATCAAAATCAAGGTGTGGATCATTCAAGGTGAAGTTTTCAAGGTGTGATTCTTGTAATAGAGTTTTAATAGGTCTTAGTTAATGATCTAATCCTATTAGGAGATCCTATAGAAGGATAGGATACTAAGAGGCAAGAGAAGTCTCTTGGAGGGAGTTGAAATCTAAGCCTTGAAGTTTATCATACACCATAAACACAATATCTATCTTTGCTTCACTTATTTAGGATACTTGACCAAGATTGACTAGTTAGGACCACCATTACAATAAGGAGCATTGTTGGCTTTAAGCCTTACATATGGATTCAAAATTGAACATTAGGACTTCAAATCACATATCATGGTCTTATTGACCTTATTGCAACATAATTAAAAACAAGACTACTACATTAGGACTCTAAAGATCCAAGGGTGTCTTGCACTAGAAAGTCTTTGAAATAATAATGTCTAGAAGCCATCTAGGCCTGGGGATTTTCCCCCCCAAACCAAATAAAGCCCCCTTAACTTTATCTAAAGTAACCTCTGTCTTTAACATCTCATTAAGGGCAATAGGTATACTAGGGGGAATAACACCCAAGACTTCCCTAACCAATTGCTAGCTAGCTTTAATCATGCCTATATTATTAGAGAAAAACCATACTGCCTCCTAGTTTATCTTATCCAACTCCCTCAATGCATCCCCATTTGCAACCTTGATTGAAAAGATCGTATTAATTTCCCTTCTCATCTTTACCAAATTATATAAAAATAGCCAAGTTTCTCTAAATGTCTATCTCCAGAGCGCCTTTTCACGTGCTAGTATCTCAACATATTCCTTGTTCAATTATTTTTTCATATTAAAATCCTCCTCACTCATCCCATTTACAATGACCTTTGAATGCAAAGAGTTAAGGGACTATTCCAAATTAAATATTTCAACAAATATGTTATTGTAATGTTCTCTATTCCTTTTTTTTAGTTGTTCCTTTAGATATTGTAGCTTCTTAAAGAAAAAAAGCTTTATTACCTAAATATTTTGGAGCCCAAGACCACCAATCTTGAACTAGGTCTTTAAATCCCCCCACTCTAAACCACATAGCTCCAAACTTGAACAGATAATGATCAAGTTTTGCATCCTCTTGTACCTGTAGCCCAATACGGTAGTGATCAAACCCTATGATTAGAATGATCTCAACTTCATAGGTCTAATGCACAGTGGCCCAATCCTCATCTAGTAGAAAATGGTCCAATTTATCATCTATATTTAAGAAATACCTCGCCTATTTGTCCATGTGAAGTCCCCTCTTTCAAATGGTAATTTAATAAGCCCATTGTCAGTAACAAAATTATTAAAGTCTTGTTGGCTTTGTCCACTCTAGTCTTCCACTCCCAACTTATTCACGGTGCTTAGGATGACATTAAAATCACCCCCTAGGATGAACACTTCATCATCATAACTATCCATATCCTAGATAATTCAACTCACAGAGCTCATTTTAGAACATTGTTGTTTGGCCCATAAACATTTATTGCTAAGATTCTCAAATGGAGTTGTTTTGAGTATACCTATATCTATTGCCAAGATTTATCTTGCCTTACAACCTCAACATCCATGGTGGATTCCTTCCAAAGAACTCCTAATCCACTTGAGGCTCCATGTGCACCAACCAACTTACATTTCTATCTACTAAAGCTCCTATAAAACATATTAAAGTCCCACTCCTTGATTTTTGTTTCTTGCATCAAAACTAAGTCTAATCTCCTTTGATGAAAACACCTTTTGATCAAATGAAATTTTTCGAGGGCATTGCATCCACTGGTATTCCATGATAGGAGTTTCATGCCTTTTCCCAATCTCAAATTTCTTTGACCTAAAGTATTTCCAACAATAGCCAGTTTCACTTGGTTGGATTTTCGTCCCCTTTTCTTCCTCTCTACAACCTTTACTTTGTTACTCTATGAGGATGTTTGTTCCAAGGACCATTTTTCAGTAATTCCAACATTCTCACTAATGCCCCAAAAATCTCCATCATCCTGTTCTTCCTCCAAATCAAACTCAGAACTTGTATCATCCACATTGTTGCTAGAGTCTCTCACACCCTAAAGGAACTATCTAGATTCCTTATTGGAGAGACATGAGTGTCTTTAAAAGTTACCCCTGATTGAGTCTGTGCCTCTTCCATAGGTCCACTCTGTGCAAAGAAACCCAAGTCTGCACCTCTCAGACTTTTCAAGCCAACCCCTTCCTCCCTGGGCTTAACTGGTCTATCTTTCCACTCCCCATCAATTTGAGCTTCCCCTACCAATCTACTATGTAAAAACTTCACATTTCCCTCTAATGCCAACTTTCTCCTTTCATCCCTCTGGATATTCTGATTTGCATCCATCTCCTCCTCTAGGGTTCTCACCTCTATGTTTTTTAAAAGACTTTCCTCATTTTGAAGATCACTTTTCTTTTCAAGATTCATTTTCATTGGTGTAGTATCAGCCTCTAGATCAAACTTATCATTCATTTGAATCTTTTCATCCCGTGAGTCACTCTCCCATTCAAATAGTTCATCTATAAAATTCCTTTATGCCCCATCCCAAACTCCTTGCTCTGTCGAATTCTCCATTTGACCATCTATGCTTTGATCCATATCGGGCTACCCATCGAGTTGAACCATATAGCCATCCCCTGCTTTACTTTCTTTTATTCGAATAACCATATCTGCTAAAGCATTCTAGGCAAACCCTTTACCTTTATCTGTCATCATGCAACTTTCCTCCCCACGATAATCACCCAAGCATTTTGAGCAGATATGCACCTCCTCCTCCATTATCAACATCTATTGCCATGTTCCTATCCCAACCTTTAGCTCAATCATATCCGGTAAAGGGTGGCATGGCTGCCAGAAAATGCAAATCTTAAGGAACACATAGAAGTCAATCTTGTCTATTGTTTCAACCGACTTCACAAATGTTCCCAGTTTGTTCCCTATTTCTCATAGGGTTTCAGTGTTCCAATATTCCAGAGGAATCTTTTTCAAGCTAATCCATACCGATATTTCTTTGATTTCATCCTTTCTAGGGTCAAAATTTGGCTCGCATCCTTTAAGGTAAAAACCTTTCTCATCTAACATATAGGGACCACTGTTCAAGATCCAGTCCCTATCATGTTTAGAGAGACAAGTAATAAGAAAAAAACCATTCACTAGGGTTTTCAGCGATCATATTTCTCCCCATTGTTGATCACACCAAGCTTTTATTTTGGAGAAGGTTGACCATTTCCCTCACCATTTAAGATAGAACACATGAGTTTTCAAAAGGTTTACTGACCCATTCCATTCAAAACTATCTACCAATAAAGAAACCATATTGTAGTGTTCCATCGTGGAGGCTACCTTTAGAGGTTGCTCATTCTCCTACACCTGCTTCAACTTCCAAAACTTTCCTACTATTTTGTTGAAATCCACCTTGACTCGCAAGCAGATCAAGCCAAACCAATTTGCACAAAGAGTCACTGGCCTCTCAATTTGCAAGTTTCAGTTCCTCCCATTCCCAATCTCTTCAAAACTCAAAACCCTTTTCCTAGTATCTCCTCTTTCTCTTTCATTATCTCTCCACCCATAACCTTGATTTGCACCACCTTGGCTTCTATTGAAAGGCCATCACAGTCAATAATCCTCTCCATAGGCAAAATAATGGTGTCTGTAGAAGCCTTGCTTGTTCCTGTGTTCCTCCATCTCACATAACTACAGTTTCCAGTGTGTCTTCATTATTATAATAGATGAAGCATTGTAGATTTATTACAATAGGAGCCTTGGTGAATAAGAGCCATGACCTATAGATAAACTTTACTAATTAATAGTTACGTGCTTAAAATAGTCTTGTATACAACGACAACTACCAAATTCATGATTGTAATAATAAAGAGAAAAATAACATGAGTTTTGACTACATGTAGTACTTGTGTCATCTTCTAAAATAGTATCCCACTCTTAGATTTTTCTATTTAAACTTTAGCTCTATTGCATGTACTTTTGAATCACTATTCATGTTTCTAGGAAACATTATTTTCTATATGCAATTGTTATTTAAGTAACTTGTAATTGTTGTCAGACCACCACCATATGAATGATGTAACACAACTTACTACCACCATATCACCATATGTAAAGCAACTTGTATTTTGTATAATGACACAAAAAAACTTAGGCCTCATTTGTTTGCAGAATTGGAATTTGATTCAAAACCTTATTATCTCAAAATAAGGTTTTGAAATTTTGGTTTTGTGTATTTGGAAGATAGTTTGGACCGTTTGGTTGACGCGGAAGATAAGTGAGGCAATCAATTTTCTATGTTTGGTTGCCAATTTCAAAATTAGAATTGGAACTGAGAAATTCCTATTTTTGTATTTGATTTTACACTTTTAAATTAAAAATAGAATTACATATATTTTACAGATAAGATTTTTAGAGTTTTCAAAACCTTTCTTAATTAAGGATCAATCCATTTAATGAGGAGAACAAATTCCTCTCGAATGAATGGCGTACCAAAATTTATATTCCTATGATAAATATAGAATTATAAATCAAAGACTGGGCCTGTTTAGAAATGCTGGAAAGACAATAGAATAATGTATGAATAGATTCCATGGATGCCATGTTTTTTTAAACATCTCGTCCATATCCACCCGAGTTTTTTTGTTCACATCCAACAGAATGACTACCATTCCTATCTTAATCATACCGTTGGTTTTTAGTTTTTCATTCTCTAGATTCACTGGTACTTCTCATCCAAAGCAATAGTATAATTATATTTGGTGGATGCATGGAAAACATGGCGGTATGAGTAAATGCATGAGGCATTATCTTGCCCTTGATGCCTTTGAAAGGAGTCATGAAGTGGGCGATCAACAACATTTCACTGGTGCTTTCATGGCCGCCATGTAATTCAAAATCAATGAATGGGGCAGAGAGCAATGACTCAGAGATGTTTATGCAATGCAATTTCACAAAAATCGGACCCGACCAGACAGTTAAATGGGTTTTACAATTTTTCAAAACCTGGATTTGATTTCAAATTCCACCTATTGGGTGGGAGGATGGTGCCGCCCATTTTGGTGGTATATTCGGATTTTGGTGGTATAACCAAATTTTCAAAATTAGTGTTCCAAACAATGGATTCAAGTCAAAACCTGATTATCCATTTCCAATTCTAGTCATCTTCCAGCAAACAAACGGGGCCTTAGTGTGTTACATTTTGTAGACAAACTCTTCTTACAAGGACTCAACTACAAACGAATATCACCCATGTCCCAACAATTCATGGATTGTGTTCACTATTATTTTGCCACTAATAACTCATATATGATCGATTTTGCTTTTTTTGCTACCATATATGAGTTGACTTTCATTTTTATTTTTTTATCCTTTTAATTGTTTGGTGCATCATATCTATGTTTCTCTTGCCTTGTCTAGAAATTTGGTTGACTTGAGTTTGTTCATATGATTATCTAGTTCTTATCAAGTTGAAGAGTAATAGACAATTCACCAATTCCTATCTCTTTAACCTTGTAGATTAATTGCTATGGTATGAAATAGTCAACAAGCTTTGACTATTTTAAATTATCTCTCTAACTTTGGAAATCACTTCATACAATTGCATATAATAAAATTGTGTAGGCATTATAAGTCTAATAATTATTCTTAAAATTAACTTACAATCTTATATCCTTTCATTCATTTTCTTTGTATCTTTTGTTTTATCTTTTTTTAACCATGCGAAGTGTTCCCATTAGTTTTTAAGCACTAACTTGTTTGTTTGTTAAAATCCTTTTTTTTAAAAAGTTGTAACAATTGACATCTTTTTATTTTATTAAAATTTAAGCATAAATAAAGACACCACCTTTCTTTAAAAATGAAAAGAAAAAAAAAAGAAAAAACAAAGCAAAGCAAAGATATTTGTGCCAGAGTAGATGGGATTTAGTGGGCAGTGAAACACCCAAATAAATTCCCATATACGGTGATTTACAGAGGGAAAGATTAGAAGCTAAGCAAGGTAGATGCTTTTACACCATGCGTTGTATTGCTCATATTGCATATGAGGCTAGTTTTGATTGCACATTTATTCTATTTAATTATTTTTCCTGCTTTGTTGTATTGATGTGATCATAATAAAAGCATTACAAAGTACAAAAGGAGGTGCAAAATTTATCACATCACTTGCATTTATAAAGCAAGACTTGTTGGATAATGTACATTATCAAAGCCCAAAACCCCCTTTATAAAGCTTCTGTGATGAGCTGCAATTGTATAAAGTTGTAAAGAGCTACAATTGATCTGCAAGGGAAGTGAAGAGCAAAATCATGGATCCAACAGAGAAGGGTGTGTGGTGGAAAGATGATAAGCAGTGGGTGCGATACCCAACTGAAATTGCTAAAAAAATCGAGAGAGCCAAGAGGAATGGAGATTCAAGCATTATGGTGGGTTTGCTCATATCTTCTTGCTATCCATTGGGAGCGAATTATGCGATCGATCTGCTCACAATGAAGCAAAGAAATCTCACGATGGGCTTTTCCAGAGATATTAAGATAATCCCTGCGTCCTCTGCTCAGGTGAGTCATTATTTTCTAGGGCTGCTTGAATTGTCATCTTAGTCTTCTGACATTAGTGATTTGTTTCTGATTTGTAAAATTAGGAACATGAGGATTCAGAAGAAGATATTGACAACTATGTGCCCCCAATTCTTCGAAGAATGGGTAAAGATGAAAATAAGAAAGAAGAAGTAGGGAAGGATGTTGTTCATATGGTGCCCTCCATTACTGTAGACCTTCAGAAATTGAGCACCAACTACATCACCGATGGTCAGTGTAGTCTAGTTCTGAAGCTTCCCAAGACAGTCGTGCTTTTAGAACTTCCTTCTGCTGCAGGTACAGGACCAGACAATGTACTAGACACTAGGATCTACAGAAAGACTAGACTTAAAGAGTATAAGGAACACCTCATTCAGAGGTATGGGAAGAATGTTGCTGATGCAATTTGGGTCAAGGAACCAAAGCTTAAAATGATGGGCATTGATCCTACCATCATCAATCTAAGGGTGGATTGAAGTTCTTAATTTTGGGGAGGATGGTGCAGGAGCACCTAGGCTAGCCTCCATTATTTTTTTGTTTTTGGCTTGTATTTGACTCTAGCCAAGTCAAGAAGTTAGCTTAGTTGTTTTTAGATCTTAGAAGGTCATTTTCAATGTTGGTTTAGTGAATTAGTCACTAGGACTAAGGTCACTAATTAACTTATGGTTGTTGTTATTTCAATTTCTTAGTGTTAGGAGCTTAGTTAAAGGTGAGAATCTTTAATGTGTTCTAAACACATAATTGTTAATGTAAAGATGCCATAAGGTCTTAAATGGCCTTGGATACTTGAAACATAGGAGGTAATGAGTCCTAGAATATAGGATTGAGGCACATGACAAAGTTGCCAAGTGTTGAGAAGAAGTTGTTACCAAGATTTGCACTAATTGCAAAAATGGCATGCAAATCAGATAGCTTTGGATCCCCTAAATTTTAGGAGGTGGGGAATCAACCAAAATGCCCTAAAATGAAGGAAATGAAATCTAATGATACCCAAGACTTGAACACAAAGTATTATGGAAGCATTGTAATAATTTAGAGAAAGTTAATAGAGCTCTGCAAGTATTTTACAGTGAATTTTCTACTGTTTTGTATTGACAGTCATACTTAATGGACTGAACGACTAAATATAATGCTATATTAGTGTTCTATAGGTTGTTTATGAACTTTTTCATTTGAATAGAAGGTCATTTTGAGTTCATCTAAGTACTGGTTTTGGGTGTTTTAGTTCAGGGATTCAATTTTTAGCTTGTTTTGAGTAGTTTAGAGAGTCATATCTCCTCCATGAAATCTAACCATGGATAATCATTCATGATAGATGGAAATGGAAGAGGATTCATTTTTTTACATAGTTTTAGGAGTTAGGAGTCATGAAATCAAGAAGAACTATTTTATATGCTAGGCCCTAGGTGAGTTTGTGCAGCCCGGTTAGAGGTCCAGAGGTGAAAAGATTGAAGAAACATTGCATGGTTGTACGGATCCGTACTGCTCCAATAATTTTTCATGAAGGTAAACATCATTTATAACCATTTTGTGAAGATAGAATCCATACCAATCGTTTAGGATTTGGTTTGAGCAAGTTTGCTATCAAAACCACAGTTCAGTCCTAGAAATTAGGCCTGTTAGGCCTCTTGTCCTTGTTTATAGGAACCCCATGTACGGTCACTTTCAGACCCAGAATCTTTGTGAATCTTTTAAAACTTCCAAAATGGTATCTGAATCAGGTCTTAGTTTTTCAAGTTGTTTGGAAAAGTTTTGCAAGAAACAACAAAAGGTGACTGGTAAAGGCTACTAGAATAGGCCTAGTTTTAAGGTCAATTCTTTATGAATCATGGAAGCCGATAAGAAGATGATTGAAGACCATTTAAAAATTGATCAAAAGGGAAAGAATAAGGATTTTTTCATGAAGGAGAAGACCCCTGCAATGTTGAAGCAAGTTTATGGAGATTTGGCACTTAGAGCCTTCTAAGTGATAGTGGGAAAGTGAATCAAAATCAAGGTGTGGATCATTCAAGGTGAAGTTTTCAAGGTGTGACTCTTGTAATAGAGTTTTAATATGTCTTATTAATGATCTAATCCTATTAGGAGATCCTATAGAAGGATAGGATACTAAGAGGCAAGAGAAGTCTCTTGGAGGGAGTTGAAATCTAAGCCTTGAAGTTTATCATACACCATAAACACAATATCTATCTTTGCTTCACTTATTTAGGATAATTGACCAAGATTGACTAGTTAGGACCACCATTACAATAAGGAGCATTGTTGGCTTTAAGCCTTACATATGGATTCAAAATTGAACATTAGGACTTCAAATCACATATCATGGTCTTATTGACCTTATTGCAACATAATTAAAAACAAGACTACTACATTAGGATTCTAAAGATCCAAGGGTGTCCTGCACTAGAAAGTCTTTGAAATAATAATGTCGAGAAGCCATCTAGGCTTGGGGATTTTCCCCCCCAAACCAAATAAAGCCCCCTTAACTTTATCTAAAGTAACCTCTATAGTTAACATCTCATTATGGGCAATAGGTATACTAGGGGGAATAACACCCAAGACTTCCCTAACCAATTGCTAGCTAGCTTTAATCATGCCTATATTATTAGAGAAAAACCATACTGCCTCCTAGTTTATCTTATCCAACTCCCTCAATGCATCCTCATTTGCAACCTTGATTGAAAAGATATTATTAATTTCCCTTCTCATCTTTACCAAATTAGATAAAAATAGCCAAGTTTCTCTAAATGTCTATCTCCAGAGCGCCTTTTCACATGCTAGTATCTCAACATATTCCTTGTTCAATTATTTTTTCATATTAAAATCCTCCTCACTCATCCCATTTACAATGACCTTTGAATGCAAAGAGTTAAGGGACTGTTCCAAATTAAATATTTCAACAAATATGTTATTGTAATGTTCTCTATTCCTTTTTTTGAGTTGTTCCTTTAGATATTGTAGCTTCTTAAAGAAAAAAAGC
This sequence comes from Chamaecyparis obtusa, assembly GCA_027943335.1. Classification (NCBI taxonomy): domain Eukaryota; kingdom Viridiplantae; phylum Streptophyta; class Pinopsida; order Cupressales; family Cupressaceae; genus Chamaecyparis; species Chamaecyparis obtusa. Next base: position 879,267 of record BSBK01000494.1, on the reverse strand, counting down.
TTTATTACCTAAATATTTTGGAGCCCAAGACCACCAATCTTGAACTAGGTCTTTAAATCCCCCCACTCTAAACCACATAGCTCCAAACTTGAATAGACAATGATCAAGTTTTGCATCCTCTTGTACCTGTAGCCCAATATGGTAGTGATCAAACCCTGTGATTAGAATGATCTCAACTTCACAGGTCCAATGCACAGTGGCCCGATCCTCATCTAGTAGAAAATGGTCCAATTTATCATCTATATTTAAGAAATACCTCGCCTATTTGTCCATGTGAAGTCCCCTCTTTCAAATGGTAATTTAATAAGCCCATTGTCAGTAACAAAATTATTAAAGTCTTGTTGGCTTTGTCCACTCTAGTCTTCCACTCCCAACTTATTCACGGGGCTTAGGATGACATTAAAATCACCCCCTAGGATGAACACTTCATCATCATAACTATCCATATCCTAGATAATTCAACTCACAGAGCTCATTTTAGAACATTGTTGTTTGGCCCATAAACATTTATTGCTAAGAATCTCAAGTGGAGTTGTTTTGAGTATACCTATATCTATTGCCAAGATTTATCCTGCCTTACAACCTCAACATCCATGGTGGATTCCTTCCAAAGAACTCTTAATCCGCTTGAGGCTCCATGTGCACCAACCAACTTACATTTCTATCTACTAAAGCTCCTATAAAACATATTAAAGTCCCACTCCTTGATTTTTGTTTCTTGCATCAAAACTAAGTCTAATCTCATTTGATGAAAACACCTTTTGATCAAATTAAAATTTTCAAGGTCATTGCATCCACTGGCATTCCATGATAGGAGTTTCATGCCTTTTCCCGATCTCAAATTTCTTTGACCTAAAGTATCCCTAGGCTTAATTGGTCTATCTTTCCACTCCCCATCAATTTGAGCTTCCCTTACCAATCTACTATGTAAAAACTTCACATTTCCCTCTAATGCCAACTTTCTCCTTTCATCCCTCTGGATATTCTGATTTGCATCCATCTCCTCCTCTAGGTTTCTCACCTCTATGTTTTTTAAAAGACTTTTCTCATTTTGAAGCTCACTTTTATTTTCAAGATTCATTTTCATTGGTGTAGTATCAGCCTCTAGATCAAACTTATCATTCATTTGAATCCTCTCATCCCATGAGTCACTCTCCCATTCAAATAGTTCATCTATAAAATTCCTTTATGCCCCATCCCAAACTCCTTGCTCTACCAAATTCTCCATTTGACCATCTATCCTTTGATCCATATTGGGCTACCAATCAAGTTGAACCATATAGCCATCCCCTGCTTTACTTTCTTTTATCCGAATAACCATATCCGCTAAAGCATTCTAGGCAAACCCTTTACCTTTATCTGTCATCATGCAACTTTCCTCCCCACGATAATCACCTGAGCATTTTGAACAGATATGCACCTCCTCCTCCATTATCAACATCTGGCGCCATGTTCTTGTCCCAACCTTTAGCTCAATCATATCCGGTAAAGGGTGGCATGGCTGCCAGAAAATGCAAATCTTAAGGAACACATAGAAGTCAATCTTGTCTATTGTTTCAACCGACTTCACAAATGTTCCTAGTTTGTTCCCTGTTTCTCATAGGGTTTTAGTGTTCCAATATTCTAGAGGAATATTTTTCAAGCTAATCCATACCGAGATTTCTTTGATTTCATCCTTTCTAGGGTCAAAATTTGGCTCGCATCCTTTAAGGTAAAAACCTTTCTTGTCTAACATATAGGGACCACTGTTTAGGATCCAGTCCCTATCATGTTTAGAGAGACAAGTAACAAGGAAAAAACCATTCACTAGGGTTTTCAGCGATCATATTTCTCCCCATTGTTGATCACACCAAGCTTTTATTTTGGAGAAGGTTGACCATTTCCCTCTCCATTTAAGAAAGAACACATGAGTTTTCAAAAGGTTTACTGGCCCATTCCATTCAAAACTATCTACCAATAAAGAAACCATATTGTAGTGTTCCATCGTGGAGGCTACCTTTAGAGGTTGCTCATTCTCCTAAGTCTGCTTCAACTTCCAAAACTTTCCTACTATTTTGTTGAAATCCACCTTGCCTCGCAAGCACATCAAGCCAAACCGATTTGCACAAAGAGTCACTGGCCTCTCAATTTGCAAGTTTCAGTTCCTCCCATTCCCAATCTCTTCAAAACTCAAAACCCTTTTCCTAGTATCTCCTCTTTCTCTTTCATAATCTCTCCACCCATAACCCTGATTTGCACCACCTTGGCTTCTATTGAAAGGCCATCACAGTTAGTAATCCTCTCCATAGGCAAAATAATCGTGTTTGTAGAAGCCCTGCTTGTTCCTGTGTTCCTCCATCTCACATAACTACAGTTTCCAGTGTGTCTTCATTATTATAATAGATGAAGCATTGTAGATTTATTACAATAGGAGCCTTGGTGAATAAGAGCCACGACCTATAGATAAACTTTATTAATTAATAGTTACATGCTTAAAATAGTCTTGTATACAACGACAACTACCAAATTCATGATTGTAATAACACAGAGAAAAATAACATGAGTTCTGACTACATGTAGTACTTGTGTCATCTTCTAAAACAGTATCCCACTCTTAGATTTTTCTATTTAAACTTCAGCTCTATTGCATGTACTTTTGAATCACTATTCATGTTTCTAGGAAACATTATTTTCTATATGCAATTGTTATTTAAGTAACTTGTAATTGTTGTCAGACCACCACCATATGAATGATGTAACACAACTTACTACCACCATATCACCATATGTAAAGCAACTTGTATTTTGTATAATGACACAAAAAAACTTAGGCCTCATTTGTTTGCAGAATTGAAATTTGATTCAAAACCTTATTATCTAAAAATAAGGTTTTGAAATTCCGGTTTTGTGTATTCGGAAGATAGTTTGGACCGTTTGGTTGATGCAGAAGATAAGTGAGGTAATCCATTTTCTATGTTTGGTTGCCAATTTCAAAATTAGAATTGGAACTGAGAAATTCCTATTTTTGTATTTGATTTTACACTTTTAAATTAAAAATAGAATTACATATATTTTACAGATAAGATTTTTAGAGTTTTCAAAACCTTTCTTAATTAAGGATCAATCTGTTCAATGAGGAGAACAAATTCCTCTCGAATGAATGGCGTACAAAAATTTATATTCCTATGATAAATATAGAATTTTAAATCAAAGACTGGGCCTGTTCAGAAATGTTGGAAAGACAACAAAATAATGTATGAATAGATTCCATGGATGCCATGTTTTTTTAAACATCTCGTCCATATCCACCCGAGTTTTTTTGTTCACATCCAACAGAACGGCTACCATTCCTATCTTAATCATACTGTTGGTTTTTAGTTTTTCATTCCCGAGATTCATTGGTACTTCTCATCCAAAGCAATAGTATAATTATATTTGGCGGACGCATGGAAAACATGGCGGTACGAGTAAATGAATGAGGCATTATCTTGCCCTTGATGCCTTTGAAAGGAGTCATGAAGTGGGTGATCAACAACATTTCGCTGGTGCTTTCATGGCCGCCATGTAATTCAAAATCAATGAATGGGGCAGAGAGCAATGACTCAGAGATGTTTATGCAATGCGATTTCACAAAAATTGGACCCAACCAGACAGTTAAATGGGGTTTACAATTTTTTAAAACCTGGATTTGATTTCGAATTCCACCTATTGGGTGGGAGGATGGTGCCACCCATTTTGGTGGTATATTCGGGTTTTGGTGGTATAACCAGATTTTCAATATTAGTGTTCCAAATAGTGGATTTAGGTCAAAACCTGATTATCCACTTCCAATTCTAGTCATCTTCCAGCAAACAAACGGGGCCTTAGTGTGTTACATTTTGTAGACAAACTCTTCTTATAAGGACTCAACTACAAACGAATATCACCCATGTCCCAACAATTCATGGATTGTGTTCACTATTATTTTGCCACTAATAACTCATATATGATCGATTTTGCTTTTTTTGGCTACCATATATGAGTTGACTTTCATTTTTATTTTTTTATCCTTTTAATTGTTTGGTGCATCATATCTATGTTTCTCTTGCCTTGTCTAGACCTTTGGTTGACTTGATTTTGTTCATATGATTATCTAGTTCTTATCAAGTTGAAGAGTAATAGACAATTCACCAATTCCTATCTCTTTAACCTTGTAGATTAATTGCTATGGTATGAAATAGTCAACAAGCTTTGACTATTTTAAATTATCTCTCTAACTTTGGAAATCACTTCATACAATTGCATATAATAAAATTGTGTAGGCATTATAAGTCTAATAATTATTCTTAAAATTAACTTACACTCTTATATCCTTTCATTCATTTTCTTTCTATCTTTTGTTTTATCTTCTTTTAACCATGCAAAATGTTCCCATTAGTTTTTAAGCACTAACTTGTTTGTTTGTTAAAATCCTTCTTTAAAAAGTTACAACAAAATTAACATCTTATTTCTTTATTAAAATTTAAGCACTAGATATTTCCATTAGTTTTTAAGCACTAATTTATTTATTGTTGAAATCTTTTTTTTAAAAAAGTTGTAACAATTGACATCTTATTATTTTATTAAAATTTAAGCATAAATAAAGACACCACCTTTCTTTAAAAACGAAAAGGAAAAAGGAAAAAGAAAAAAGAAAAAAAAAAACAAAGCAAAAAATCTGTGCAGAGGAGACGGGATTTAGTGGGCTGTGAAACACCCGAATAAATTCCCATATACGGTGATTTACAGAGCGAAAGATTAGAAGCTAAGCAAGGTAGATGCTTTTACACCATGCGCTGTATTGCTCATATTGCATACGAGGCAACTTTTGATTGCACATTTATTCTATTTAATTGATTTTCCTGCTTTGTCGTAGGATGTGATCATAGTAAAAGCATTACAAAGTACAAAAGGAGGCGCGAAATCTATCACATCACTCGCATTTATAAAGCAAAACTTGTTGGAGAATGTACATTATCAAAGCCCAATTGCCCATTTATAAAGCTTCTGTCTTGCTGCAATTGTATCTCCAATTGTATAACGCTGTAACGAGCTGCAATTGATCTGCAAGGGACGTGATGAGCAAAATCATGGATCCAACAGAGAAGGGTGTGTGGTGGAATGATGATACGCAGTGGGTGCGATACCCAACAGAAATTGCTGCAAAAATCGAGAGAGCCAAGAGGAATGGCGATTCAAACATTATGGTGGGTCCGCTCATATCTTCGCGCTATCCATCCGGAACGAATTATGCGATCGATCTGCTCACAATGAAGCAAAAAAATCTCACCACGGGCTTTTCCAGGAATATTAAGATAATCCCTGCGTCCTCTGCTCAGGTGAGTCATTATTTTCTAGGGCTGCTTGAATTGTCATTTTAGTCTTCTGACATTAGTGATTTGTTTCTGATTTGTAAAATTAGGAACATGAGGATTCGGAAGAAGATATTGACAACCCTGTGTCCCCAATTCTTCGAAGAATGGGTAAAGCTGTAAACAAGAAAGAAGAAGCAGGGAATGATGTTGTTCGTATGGTGCCCTCCATTACTGTAGACCTTCAGAAATTGAGCGCCAACTGCATCACCAATGGTCAGTGCAATCTGGTTCTGAAGCTTCCCAAGACAGTCGTGCATTCGGACAGGCTCAAATCCCTCACAAGAAAGGTTCCCGCTGGCTCATCTTATATTTTCTTTAGTTTTTAAAATCGTGTAATTTGGGGGTTTTTCATATTTATCTAGGGTTTTGGTGTTCCAGACGCTGGCATTGTTGCTTGAAAAGCTCACGGCAAAAGATTTCATTAAAAGCGTCATCGCAAGCAAGTCGCAGGGTTTCAGCCAGTGTGATCATTTCTGGAAGGTTCGTCAGTGTAATTCGTTCACCGTGGGGAGAGCAGAAAATTCGGTAATGTACTCTTCGTTTCTGAACCATCTCTGCGGCTTAGCAGAGGCAGATGACGGGCTTGTAGGTAAGAAATTAGCCAATTTTTTAGGGTTTCTGAAGCCGATTTGGGACTGACAAACAGCTACAGAGCGATTGCATGGCATAGAATTTGTTGTCTGCTTGTTAGGGTTTTATTGAAGAAAACTTGTTTGCTAGGGTTTTACTGAAGAAAACTTGTTTGTTAGGGTTTCACTGAGACAACTTCTGGTTGAATTACAGATGCTCTGTTCAGGGTTGCAGAGAAGGGGAACACAGGAGCAGGTGACCGAGTTGAGTATGTTTTCAAGGGTTCTACTGTGGATGAAGGGAGGAGTTCATTTGAGCCTGCAGAGAGTGGTGTTGTTACTGGGTACACCAGGCTGCTGCCATTGCCAAGTGAAGGCGGAAGGAAAGTCTCTGTTTATCTCGCAATGTGTGAGTATGTTCAAGGAACCCGCTACCTCACTGTGGTGAAGGGCGCATCTCTGTTTATTGCCCAGCTCGTTCCGACCTTAACTGAAATGTAAGAAACAACTTTCTGAATAGGAATGCCATGTGCAACCGTATATAACTCTATAGCTTCATGTGATTATAGGATCTTGAGTTTTGAAACAATATGAACTTTTTATTCTATGACTTCATGTGATTATATGATCTTGAGTTTTGAAACAATATAAACTTAATAGGGATGCCATGTATAGCTGTATATAATTCTATGACTAATAAGATTTATAGAATTTTGAGTTTTGTAAACAATATAAACTGTTATAAACTGTTGAGGATGACTTTGTATTTATGTTATATATGTTCTGTCTTTAAGTGAAAGCAGAAATGCTTTTGCCTTGTTGATCTGATGATATTTTTTTGTTATCAAATATTTTATAGATTATCAAGTGCTGTTTCAGGAGTCAATTTTGAGATTTTTTTGTATCAATTTTGAGATCATTTATTTTTTACAGTTCTCTTTTTTCATCTTGATGATAGATCAGAGAATGCCATTTGAAACACACAATTGATTCCACAAACAATACTTACCATGAACATGATCTTTAGAAATTTAATATCTCTGATCCTTCTTTGAGTTATCAGCCATGTGGTCTGGAACATTTATTTTCTGTTAAGTTTAATTGAATATAAAAGGTTTTACTACCTTTGGCAATTTGTTGACTTATCAGTTTTGGTATTCTGTATTTGTTCAATTCTGAATGGTGACTTTTAATTGCATTTTTCAATGAGTATTTTTGGGCTTTATAGGCAACTAAATGAAGTATTATCTTGCATCTGACAATGAATTTTTGGGATAAAAACTGCATATGATTTTTTTTATTGATATATGAGATCATACTAAGTAATTCATCATCAGAAAGCATCAAAATGAGAATTGAAAGCATATATGGATCATACTAAGTAATTCATCGTGAGAAAGAAACTAAGTAATTCTTCATGAGAAAGAATTAAAATGAGAATTGAAAGCATATATAGCCTTACATAAGAAAATAAGAAAAGAAAGGATAAATAACAGATTTAAATTGAAGGTATATTAAAAAAAATTAAATTAAAAAGATTAAAAAATAATAGAAACAAGAAGTAGAACAAAAATAATACAAAAGGGAAGAAAAACTGAAAATTAGTCAAAGAAAATTGATAACAGGAAACAAAGAAAAATTCAAATCATAAAAATTAATTAAGAAAAAACAAAACAACACTAATAGAAGATTAAAAAGGAAAAGAAAGGGAAAGGAGAACCTAAGTAACTTACCAATTACGAGAGTTAGTCAAGGAAAACGTCAATCTAGAAAAAGATTAAATTAGTCATAAGGACAAAAAGTAATGGACATCAAGAAAAACATTGAAACAAAACATAATAAAAAGTCAAAATAGCAATTAGCCTAAAAAAAGATAGGCAAACAATAAAAAGAGAGGAGCAAATGAAATAAACCAACCACATAAATAAAAAGAAAGAAATCATTGAGTTATATGGAGAAAGCAAATTATATTAGATAAAAAATGCATAGCAAAAAAAAATTAATTAATGAGTTTAAAATAAATTGAAAATTAAAACAAAGGGGCAATAGACAAAGAAAGTTAATAAGACTGAAAATTAAAATTTAAAACAAAAAAACACAATACAATAAAAAACAAAAAGTGCAACAGAGTTAAAACTAGAAGTTACGAAAAAAAATAGAAAAATAAAATTAAACAACAAAAAAACAAGCGCAAGAGGGGAGAAGATGAAAAACCTAAAACAAAAACCAAAATCAAAGCAAGGGAATGAAGAAAAGAACAAAAAATAAGAAAGAAATTAATGAAAATCAAAGAGACAAAAAGCTAAAGAGAAATTAGAGGAAAGGATTAAAACAAGTGATGGAAAATTAAAGATGAAAAGAAAAATAAGAACAGCCTTAAACAACTAGAAAAGACAAGATAAAGTGCAAGAACAAATTAACAACAAATATAAAAGACATTATAAAGTGCAAGGCAGAACTAGGAAGAGGAGCAAGGAAAAGAGGAAAGCTCAAGAAAGAGAAATATACAATGAAGCGAGACAAAATTAAGAATGCTGTAGAGACCAAGTAAAGAAAGGATAAAGGAGTAGGAAATGGAGGAAGGATTAAGTAGAAGGATTGGAAAGAAGGGAGGTGATCTGATTGCCAAGATGGGCTAATGTACCAACCTCCATCTTGGTTCAAATTAGTAGAGTGGGTTTTGATGTTGATGGCTTCTCGAAGTTTGTGCTTGAAGAAACATTTTTCTTTGACTACTATTTGTGTATCTTCAAGGCAAATGCGGTGTTTGGTATTGTGGGAATGTTATGCTATGGTAGATTTGCAACACGATCAAGTCTAATATCAACACTATGTTCTTTAATTCTAGTGTTTTGACGGAATGACATATTTTGCCAATATATGGGGTACCACAAGAGCAATTAATTTCATACACTCCAGAGTGGAGAAGAGGAGTTAGGGGATCTTTAAGAGATGGTATGAGTTTTCTAGTGATGGAGATGGGTTTAAAAGGGCAAGTAATGCCTCTCTTATGGAGAATTTCAACAATCTTATGCGAGAGGTATTCAACAAAGGGGATGGTAGCAATTTGGAGAGATTGCGACGTTTTAGATTCCTTGATAGGATTGGTTGTACTTTTGGCATGATTGAAGGCTCTAATGGATTTGTCCATGATGATAACCATTCAACTTGAAAAATCTATAAAGGTGAGAAAGCTCTAGGCTAATATGATCAATATTACAGATGTGATAGGCTTGGGTTATGAGAGTGTTGTTGACTCCCATTTTTTGAATATAAGAATGGTGGTAAGAAGAGGCATGTAGGTATAGGTTTGTATGAGTGGATTTTCTGAAGACTCTCAAGGCTAAGGTGGAGGAGGAGGAGGAGGTAGCTCAATGGAGAGAGAGAGAGAGAGAGAGAGAGAGAGAGAGTAAAAACTTGTTTAGTAAATTTGAAATTTTTGCATGCATTTTTTTCCAATTTTATATTAATTTTTACATGTATTACTATTATAATTGTTTTCTAATTTTATATTTTTTAATTTTTATAACTAATAATTACTAATTACTAATTATTTTATTTAAAATGAAATACTAATCTATTGACATGACTCAATCAATATCCATTTATAAACCTTCTCCAACAAGCTGCCATTGTATAAAGCTGTGACGAACTGCTCTTTAATCTGCAAGGGAAGTGATGTGCAAAATCACTTGCATGAAAATTAATGTTAAACAATATATTAATAATAATTCTTGCAAAGGATGTAAGAGTCTATGGTTTCTTAATAAAAAAAAATTAAAAATTATGCATAACTTTATTTAAACTAATAAAACATTATAAATCTAAAAATAATTGTTTAAAGTAAAAAACATTGCATTTCTTTTTAGTAATAAAGCATTATAATTGTTTAAAATAAAACTACTTATGCATGCATGATAATGAAGCATTACATTTCTTCAGTAATAAAATAGAAACAAATCTAAAAGTAGTTGTTTAGAATAAAATTAATTATACAGGACTTGGAAGCATTATATTCCTTCAATAATATAATATTACAAATCTAAACTCAAAATGTCCATGCATGACGTAGAAACATAACATTTCTTCACAAAAGTTTCATTTAAAATAGTTAACTAAAAGTAAAACTGTCTGTGTATCTATAGTTATGCACATTAAATCGAGGTGTGGCGAATATTTGCATGAGTTATTCACAATAAATTGAGGAGCTCGTGTTAATTGGTGGTAGCCTCAGTCTCGCAATCTTTAAATCGTTAGTTTGGTTTCTTCTTTTCAGCGCCTATCTAAATTACTGTAAATCTTATCAAGTTTTATGAGTAGAAATTTTGCAGATGGCAGCATTGAACAATGAAATGGGATGGGAGGAGGAGGAGGAGGAGGAGGATGGGCTTATGATGGGAGTACATTTTTGGCTTTGGGTGGTCAGTTTGGTGGGAATCACAATTACCGCTTCCCTTATCATTATGCCAATTGCTGAAAAGGATTCGAGCAATCATCGCATCGTTTATCAGATGTATATGGGTGGATATTTTTTGAGTTTCGCTACAAACATTTTAGGGCTCCTCGTAATGTGTTTTCCATTATCAGATGCCCCTATTTTGCATGGCAAGGCGCTCTTTCGCAGCGCAACATTCATATTCATGTTGAGTTCCGTGGGAGCAATTGATTTGCTCATGCGCCCCCAATATAAATGGCTTGCAATCTTGCCTCTTGGTGCCCATTCTCTTCTTGATTATGTCGTTTCACTCCTCTAACTCGCTTCTCTTCTTTTCGCATTCATTAAAACAAGGTGGATTTTATTCATATAAGTTGGTTCAATACAAATATTTGGAACTTAAGAATATGTGTGCATCTTTAGATACATCTGATCTTATTTTCACTTCTAAATAAGTTGAATTATTGTTATATTATTTCTAAGCATGACCGTGAATTGAAATATAAAATTAAATAAAGCTTCTTGCTTTTGTATTTTGGTGCATATTGTTTCGCTTAAATTAAATTAAATTAAATAAGGATTCGGACAAGGATTGCTTCGCTTATCATATGTATTTTGGTGCATATTGTTTCAGTTTCTTAACAGCCATCCATGGAATCTTCTTGCTGGTTGTACCGTCATTAGATACGTGTGGTTTGTATGTGAAGGTACTCTTTCGCACTGCAACGACGATGTTAATGTTAAGTTTCATCGGAGCAATTGACTTGTTGATGCGGCCCCAAAATAAATGGCTTGCAATCTTACCGGTTCTCGCCTGTCCCCTTCTCGACTATATCATTTCACTCATCTACCTTTATAAATAATGGAGCTTAATAAATTGTGCTTCATGTATCAAAATTTATGTGATTTGCTGATGTATTTTTGTATGCAAATGGAGTTCTGTGTGACTGTGGTTTTGTCCATTTGACACAGAGTCTGTTAATTTGTTATCTATAGGCAATACATTTTTAGTCCCAAAACAAAACTGGCCATGATTTAGCTTTAAATTCCTAGTTCTGCTATTATAATTTTGTTGTGCTAACTATGTCTTGAATGCAATCTGAATCTCAGTTTCGTTTTGATTATTTTCTCAGCATTCTCTTTGAAGTGTCTTTGAAGTGTAGGGTATTAGCAATATTGTGAGTTAAAATGTTGATAACCAGGGCTTCTATTCTTGGCTATCATCATTCTGTTACCGAATGTCATCATTCTGTTACCGAATGGAAGCAAAGTTTTCAGGCATCTCATATTCATCTCCTCATGAAGTTGAACAAGTAGGCAAGCAGGAGGATGAAAATTGATCCTTGCTGAAATAGTGCACTTTATTTTAGTACAAGCGTATTTATATAGATTGCTTTATTTAGCATCACCTCTAATCTCTGCAATAACATTTTCCTTGCTTAAAAAGAGGAAACCAATTCACGTATCTTGCACTCGTCTTGAAGATAAAGATAACCTTGGTTGGAGGCTGCCAGTCAAAAAATGATAAATGATTCTTGACAACTGTAAGAGTTGTTCCAGCATGTACTGTGTTTTCCCCTGGAGTTTGAAAAGAGTACCAATAATGGCGTTCTTAGATGATTTCATTAATAGTAAGTTATGATTCTGAAAAGCATATCCTTTGAAACACTGTTATTTTTTTTAAGCGCAAAAAGTCCAGGTGAATCATTTTGTTAAAGGTTTCAATGTTTGGGCATAAAGCAATTGTCTAGTATATCCTCGAATGAATGGTGGTCAGGTAACAAAATAAATGTTCCAGCAATTAATATAAACTCACAGCATGGTTATGATGAAGGGAATAACCACCAAAACGCCTAAACAAAGTCATGAAGATGTCAGAGCCAGAAACCAGCTATGCTAACAGAGGCATTCCTTTATTCTAAACTTTTGGCATGCAATTATTTTGTTATTGCAGGTTGCCTAGATACATATCCTAGTTTTAGGGGCTAGAGTCAATGCAGATATATGGGACATTGGTTAAGCTCTAGACAGAATGCACTAAAGACAAAAAAAAGGTTAATTTTTTTTTTCAGATTTATAAAAATACACTGATTTATTTGTAATTTTAATAATGGTTTTTGACTACAAAATGTGCAGATCATGAAAATTTCGCAAAAATCTGTTGTGTTTTCCATCTTTCAAAATTTAGTCAACGGTACATTATGTGTGGAACTTAGGTACATTATGTGTGGAACTTAGCTGTGTCCCATATATGAGATTAGACCTTTTTACACAAATCCCCATTTCCAATGTTAAGGAATAGAATGGAAAGGGGCAGAGGGCAAGCACCATATGAACAAATGTCATAGGGCATGACTAATAGCTAACTTAGCCTATAATTTATAAAATAATCAAATAGTATTGTAATGTAATGGTGGAAAATACAATACATCTTTGACAAAAATATTTAGTCTACTTAATACTAACTTAGATAAACGAGTTGGGATTGAAAATAATGAATGCAATTATTGTAGTGTGTTTTATTAAGGTAGAGTATTCTTTGGGAAACGTCTAAACATCAAACTAAAATGCATAGCTTACCAAGGGATACACTTCATGTTTTCTTTTTTTTCAAACTCTCCTTATATATTATGCGATTTAATTCTCTTTATAGCCATGGGTGTATTCTTTGTGGTAGTAAAATTGTTCTTATAGGATAAAAATTCTAATTTAAGTATATTTTCCATTAAAATAATTTTTCTAGAGTGTAGTTGAGAGAGTAGAGAAAGTTGATGTAGTCTTGAGCTTCCATATCGTAGACAAGACTAGGATGTGCTGCAGCTTCTGGATTTATGTGACCTACACCCATAGCAAAGGGGCTTAGAATAATCATTAATGGGTTGTCCTTTGTTGGCAACAACGTAATAATCATTAATGGGTTGTCCTTTGTTGGCTAGGTTTTAAACATGTCTTTCAGGCTGTGAGGAAATACTGATGTGTAGTCAAGTTTGTCACAAAGTCATTCACAACAATTCCTAGTATAAGGGCAGTGTAGGAGTAAATGGTCTGTGGATTCATAATCTGAATTACAGAGGCAACATCCGCTGGGGCCTTCATATACCATTTTAGTAAACTGGTCAGCTGTGAGAATCTTATTTTGAATGGAAAACCATGAAAAGAGCCTTGCCTTGGGCAAGACATGTTTGTCCAAGAAAAGGTGAAGGGGAAGATTTGTTTTATTATATTGATGTTCAACAATAATTAGTTTATAACCATCTTTAGCATTATAATTACCATCATTTGATGTTGATCACAAAAGAGAATCCTTTTTATTATTAAGAATGATTTTTCTACTTGTTAGAATGCTAGACAACATGGTTTTACGATGGTCTGGTATATTAATGTTCACCAGTGATTTCCATGTAGGGTTGTCAAGGGCCATATCACCTGGAGGGATAAATTAGTCATAAATGTATTTGCCCCAGCATTGTTTAAGGGTTTGGATGGTGTTCCCCCAGTTATGCATACTCAAGATGGAAAGTAGACCTTCACAAGAGTCATCCCAACAAAGTGCCTCTTTCCCATCATTGATTTTCCAAGATAGACAATTGCCAATAGTATTCTTACATTCCATCATAAAATTCCAAATTCATGAACCATGTAGGAGATGTCTGGTTTTGAAGAGTATGATGGGATCTCTGCCATTAAGATATTTATAGCAAAGAATTTTAGCCCATTTTTTATTAGGTTTGTTGAGTAGATTCCATACTAGTTTGGCTCCAAGGGCTTTACTTTTCTCTTTGGTGTTTTTGAAGCCTAAACCTCCATATTCAATGGGTGTACAGAGAGTATCCCAAGCTACTAAGGGTATTCTATGTTGGTCATTTGTCCCTTGCCAAAAGAAATTTTTTAAGTGTTTGTTAATTTCCTTACTACTTTTTGAGGGGAGATGGTAGCAAGCCATTTGGTAGATAGGGATGGCTAAAAGGATTGACTGAAGCATTGTCATCTTTCCTGCTGAGGATAGCCATTTTCCATTCCATGATGTTTTTCATTTCCTAATCTTTGAAATAATGGGGTCCCAAGAATTGGTATTTTTAGTTCCCTTGTGATCTAGAGTTAGGCCAAGGTATTTGCAGGGAAGTGAGTATTTCCTAAAATTAAGGATATTGCAAATATTGGTTTCCAAGGTTAGATCAATGTTTAGGAAGAAGATTTCATACTTGTCCCAGTTGATTTCTTGTCTTGAAGCTTTAGTATAGGATGTAGGATTTCCTTGAAGTTTTGAGCCTCTTGTAGTGAACTTTTGCCAAATACATAGATTTCTAAAAACCTTATAAATTCATAGACTCCTTTAGGACTACTAGGATCATGACGTTAAATATGGTTTTTTCTACTAGTGGTCTCTAATTTGGGCAATTATCTACTTGTTGAGTTCCTAGTCTATGCTGGGAAAAGCCTTAGACACCTCTACCATAGAACTCTCTCATATCAAAATAATTAGACATTTGATAAAGGATAAAATCACAATATAGTTTTCTCAAAATATTTTATGCCCGCCACCATCTATCCCAAAAATTATATTTGATGTTGTCATGATTACACCAATGTATTGCAAACCTCTTTGAATCAAGAGGAATTTGCTCAATCATTCTAGGATGAGTTAAAATAGCACATATTTGTACTTTTCTTATTTATTTATTCTTCATTGCATCATATAACAAGTCATTTGCCTAACACATAGACACACAGACACACACACCATGAATACCTATAGTTTTCTAATTAGAAATTTGATTGGTAACCACATTGACACATCTAACTACTATTTTCAAGGTTGTGGCAAGGGATATATCAAATTAGTCTAGAAACCATCTTAGAAATAACGGTTTTTTTGTTGTAAATGACCTAATAAATTATCTTGGGTCTCTATTGGAGGGTTTATAGGAGGAGTTAGAGGGTTGACCATCTAAGGCTTTTCCTGGGGATTTTCTTTAGGGGTATCATTAGGTTTGGGTATAGGGTTTTGAGCATATGATATAAAATTTAAAAATAACAAAAAATAGTAAAAAATAATAATAAAGTTCAATTACAATGCACAAAAAAATAAATTATATCTACCTCTGTGTCATCATGGGATGGTGATTTGGATTGAAATTCAATAAACCCTGATTGGGTTTTCATTCCTTTTCATGATGGTTTAGTTGCTATCACGTGAGGGTCATAGGTTAAAATGACCCTACTAGCCCTTTTAAAAAAAAGCTTATAATTAGAAAATTGTGATCGGGTTTTTTTTCTTTAAAAAACTTGATCACATTTATCTGGTTAATTTAATGCATACAAAGTTTTAATTCAAAACCCTTGTACATGTTAACTTGGCTCAGATTTTTTGAGCCATAATCCATTCAGGATTTTTGAAGTGACAACTAACCTGATTGCATTATCTGAATAGTTTAATTTTTCTTTAGCCGTACATCTTTTCTAAATAAATGAAATGATCTCACTCGATAACAAATGCATGTTTCTACCTTTAGCAAGACCAAATGCCTCTTCCATTGTAGAGAAATTTAACGAATTACCATGCTCAAATCTAGATGAAGAACAAATTTAATCTAATATCCTCTTGTGTATTGGCCAAGAAGTCATGCTATATGCAAATTTATGGGTTCAAACTGGGCTTATTAATGGTTCTCTTGGACAAGTCAAAGCTATTGTATACAATAATGACAAAAAGACACCTTAGGTTCCCTTTTTTTTGTTATTGAATTTGAAAACTACTTGGGCCCAAAATGCAACTACAACAACTCAAAAACTATACTTGTTTCCCTAATCAGTCGTGGTATCTACCGTCAAATACCACTAAAAATGGCTTGGGGATTAACAATACACAAATCACAAGCACTTACATTTTAGAGAAAAAAATTGATGTTGACAATATTAACATGCAAGGGCTTACATTCACAACTTCCAGAGTTTGAGGACTTGCAAGCCTTCACATACAATTTGCATTCACATTTGAAAGATATGCACACATGCAACAAAGCCCATTTGTTGCTCGTTGGAAAGAAGAGGAGGCATGTTTGACAACATTATCAAAAGAAAATCCTCCAACTATTTCAAATTAATTGCAAGCACTCCAAGTTAGTTGCTTTATTTAATTTGTCCAAAATTCCATTCCAACTTCAAAGTTACAAATTCTAAGTTGTTAAAAACAATACATGTATTATTAAGTACTAACAATTACTTTTTTTTTACTCAGATGACGTTCCATTCTATGTAGTGTTTCAAAATTATACTCTTCAATATAAAATTGGGTTTCAATATGTAATGATTATATTGAAAATTATGAATTATTCAATTTATTAATACTAACAAATCAATGATTATATTTATTAATTATTACTTAAAATTATTTATCATTTATTAAAATTAAATGAAGATTCAAATATGAATATTACTCTTCACACAATTGTAATTGAAAAATAATAACTTTAATCTAAAAATCTTTTACAAAATTGATATAAAAAACACATAGATATTAATGTGAGAAAATTATAGCATCATTAATATAATAATTAATATTAAAAAAATAAAGTGAAAAAATTACTCTAACATTTATATAGAAATTTCTTTTTCAAATTAAATATTCAAAAAATATGACCAATAACCATTACAAATAACTAAGAGGTACCCATTGCACATCAAGGTGCAATTGCTAGTATTTATGTTTCTCTAAACCTTAACAGTTAGCAATTACCCATCCAATTCTTTCCCAAACCAAATTCAAATCATGGTTTTGTGGAAGTTAAATGAATTAAAGGAAATAGATAGCCACACATTGATGTGATTGTTCATGAGGTCAAACATGGGTTGCCAAGAAGTTATGGAGGACTTGCAGATAGAAAGAGTTTAGTTTATGGAAACACCGATATCATATTTAACAATTAATTGAAAACTATATTTAGAATTTTTATTTAATTAATAAAGTCAAATTTATATTTGATGTTTGGATAGAGTATGGTTCTTGGGATATGATATGTATTTGAGAAGAGTTTAAGATGACAATGTATATTATAGTCAAATGCTATGATATGATATGTACTTGAGAAGAGTTTAAGATGACAACATGTTATAATCAAATGGTATTTTTAATGGATGCTAGTAAGCTCCCTACAAAATGTATCATTGAACAAATTTCAAAAACCATAACACAACAAATTTTTAGCCCATGCCATTTTTGATATTATAGATGGACCCCATAATGATTTAGACTAAATGTATTTGAAAGGAACATACTTGTTCAATTAAATTGAAATAAATAAAAATAAAAATATCTTAGTTATTTTAGTAGATTAAAAAAAATTAGTAATAAAATTTATGGTAATACAAGATTCAAGTATTTGAATTTAATATATTTTATTTACATAAATTAAAATTTATTAATAATTTTAAATAAATAAATTAATGTCTATTAATAATTTGTACTCAGTTTCTTTAAAACATATAGTAAATGTGCTTTATAGATTTTTAGTGGAACTAATTAGGTAGATATTATTTTTCACCATGATTTATCTTACTAATCATGATATGTGATATTGATTTTTTTTCAATTATATTTTTTGATGATTATGTTCTATCATCAATGATAATTTTGTTTGTTATCATTTGTACAATTATCACTTTTTTGTGAAAATTAAAAATGAAAAATTAGTAAATAATATGAATGATTTGTTTTGGGATGTTATATCTATAATTTAGATTTAAAAGGGAATCCTACACTTGTATTCATCTTTATGAAGATATCCTCTATATATTTGATAATGGTTCACATTCTTATGTCATGTAGTGGATAGTATTTGCAGTTAATTGTAATTGTAGGTTTGAATTATATGTAGTGTAAATGGTTTTAATATTAGAAAATGAGATTATATTAGAAATAGTAAGATATCTTGTAATATATATCTAATTATAATCCACTTCTTATAAATAATAGAGTATTAAATTGCATAACATTGCATGCTTACTTCTTATTAGATATAAAATTTGGGAAATATGAAATTAGGGGTGCTAATTAGAAAAAGAAAGATTTTATGGTAGGTATGAGTGTCTACCCTTCATAAAGTTAATTGAAAGAGATTTTTTTATTACATCACGTAATATATCATTTGAACTCAAAAAAATGATTTTAGAGGAAAGAATTTTAAATACATACATATATAACTAAAAGTATTTTTTTTGGTTGAGTATGAGAGTGATGGTATGTACTTTATACTTTGTTGAGAATCAAATCTTTCAAGATTTAACAAAAAAGAATAAGTGTAAATATAAATTTAACAAAATGAATAAAAAATAATTATTTATATAAGTTCATACTCTCAATATCAAATCAACCTAAATTTTTTATAAAACATTTTTCTTAAAAAAATAATATTTTGTTAAAAGTCTCCCTTTCTATAATACATTTTTCTTAAAATTTTAAGTATATTTTATATCCAAAATATTTCAAATTGTTTTATTATAATATGTTAGGATAAATTTATCGATTTTATTTAAAAAAATAATATTATTTTCAAAAGTTACCTTTTAAAAAAAAATTATGTATTTGAAAGATATTTTACTATTAAATTGGGTGCTGGCTATCCTCCTGACCAAAATGTACTACATGACAAAAAAAAATTTCAAATCTGTTGTGTTTTCGGATTTTTCAAATCTGGTCAATGGTGCATTTTTCAAATCTGGTCAATGATGCATTTTGTCTCGAGGATAGCCGCCTCCTTTAAATTGTAAGAATAAATAAATTTTCACAATCCCAAAAATTCCACTCTTTTCACTATTATCAAATATTATTAAATATAATCGAATAAGTAAATTTTGACAATCACAATAATTCCACTCTTTATTACTATTATCAAATATTATTAAATATAATTATTCAGAATTAATATTTCGTTAATATTTGTTGAGAAGGCTTTCCAGAATTTTAATCAAAGGCAGCTAGTAGACATGCATTATACATGCACTCCAGTTCATTGATTATTCAACATGACTTAACTCCAGACTTGCATGTTTTGCTTTTAACTTACACTTCATTGTGCACTCACTTCATTTGATTCTATTTTTTTTCCCATTGATTATTTAAAACATTCAGTTAACAACGGTTTTAACCCCGGTTGATTTAATTTGAGGTTTCCATGCATGGTGTTAGAAACATTACGTTTATTCACTAAAGTCTTATCTAAAAATAGCTGAAGAATTGTAATAAATTGAGGCGTGTTGAAGCATTGTATTATTCAGAATAAATTGAGGAACTTTGGCGGTACGCTCTCCTTGATTTTCCTCACAATTATTAAGCGGTTGGTTTCTATTTTCTCTTTTTTTTGGCCTCTAAGTTTTTTTGGTTTTGTACTATTTACATGATTTAAAAATTAGTGTAAATATTAACAGTTTTTATGGGACACAGTTATGCTCCGGATAAAATATACTATTGATTAAAATTGAAAAATTTGAAAACACAACAGATTTTTATGAAATTTCAACATCTGTTCTTTATGATCTGCATGTTTTGAATCGAAAACAACAGAAAAAATTCCAAACAAATTCACTACATTTTCACAGATCTAGAATTTTTATTTTTTTTTGTCTTTGATGCATTTTTATGAAGAATTTAGCGGCCGCCATTTTTATGTATATATGTTTTGTAGATGGCATCGTTGAACAATGAAATGGAAGAGGGGGAGGAGAATGAAAGGCTTGTGAAGGGGAGATTTGTTTGTCTTTGGCTTATTTTGGAGTTGACAATTATCGTTGCCCTTGTCATTATGCCGTTTGCTGATAAGGATTCGGACAAGGATTGCTTCGCTTATGATATGTATTTTGGTGCATATTGTTTCAGTTTCTTTGCAAGCATCCATGCAATGTTCACGCTGGTAAATACGTCATTAGATACGTATGGTTTGTATGTGAAGGTACTCTTTCGCACTGCAACAACGATGTTAATGTTGAGTTTCATCGGAGCGATTGACTTGTTGATGCGTCCCCAACATAAATGGCTTGCAATCTTACCGGCTCTCGCCTGTCCTCTTCTCGACTACATCATTTCACTCATCTTTTCTTTTCGCATTCAACACACAAGTAGGATTAATTCAATACAAATGTTTGACAGAGGTCTTGCTTAACTAACTGCTCCACTTTAGATACAATCTTATCTTTACATCTTCAAATGTTGAATAATTATTAGCTCTTGCCATGGCAGATACTATTGCATTTATGTAATTTTCTTTTTATTAAACTAATCAGATTTGAGAATTTTTTAACTCTATTTTTATTTTTTATAATTTTATTATTTGACATATATAATGCTATTTATATATTTATGTGGATTTTTAGGGTTTTGAAATTTTAAAGTTACAATCGAGCTTGAGTCAGAAGAATACTTGCATGTGTTTTAAAATTTGACAATTTAAATGCACGAATTAATTCTTTTCTTTATGAGACTTATTTGAATTAAGTATTAGGATAATCTAATTAAATAATCAAATAATTATTTTCTTTATGAGACTTATTTAAATTAAGTATTAGGATAATCTAATTAAATGATCCATTATTTTTCTTGCTCTTACCTATAAATGGAGCTTAATAAATTGTGCTTCTATGTATCAAAATTTATGTGATTTGCTGATGTATTTTTGTATGCAAATCGAGTTCTTTGTGGTTTTGTCTATTTGACATAAAGTCTGTTAATTTGTAATCTATAGGCAATACATTTTTAGTCCCAAAACAAAATTGGCCATGGTTTAGCTTTAAATTCCTAGTTCTGCTATTATAATTTTGTCATGCTAACCATGTCTTGAATGCAATTTGAATCTCAGTTTTGTTTTGATCAGTTTTTCAGCATTCTCTTTAAAGTGTAGGGTATTAGCAACAGGAGGATGAAAATTGATCCTTGCTGAACAAAACAAGTCTGAAATAATGCACTTTATTTTAGTAAATGCATATTTATATAGATTGCTTTATTTAGCATCACCTCTAATCTCTGCAAGAACATTTTCCTTTCTTAAAAAGAGGAAACCAATTCACGTATCTTGCACTAGTCTTGAAGATAACCCTGGTTGGAGTCTGCCAATCAAAAATAGATAAAAGATTCTTGACCACTGTAAGAGTTGTTCCAGAATGTGTGTTTTCCCCTGAAGTTTGAAAAGAGTATCAATTATGGCATTCTTAGATGATTTTATTAATAGTAAGTTATGATTCTTTGAGCATATCCTTTGAAACACTATTATTTTTTTTAAGCGCAAAAAGTCTAGGTGAATCATTTTGTTAAAGGTTTCAATGTTTGGGCATAAAACTAGAAAAGCATTTGTCTAGTATATCCACGAATGAATGGTGGTCAGGTAACGAAATAAATGTTCCAACATTTAATATAAATTCACATCATGGTTATGATGAAGGGAATAACCATCAAAATGCCTAAACAAAGTCATGAAGATGTCAAAGCCTGAAACCAACAACTCAGAAAATAGACCTACAAAGGAAGGCATTCTTCTTCTAGACATGGGGTGACGAAAAACTACAAACCAGCTATGCTAACAGAGACATTCCTTTATTCTAAACTTTTGGCATATAATTCTTTTGTTACTGTAGGTTGTCTAATACATATCCCAGTTCTAGTGTAAGAACTAGCGGGTAGCAAAAATTTGTTGTGTTTTCCATTTTTTGAAATTTAGTCAATGGTACATTCTGTCTGGAACTTAACCACGTCCCATAAATGAAATTAGACTTAGCCTATAATTTACAAAATAATCAAACAATACTGTAATGCTGGAAAATACATATATCTTTGACAAAAATATTTAGTCTACTTAATACTAACTTAGATAAATGAGTTGGGACTGAAAATAATAAATGCAATTATTGTAGTATGTTTTATTAAGGTAAAGTATTCTTTGGGAAACGTCTAAACATCAAACTAAAATGCATAGCTTACCAAGGGATACATTTCGTGTTTTTTTTTTGTCAAACTCTCCTTATATATTATGCGGTTTAATTTACTTTATAGATATGGGTGTATTTTGTGTAGTAGTAAAATTGTTTTTATAGGATACAACTTCTAATTTAAGTATATTTTCCATTAAAATAATTATTCCAGAAGTTGTGCGGTGTAGTTGAGAGAGCAGAAAAAGTTGATGTTGTCTTGAGCTTCCATATCATAGATAAGGCCAAGATCCGTTGCAAATTCTAGATTTATGTGACTTGCACCCATAGAAAAGGGGCTTAGAATAATCATTAATGGGTTGTCCTTTGTTGGCAACACCGTAAGAAGATGTCATGAGAGTAGATTGTATGGCCACTGAACTGTTAAGAATGTCTCGTACATACTAACCATGTACATGGTTTCTCACCATGCGATGAGGCACGCACGGTGAGTCCACAGTACGGTGGTTGCTCACCGTGCACTAAGGCACAATACAATGTCGTATGGTGAGATCCAACACAATGGCGTACGACAAGACCTAGTTCCATAATGGCATATAGTGATGTCAGTGGTGTAGCATCCACCATGCGGAGATGCCTGCACATAGGTCAGCAACCACTGGTTGGACGAGTGATAAGGATGAGTCAATTAATCATTTTTTGAAGTTAGGGTTGACCTACTAGATTTTATAATGGATTGTGGTCTGTATAAACCTTTGAAGGATTCGTTAGAAGTAATGGTGAAAAATCAGGTTGATTGTAACACAATCTGAGCCTTTGAAAAATCTGTTGTTGATTGTATGTAACATTGTTTAGTGTAATACAACGAAGACACTCGGGTTTTTTGGTGGTGGGTTTTTTCCCGAAAGGGTTTCCCATGTAAAATATGTGTGTTTTGTGTATGATCTTTATTTGTGCTATATTATTTTGTTTTTAAGTCATCTTAAGATTCTGAAGTTTAGCAAATTGAAAGATATTGTTCCTCAAGTACGTCCTCTACAAAATTGGCATTAGGAGAGCATTTTCACACCGTAATTTTCCTTGCAAGTGGTATCAGAGCCTGGCCAATTGTTGTTATCCTTGTTGGGTAGGATTGATTTTTTGTACCAATTTGGTTTTAGTGGGAGTTTGCAAAGTGTTCACCTGCAAATTGAGATGGTTGGCATGTCAAGAAGAATAGACATTGAAAAGTTCAATGGAACAAACTTTGAGTTGTGGAAACTTAAAGTTGAAGATATGTTGATTGATCGAGATCTGTGGATTACTGTGTCTGGCAACAAGCCTTCAGGCATGAAGAAGGAAGATTGCGATCTAGTAGATCGAAATCCTAGAGGATTGATAGGATTAAGCCTTGCATATTGATGCAAGAGAGAAATCTTGCATCACCCAAAAATATTTCTAGTTTTGTTTTCAATAAGGGCTATCTTGTGCAAAGTTGCTATTTATGGAAACTTACTATTTTTAGTAAGTTGGTCATATGATCTTGGAATGTTCTGATTTCACAGTTGGAGGTTCATCTCAGTCATTTCAGCCTACTGGTTGAGTTTCATTGCCACGTCATCAATATTGGTGAAATTATTGAGGTTTTTGGGTATGAAATCTTTCAGGTCAATTTTGAAGGCCTTAGAGGCTCCAGATCGTGATCAACCCCCAGCTGACTGGCACTAGCGCATGTCAAGTACTATAGATCTCGTCTTGGCTTTTTCGAAAAGTGGTTACAATAGAAAAATGAATTTATGGTTAAAAAGTTATGGCATCCAGAAGTTGGGTTACCTAAAATCATATTTTATATTTCTTTTGAGCCGACACTATTGTAATAATTGTGAAAAATAAATAATTCTATGTTTAGTCAGCCTAAAGGGCTAAATTTCTGGAACCTTCTCGGGTGGTGGAAATTGCCTATATAAGGAAGGCCCGTAGTGTTGTCTTAGGTAGTTCGGAGCAGTTCAGAGTAGTTCTGGGTAGATCTGGGTAATGATTCAAGGCTTTTTCCTACAGAACATTGTAAGGGAATGCCCATGTGGCTTTGCATATTGTAATTCTCAAAATTTGTAATTCCACATTTGTGGAGATAATAAGAAGCTAATTTTTTGATCTTGCATATTGTGGTTGTTTCTCTGTTTCTATTATGTGTTTGTGGTATTAAGTGGAGCACCCTTCATCAAGTGTTATCAGAGTAGGAGTTCCTGAGTGTGTAAATAGATCACCGATTGTGAGGTAGTTTGTACCAGGACTGTGGGTTAGGGTTTCTGTGTAAACAAATCGCCGATTATGAGGTAGTTTGCACCAGCACCATGGGTTAGGGTTTCTGTGTAAACATATTATCAACTGTGAGGTAGTTTGCACCAGGACTATGGTTAGGATTTCAGCAAGAAGCACGAAAATGCCTCCACGAAGGGAACGTGGTGGAAGAGCTGGTGTTGTAACACCTGAGGTTAGATCGATCCAAAGACAAGTGTGAGCATTGCAAGAAGAGATTCATAGAGGAATGAATCTTAATGTCAGAGATGAAAGCAAGGATGAAGCCAAAGAAGAAGATCAAGAAGGAGAAGTCAAAGTTGTGAATCAGGAAGAATAAAGACTTTTTCAGGCCATTTCCAAGATTGGGAAAAGACCTAAGATTGAGGTTCTGACATTTTTCAAAAATTTTAACCCAGAGGAATTGATCGACTGGATCAATGAATGTGAAGAATATTTTGAGCATGAAGATATCAAGGATCCTGACCGGGTCAAGTTTGTGAAGGTCAGACTGAAGGGCCATGCGAAGATCTGGTGGCAAGAGATTCAATTAGAGTGAAATCAAAGAGGAAAGGATAAAATCACAAAATGGGATCAGATGGTGGATAAATTGAAGCGACAGTTCATTCCTATTGATTATGAGCTTGACCTACTGAAGAAGATGCAAAGTTTGAAGCAAGCAGGAAGATTTGTTCGGGAGTATACAGAGGATTTCTATAGAATCCTCATCAAAACAGGCCATGTAGAAGCGAATAAGAAGAAAGTTACTCATTACCTTAATGGGTTGAGGCCAAGCATTCAGGAGGAGTTGAATCTAGTTCGAATGAGCAGTATTGAAGAGGCATACCAGTTTTCCCTAAAAGTAGAGGAAAAGCTGAACAAGAAGTTTGAGAGAAGACAAAGCGGAAGAGGTCATGATGGAAGATCTGATGGACGGACATATGAAAATTGAAATGAAAATCTGAAAAAGTAGGATGAGGCTAGTAACAGTCAGAATCAGAGAGGAGATAATTTCAATCATTTCCAAGATCAAAACAATAGAGATTAGAGAGGAAGAGGAAGAGGACAAGGTTCAGGAAGAGGAGGCTTCTGTGGAACATGTTTTCACTATGGAGAAGGTCATAGGGCATTTGAATGTCCTCAACGTCAAGGAAGGATGGATAGGAGGAATGAAGGCTAGGCCATAGTGGCATATGTAGATGAAGATGTTAGATCATCACATTCTGAAGATGCTGAAAGAGGAGAAATGTTGATTAACAGAAGAGTCATGTTGAGTGGTGAAAATGAACTTGAGCAAAGGAGCCTGTTTCGCACTAGGTGCAAGTGTGAGGGTAAGTGTTGTGATGTGATTATTGATAGTGGCAGTATTGATAATTTAGTGTCAAAAGAGATGGTGACAAAGTTGAAGCTCAAGAGGCAGAAACATCCACATCCATATCGGGTTGCTTGGGTGCAGGATGACCACAAGGTCATGGTTAGTGAACAGTGCCTAGTGAAGTTCAAGATCGACGGGTACCATGATGAGGTACTATGTGATATCATATATATGGATGCATGTCATATGTTGTTGGGTAGACCGTGGTAGTTTGACAGATGCGGTGTACACAATGGTCGTGTGAATACCTATTCCCTAACAAAGGATGGAGTGTGACATAAGCTAAAGCCATTGAAGGAGACTGAAGAAAAGGTATGTGGTAATGCAAGAATAACTTTTGTTGATAGAGAAAATTTCTTACATGGTATGCGGTAGGAGCATACGTGTTTTACCTTAATTCCAAAGGCTGGGAAAGAGGAAGTAGAAGATGTACCTGTAGAAGTTGCAGAATTATTGAATGAGTTTCAGGATATTGTATCTGATAATGTTCCTGATGGATTACCACCAGTAAGAAAGATCAGTCATTAGATGGACTTGATTCCAGGAGATAGTTTTCCAAATAAGACAGCACACAGAATGACACTAGCAGAAAGTGAAGAGTTGAAGATAGATTTGAAGTTTAGTTCATCACATCATCCACAGATTACAGTGGGTAAACGTTGGGAGTTGGGGGCCAATTCCGCGGAAGTCCGCGGGGTTGGAAAATCCTCAAACGAAACAGGTACCCAATTTTTACAAATCGGGCGCCCGTTTAGGTTCAGGTGCCCGACCCTTTTTCAAAAATCGAGCACCCGTTTTCAAAATTGGGCGCCCATTTAGGATCGGGCACCCAAAGTGAAACGGGCGCCCGATTTGTTCAAAATGGGCACCCGTTTTTAAAATGTATATATTTTTCTTTTTAAATGAAAAACTTGTCATTTTCATTAGCGCAAAAATAGGTTCCTATTTTGGAGAGCTTGGGTGCCCGATTTAGTTGCCCTTTCCGACCCCATTTGCCATTTTTTTCGTCTCTCAGGTATGTACTATTCTTTTTTATTTATTTTTTATGATTTTTGTCATTAAAAAATATAGTTTCAGTTGTTTTTAATTTAAAAATGTATAGTTTAATATTATTTTCAGCATTATTGCATTTAAATTTAATTATATTTTATCGTTCTTTCTTGTAATTTTTTTAATTTCAATTTAATTTCTAAATTACCGTACTAGTGTAGAAAACTAATAAAATTTCTAGGTATATGTACATTTCATACATTAGAAAACCCTACATAGAAAAACAAAACCGTAGGTAACAAAACAAAAACGTAAACCTACATACAAAACTAATTTACAAAACCCTAAACTTAGAAAATCAAAATATAAATTTAGAAAATGAAAACATAAATTTAGTTCTTGAACCACAACATAAACTTAAAAACGTGCACTCTCTCTCTCATATTTAGAAAACCAAAATATAAATTTAGTTCAAATCTTGAAACATATTAAAAGTTTAGATTGTTTTTTAAATTATTGTCTCTCTCTACATCTCTCTTTATTATTTTAGAAAATCAAAATTTATAAGTTAAATTAGAAAACTAAAATATAAATGTAGTTCAAATTTCTTGAAACATAAACTTAGATTGTTTTTTAAATTATTGTTTCTCTCTCTCTATCCTCTCTCCTCTCTCCTCTTTCTCTCTTTCTCCTCTCTCTTTCTCCTCTCTCTCTCTCTCTCTCTCATATTTAGAAAACTGAAATATAAATTTAGTTCAAATCTTGAAACATATTAAAAGTTTAGATTGTTTTTTAAATTATTGTCTCTCTCTAGATCTCTCTTTATTATTTTAGAAAATCAAAATTTATAAGTTAAATTAGAAAATTAAAATATAAATGTAGTTCAAATTTCTTGAAACATAAACTTAGATTGTTTTTTAAATTATTTTCTCTCTCTCTCTCTCTCTCTCTCTCTCTCTTATATTTAGAAAACCAAAATATAAATTTAGTTCAAATCTTGAAACATATTAAAAGTTTAGATTGTTTTTTAAATTATTGTCTCTCTAGATCTCTCTTTATTATTTTAGAAAATCAAAATTTATAAGTTAAATTAGAAAACTAAAATATAAATGTAGTTCAAATATCTTGAAACATAAACTTAAATTGTTTTTTAAATTATTGTCTCTCTCTCCTGTCTCCTCTCTCTCTCTTATTGTTAAAGTATGCTAATTGTAAATTATTCATGTTTTTATTTGTATGCAGATTTACTTGATATGGATGATTTTCAGATAGATGATCTTATAGGTCAGGATGCACCACCACCACCACCTCCTCCACCTCCCCCTCCCCCTCCACCTCCCCCTCCACCTCCACCCAGAGAACTTAGAGATAATATCAAGCGCAATGTTGAGCAGATTGTGGCAGACATAAATATTATTAGGAATGATCCATATCCGTCTGTCCACCTACTACACCTTGCAGATAGCATGCAAGGCATAGTAGATTCCATACATACATTAGACTATGAAATTGATAGTTTTGAGTCATGGAGAGAGAATATGTGTGCATATTATTCTAATGGCCTCTCTTATAAATAGATTAATAAGTTAAAAATTACAAAACATGATATGGCACACTATTTTGAGAACCCTAAAACGGGTGAGCAGATACTTGGTAGGAAGCCACGTATCTCAATTAGATGGTGTAGACACCCCGCCATAGCGGCACATTTTTGGGAGTGGTGGTGGATGGTTTTTGACACTCCACCACACGCTAATCATGAGGTCCCACTTTATTTTTTGAAGAAATTGTGGGCTGAGTTTGAATTGGGTAAGAAACCCAATTATTTTGACATGAGAGCATTTCAGGGGGTTGGTCGGGGCATGCCAAAGGATAGGCCAGGGGCCAAATTGAGTGACAGAACTAGAAACCGTGTGCGCACTGAGCCCCTTGTTCCTCTCCCATATCCTATACTTCTTCAACCCGTCTATCATTGAGCAGTGCAGTCATCTCTTGGGTCTTTGAGTGCCCTTACAGGTAATTTGTTACAGCACATGACCCAGGCAAGGACTGCCCCCAGCATGGCACATGTTTGCACCAGTTATGGGGGTATATGTAGGGGTCCCCAGCCTGATCCTGATGCTGCCCATGGTGCATATGCTGATGATGCTGGTGGCACACACGGTGGATACGTCGATGATGATGTTGATGGTGCACATGGTGGATATGCCGATGATGATGATGGGGCACATGGTGATGTCGGATATGATATCTCATCATATGTTGATTTGCTCAATGCAGATGATGAGCATCCCACACAAGTAAATTTAATTATAATTTAAATATATAGTGCAATAAATTAAATTTCTTATTTATATACAATTATGAGCCATAATACATGTGGATTTTTTGGTGAACAGAGGAGGGTTGACCCTCCAATATTCATTAGCCGTTATCATATGACATCGACATCTCGGTGCTCCATTCATGGTATGCACTTTGATCTTGATACATTTAAACTTTAAACAAAATAAACTTTAATTGATAATGTGTTTGACGTATTTTTTTTATTTTGTGGGGTCTGTCATGTACCACTCAGTTTGACAATCCTTCATCCTCTACCCCACCAGTCACTGAGAGTCAACCACATATACCTGACTCATCGGTGACATTAGCTACGTGTCACATAGAGGTAATGTGTACACATGTTTTTATTTCATATTTATATATAATCAAGTTATATATATACTTTATAATTTATGTATATATATGTACTATAAGTTTATTTAATTCATGCTTTAAATATATATATTGTTCAGATCGACACCACCATGACTCTTGGCATGGCTATAGGATTAAGCCAAATGCATCCATCGACACTATCCTTTGAGGTGATAATTAATTTATGTAAATTTTCAATGTCATGTGTGTATCTAGATATTTTTTAATGTCCTATGTGTGTCTAGATCTTAGATGATTAATTTAAGTAATTTTTAATTTGTACTTTAAATGTTTTTATAGGATTTGGCTTCATCCACTTTTCATGTAGTTGAGGATGAGGGTACTCGAGACCACACAGAGTAGGATGGGGGTACTCAGGACTACACAGAGCAGGATGAGGGTAGTTGGGACCAGACAGAGCATGTTGATGCATCACAATCCTCTCCACGTGGAGTGAAGAGGACTGTAGATCAGCTAGATGAGTAGAGACTTTAGATTATGATGGTCCTATTTAGACGGGACTTAATGCTGAATATTTGGACTTGTTCATGTTATTTTTTCTGACTATTTGGACTTGTTTAGACTTGTTCTGACTATTTGGGCTTGTTTAGACTTGTTCATATTATGTTTACTTGTTGTTAGATTAGGACTTGCATTATATACTAGTCTACTTGTTATCATTTATTCTACTTGGACTTATTTTTAGAGTACGACTTTGTTTTGTGATATTTATGATGGAAATTTCAGGACTTGTTATGTTATTTATCTTAATCATGAGTTGCTATATAATTTATCAATTTATCTTAATCAAGGCTTGTTAAGTAATTTATCAATTTAAATCCTTGAAAAAACTTCTATCTAACAATGAGTTGATATGATGGACATTATGATACATGTAAATTATTTCAAGACAATGTTATGTTATTTATCTTAATCATGATTTGTTATGTAATTTATCAATTTATCTTAATCAGGACTTGTTATGTTATTTATCTTAATCATGAGTTGTTATATAATTTATCAATTTATCTTTATCAAGACTTGTTAAGTAATTTATCAATTTAAATCGTTGAAAAAACATCTATCTAACAATGAGTTGATATGATGGACATTATGATACATGTAAATTATTTCAAGACAATGTTATGTTATTTATCTTAATCATGAGTTGTTATGTAATTTATCAATTTATCTTAATCAGGACTTGTTATGTAATTTATCAATTTATCTTTAAAAAATAGCTAGATCTAACAATGAGTTGATATTCAATGGACATTATTCAATACATGTAAATTATTTCAGGACTTGTAATATGTTATTTATCTTAATCATGAGTTGTTATGTGTAATTGATCTAAGTACAATATCTAGATACGTGTTACAAGTAATATGAACACTTTGATTAACTAAAAAAAAAAATCATCTGGATCTAACAATGACATCTATTAATACATGTGATTGACAAGAACAATATGGCTGTTACAAACTTAATAACTAAATTAAGTAATGAGATCAATTAAGTGAACATAATCTAGAACCAATGTGCATAGTTTAATATCTACAACAAAATTAGGTGAATACAAAGTTATGAATTTACAACAAGAGTGCATTGTACTACATAAATAGTTCATGTAGATATGTTCTTCTAGGTCCATCCTGCATCACAAAAATAAACATGTTGAAATTATGTTAGAATTTATAAAAATTCATTTAAAGTTAAATTTAATTTTAATTTCAAATCTATATCTCTAAATTATAAATTATGTCACTTGAAAGAAGACATATAGAAAACATATATATACAAATATGACAATTGAACAAAAACTTACATCACATAAAATTGATTCAACCTAATGTACCATCAACATCCTTTATTTTCTGCAATGCATATCTATGTTTTTCCTGACAATCTGCATCATAAAAATAAACAAGTTAAAATGTTAAAATTTCTGTACTCAAGTTCATTTATTAAAGTTAATTTTAATTTGAAAGTTAATAAGACAATTGAATAAAAACTTACATGTATAAATTTCATTCAACCTAATGTACCATCAGCATCCTCTCTTTTCTACAATGCATCTATGATTGCCTCATGCTCTTCCATTGAAAGTGTCCATAAAATCTTATTAGCAGGTCTCCCTTTGTATCTTTCCAATTTGATATTTGTTGCCACTACCAAATGGGAATAGTGTATAATCTTCTTTTTTGATTGGTAGTCTTCAAAAGATGGTAAACCATTCCTTCTTGTTAGGTATTTGCGTAGCCATGTACCAACTACCATAGTAGACCCAATTGGATACTGAAAATTATCATCATCTACTTGATGACATATCAACTTTTTCTTGGGTTCTACACATTGAGCTAACCAATACTCTGTTTGCTCTTCATTATCCTCAAGTGCAACAACAACATACACATGTCCTGCAAAACAAAATTTTAAGTACATGTGCATTGTAAATAAAACTTGTTTAAAATTTTATAATTCAAATATATATAATCATAAATTCCTCTACATACAAATGTAACTAATGTACAATTTAAAGTTTTACATTAAATTGTATTAAATTACCAGGTTGTATGAGATCTGAAACACGATCATAATCTTCTGATGCAAAGGCATGATCCAGGTCTTCATTTATTATAACATCTTCATCTTGTCTCTCACTAGGTGTTAAGGATTTTTGTTGCCATTCTTCAACCCATTCTGTATTCTCGCATTCTTCCCATTCACCTGCAACACAAAATTGACAAAAATATGCAAGCTCCCTAGTCCATATAGTCCAAGTGTTAGAATTAGAACTCCTAAATGAATGCCATTTAGCTGATCCGTTGATTGTATTACAATCATATCTTGAAAGGATATCCTTCTCTTCAACTAGCTAGAAAAATGTCTGATTGTAGAGTTCTGACTTGATCCTGTAGACAAACTTGTTTTACACCATTCAACAATTGCACATGCATCTTTAAATTGTGATTTTTCCTCAAATTTGAGTTGCTCTCTACAAAGGGCTCTCTTAACACATGCATCGGCACCATCATGCTCTCCCTTCCTGTGTCCAGCCTCAAAAAAACTCTAGATATGTTGCATATTTATTTTCTTGTGCATCCTACTCAACCAATAAAACATTCTAGCATTCTTGAATTGTCCTGTGCAATTATCTGACCATATTAGATGTTGTGTTATATGAATTTCTCTCTCCATTAAATTTTCATAAAAGGTATTAAAGCAATATTGGACAAACTCCGATGAGTGTAACTTATTATCACTCATATAGAAATGATACTCTCTCAATATTTTCCGATCCTCTTCTATACTATCGGGTGCATGTCTATAGACAATATGAACAAAAATTGTCACTTGCACTGAATTATAATATTGTGGTTGGATCTCATCTTGTGGTGCAAGCATGTAGTTTTCTGCAAAGTCAACAACTGACAGTATACTACCAATTGGAAATGTATTCTTGCATATCCAAAATTGTCCATCAAGCCATCTAGAATTGTGAGTGTTTCACATATTTAGGTATGACCTTATTCTTGAATTCATTCATAAAAGCATTAACACTAAGTTTTTTAGTTATTAGGTCACACCATTTTCCAACTTTTCCATCCTTCAATGGATAATCAATAGTTTTAAATCTTTGTACATCAACTAATTGTTGTCCAAAATCAAATGAAATATTCTCATGCAAACATTCATCTAATAATGTAAGATTGCCACATAAATCATACACCAGAAACACATGCATTCAAAAGATAAAATTGCTCATTAGGTGGGTTACAAAATAAATTTGATATAAACTCTTTTACAGTTTCAGGTGGTATATTTATACCACATTCCTGCAACATTTCATTAGTATGCATAGTAGAACGTATAGATCGAAAAATATCATAATGATAATGCAATTGAACATGAGTTTTACAACAACAGGTGATTCTTTCTTTGTTAATCCTTACATACCATGGTTTACATTTTTCAAAAGAACTTTGACTAATACTAATAGTTAACACCTTATCATCCAAAAAAAATTTATACAATTCTGTTTGAGTCATATCTAAAAGGTGTTTTGGATGTGGATCATGAACTTTTGAACCGACTCTTAATTTAAGAACATCTCTTGCATTAGGGGATACTCTTGTATTATCATGCCAAAAATTTTCAATCAAAGTTTTGACTTCACCAGTAAGTTTCATGTCAGACCTTGGGAGTCTACCACTGAAGGTCCATAAATGGTTTGCCGAATCACTCTCAAAGTTAACTCTTCTCTTTACAGCTCTTGCTAAAGTTTTACGATTAATATTAAGATATCCACTTATGTTTGAAATCATTCTTTTATCAATAGTAGTTTTGTTTACTAAAGCTGTTGTAATTGCTTGTCGTGCTGCATTACTATCTTTAGAACGACTTTTCATTCCAATTGTGTCAAAGGCACTAGCAACAGTTGATACAACTTGTTTTAGAGACTCATCCTTCTTCTTAGTTTTCACATAAATGCCTAACCTCTTCATTACTTTTCGCATTTTAGACATTTTAATTAATTGTAACATTAATTGACATTGAAACCCAAATTTCTTATTATAAAAAAATTATCTAAACAATCTACTCGCGTGTGTCCTAATCTGTCTCGATGAAACCAAACCACACAGATTGTCTAACACATTAGTTTTTAATTGAAATTGTCCATTTATTTCATTAACATTTAAATGAGTTTCTTTTTCAATCGGAGTTTATATGTCTACATTTTCATTGTTGATTTCAATCTGAATTGGCGTTTCATTTTCAGTTTCAATTGGGGTTTGACTTTTAGTTCCTTTATCATTATGATAAACATTACTAATTTCTGAAATTAAACGTGTTAATCTATTTTTAGGAATAAAATTTAAATCATTTCTATTGTAACCCGCTTTTAGCAAAGCATGAATATCTTTATCAGAATAAGTTGTAACAGTTGGATCCAAAGACATACCCGTATCCAATACTGGATTCAAAGATGCACCTGATTTTGCTTCAACCTCTACATCCATTACGATGTCTTCATTATCCTCTTTTTCTGAAACAATTGTTGAACTCGATGCTCCAACATTATTTGCATTTCGAAGTCTCTCTCTTCTTTCTCATTGTCATTTTGCCTCCTCTTTATTTTGTGCAATCTCCTCGGGTGTCA
This sequence comes from Chamaecyparis obtusa, assembly GCA_027943335.1. NCBI lineage: Eukaryota > Viridiplantae > Streptophyta > Pinopsida > Cupressales > Cupressaceae > Chamaecyparis > Chamaecyparis obtusa. Next base: position 844,475 of record BSBK01000494.1, on the reverse strand, counting down.
GAACCTTCATTGACCTCTTTCTATGTCGGTTTGATCCCATTTTTGCACCAAAATTCAAATTCAAACAATCTTTTCTGAATGTGAGATCCAATGTAAAACAAAAAAAAGGAATAATGGAAAAAATATTCTATTTATCTGCTGCAAATCGATAGAATACAACATCAAAAGTCGCCAATGATTAGATCAGACCCACAGTCTGAGTTTTTTTTGCTGCAATGGTTATTTAAGAAACGGGCGCCCGTTCTTAATTTACAAAACGGGCGCCCATTTTTTGAATCTAATAACAGGCGCCCGATTTGTAAATCTATGGGACCGTTCTTAGATTTACAAAACAGGCACCCATTTTTTAAATTTAAATAACGGGAGCCCGATTTGTAAATCTATAGGCGGGAACCTTACCTCTTGCCTTGGGTTTTGGTTTCGAATAGGCTTGGTGGGACCAAGCCTGTGCTTCAACCTGCAAAAAAATGGCTAAGGCATTACATAGAAAAATTTCCGCCTTGCCATAATTTTTAGAACAACTTCCCAGATGAATTTTTTTATAAAATGAAAACCCATTTTAGCTCTTATTGTGCAGATTATAAAAATATAAATTTTATAGTGATATGATAAAATTTAATATTTATTAAGCCAAAGTGGTACCTAAGCTTGAAATACCAAGGTTAACTAAAACTTTAATAACTTTTTTAATTTTTAGTTTTTTGAAAAATGAGTTATATGTGACCAAACTAGATAGAATTCTTTTCAATTTTTAAAAAAAAAAAATTGAAAAAAGGTGAAGTTATCATCAAATTATGGTGTCCGTACACCAGAGGTTTAAAAAATGTACTTTATAGTCAATTAAAAATTAATAAATAAAAAAATATTCAATAAAAAAATACGAAAAAATATCCTGACCAATCTTCAGTGTTTTAGGTACCTTTTCCCAAAAGGATTCTCCAAACTACATTCATTTACTTCAAAAAAGGGTGTTCGTACACGCATAAGGTGTGGTCTTGAAACAAGCATTTTGAAAAAGTGGTTTTTAGACATGCATACTAAAATTTAATTTATACCATGTGGGTATTAAAAATAATTACATATTTGAAAACTAGATTCCGAGCACTATATTTGATATTACTAAAATTTTTCAAGATTCAATCTTTAAGTACTTCAAATTTGGACATCAATTGATAGAAATTTTGAAAAATAGGAAAAACACTTCCACTTTTTGGCCAAAAGTGGGACTCAACTTCTTGTAGCCACCTTTGTATATGAAAGTAGTCCCAGAAATGGATTTGAGTTGAGAAAAATAGATAAAAGAGAAATAAGTAGTGCTGAAGCTGAGGATTTTGTAAAACATTTGAAGAATATCTATGAGGAGGTGAGGAAGCATATTACCAAGATGAATGCGAAGTATAAGGCTAAGACAGATGTGAAAAAGAGGCATAAGGAGTTTCAGGTTGGAGATGAGGTCATGGTTCATTTGCAGAAGAAGCGATTTGTAGTTGGTACATATAACAAGTTGAAAATGAAGAAGTTTGGGGCATGTAAGATACTGAAGAAGCATGATTCAGGAAATGCATATGAGGTCGAGTTACCTACTGAGCTGAATATTTCACCAGTATTTAATGTTTCAGATTTGACAGATTATCATGAAGGAGGTGTTGAAGATGAGGTTACAGCAGCACAGTGGAGTATTCCAGCAACTAGTTTAGATATCAAGGAGATTGGGGACATACTGGATAGTCGTGTTGGCAGAAGCACAAGGAACATGACATATGAAGAGTATTTGGTCAAATGAAAAGGATGACTTGTTGAAGATTCATCATGGCTAACAAAGGAGGAAGTTAACCATTTTGGTTTTCCTCTTCACACCTAAGTCGTGACAGGGTCACTTCTCAAATTACCCTAGGTGTCTGATGTAGGAGCATCCTAGGTGTAAGAGCAATCCTGTATCACCCAAAAATATTTTTAGTTTTATTTTCAATAAGGGCTATCTTGTGTAGAGCTGCTATTTATGGAAACTTACTATTTTTAGTAAGTTGGTCATATGATCTTGGAATGTTCTGATTTCACAGTTAGAGGTTCATCTCAGTCATTTCAACCTACTAGTTGAGTTTCATTGCCACATCATCAGTATTGGTGAAGTTATTAAGGTTTGTGGGTATGAAATCTTTCAGGTCAATTTTGAAGGCCTTAGAGGCTACGGATCGCGATCGACCCCCGACTAATTGGTGGTAGCGCATGTGAAGTATTGTAGATCTCGTCTTCACGTTTCCGAAAAGTGGTTACAATAGAAAAACAAAGTTACGGTTAAAAACTTATTGCCTCCGAAAGTTGGGTTACCTAAAATCATATTTTGTATTTCTTTTGAGTTGACCCTATTGTAATAATTGTGAAAAATAAATAATTCTATGTTTAGTTGGCCTAAAGGGCTAAATTTCTGAAACCTTCTCAGGCGGTGAAAATTGCCTATATAAGGAAGGCCCATAGTGTTGTCTTAGGCAGTTCGGAGCAGTTCAGAGTAGTTCTGGGTAGATCTGGGTAATGATTCGAGGCTTTGTCCTACATAACATTGTAAGGGAATGTCCATGTGGCTTTGCATATTGTAATTCTCAAAATTTGTAATTCCACATTTGTGGAGATAATAAGAAGCCAATTTTCTAATCTTGCATATTGTGGTTGTTTCTCTGTTTCTGTTATGTGTCTGTGGTATTAAGAGGAGCACCCTTCATCAAGTGGTATTAGAGTAAGAGTTCTTGAGTGTGTAAACAGATCGCTGATTGTGAGGCAGTTTGCACCAGGACCATGGGTTAGGGTTTTTGTCTAAACAGATCACCGATTGTGAGGCAGTTTGCACCAGGACCGTGGGTTAGGATTTCTATGTAAATAGATCGCCGACTATGAGGTAGTTTGCACCAAGACTGTGGTTAGGGTTTCAGCAAGAAGCGTGAAAATGCCTCCACGAAGGGAACATGGTGGAAGAGCTAGTGTTGTAACATCCAAGGTTAGAGCACTCCAAAGACAAGTGCGAGTATTGCATGAAGAGATTCATAGAGGAATGAATCTTAATGTCAGAGATAAAAGCGAGGATCAAGCCGAAGAAGAAGATCAAGAAGGAGAAGTCAAAGTTGTGAACCAAGAGGAAGAAAGACTTTTTTGGGCCATTTCCAAGATCGGGAAAAGACCTAAGATTGAGGTTCTAACATTTTCTGAAAATCTTAACCTAGAGGAATTGATTGACTGGATCAATGAATGTGAAGAATATTTTGAGTATGAAGATATCGAGGATCCTGATCGGGTCAAGTTTGTGAAGGCCAAACTGAAGGGTCATGCGAAGATATAGTGGCAAAAGATTCAATTAGAGCGAAATCAAAGAGAAAAGGATAAAATCACAAGATGGGATCAGATGGTGGATAAATTGAAGTGACAGTTCATTCCTGTTGATTATGAGCTTGACCTACTGAAGAAGATGCAAAATTTGAAGCAAGCGGGAAGATTTATTTGGGAGTATACAGAGGAGTTCTATTAGATCCTCATTAGAACAGGCCATGCAAAAGTGGATAAGGAGAAAGTTTCCCATTACCTTAATGGGTTGAGGCCAAGCATTCAGGAGGAGTTGGATCTGGTTTGAATGAATAGTATTGAAGAGGCATACCAGTTTGCCCTAAAAGTAGAGGAAAAGTTGAACAAGAAGTTTGAGAGAAGACAAAGAGGAAGAGGTCGTGATGGAAGATCTGATGGATAGACATATGAAGATCGAAATGAAAATTTGAAAAAGCAGGATGAGGCCAATAACAATCAGAATAAAAAAGGAGATAATTTCAATCGTTTCCAAGATTAAAACAATAGAGATCAGAGAGGAAGAGGAAGAGGACAAGGTTTAGGAAGAGGAGGCTTCTGTGGAACATGTTTTCACTATGGAGAAGAAGGTCATAGGGCATTTGAATGTCCTCAATGTCAAGGAAGGATAGATAGGAGGAATGAAGGCCAGGCCAAAGTGGCATATGTAGATGAAGATACCAGAACATTACATTCTGAAGATGCTGAAAGAGAAGAGTTCTATTGAGTGGTGAAAATGAACCTAAGCAAAGAAGGAGCCTGTTTCGCACCAGGTGCAAGTGTGAGGGTAAGTTTTGTGATGTGATTATTAATAGTGGCAATACTGATAATTTAGTGTCAGAAGAGATGGTGACAAAGTTGAAGCTCAAGAGGTAGAAACATCCACATCCATATCGGGTTGCCTGGGTGTTGGATGACCACAAGGTCATGGTCAATGAACAGTGCCTAATGAAGTTCAAGATCGACGGGTACCATGATGAAGTACTATGTGATATCATATCTATGTATGCATGTCATATGTTGTTGGGTAGACTGTGGCAGTTTGACAGATGTGTTGTATGCAATGGTCATGCGAATACCTATTCCCTGACAAAGGATGGAGTGCGACATAAGCTAAAGTCATTGAAAGAGACTAAAGAAAAGGTATGTGGTAATGCAAGAATAACTTTTGTTGATAGAGAAAAAATTTTAGATGGTATGTGGCAAGAGCATATGTGTTTTACCTTAATTCCAAAGGTTGGGAAAGAGGAAGTAGAAGATGTACCTGTAGAAGTTGCAGAATTATTGAATGAGTTTCAAGATATTGTATCTGATAATGTTCCTGATGGATTACCACCAGTAAGAAAGATCAGTCATCAGATGGACTTGATTCCAGAAGCTAGTTTGCCAAATAAGGCAACACACAGAATGACACTAGCAAAAAGTGAATAGTTGAAGACAGATTCGAAGTTTAGTTCATCACATCATCCATAGATTGTATATGAAAGTAGTCCCAGAAATGCATCTGAGTTGAGAAAGATAGATAAAAGAGAAATAAGTAGTGCTGAAGCTGAGGATTTTGCAGAGCATTTGAAGAACATCCATGAGGAGGTGAGGAAGCATATTACCAAGATGAATGCACAGTATAAGGCTAAGACAGATGTGAAAAGGAGGCATAAGGAGTTTCAAGTTGGAGATGAGATCATGGTTCATTTGCGAAAGGAGCGATTTCTAGTTAGTACATTTAACAATTGAAAATGAAGAAGTTTGGGGCATGTAAGATACCGAAGAAGCATGATTCAAGAAATTCATATGAGGTCAAGTTGCCTACTAAGCTAAATATTTCACCAATATTTAATATTTCAGATCTGACAGAGTATCATGAAGGAGGTGTTGAAGATGAGGTTATAGCAGCATAGTGGAGTATTCTAGCAACTAATTTAGATATCAAGGAGATCGAGGACATACTAGATAGTCGTGTTGGCAAAAGCACAAGGAACATGACATATGAAGAGTATTTGGTCAAATGGAAAGGACAACCTGTTGAAGATTCATCATGGCTAACGAAGGAGGTTAATCATCTTGGTTTTCCTCTGCACACTTGAGTCATGATAGGGTCACTTCTCAAATTATCCCGGGTGTCTGATGCAGGAGCATCCTAGGTGTAAGAGCAATCTTGCATCACCCAAAAATATTTCTGGTTTTGTTTTCAATAAGGGCTATCTTGTGCAGAGTTGCTATTTATGGAAACTTACTATTTTTACTAAGTTGGTCATATGATCTTGGAATGTTCTAATTTCACAGTTGGAGGTTCATCTCAGTCATTTTAGCCTACTAGTTGAGTTTCATTGCCACATCATCAGTATTGGTGAAGTTATTGAGGTTTTTGGGTACAAAATCTTTCAGGTCAATTTTGAAGGCCTTAGAGGCTCCAGATCGTGATCAACCCCTGATTGAATAGCGCTAGCACGTGTCAGGTACTGTAGATCTCGTCTTGGCGTTTCCAAAAAGTGGTTACAATAGAAAAATGGAGTTACAGTTAAAAAGTTATGGCCTCCGAAAGTTGGGTTACCTAAAATCATATTTTGTATTTCTTTTGAGCTGATCCTTGTGTGTGTGAATTTTGTACCTAATCTGTAGACACAACACTTCAGTAAAATATTAGAGGTTAGCAAAAATCGAAATCGTGCAATGAATTGAAAGCTAAACTAACCAGGCGATTTACTGCCTTCTAATAGGTGCGAGTATGATGTTCTCATATTGTATCGAGATCAGTGACCTTGACGACACCTAAATGAAGGATTTGAATACAAAACTAATATGAAATATGAATGCAATTAATCTATTTTTTTAAATTTTCTATGCAATGATATGATCAAAACTGATATGAATCTAGAATCTAAGATGAAATTGATATGCAATGAATTGATCTAAGATGAATTCTAAATGATATGCAATACTCAAAAACAAGAATGATCTCACAATAGCTTGGATTCGCAAAGATGATTCTTCAGTCTCCAATTCGACAACGTGAGGATGCAAAAATATAAGATGGATTGTGAAGAGCTGGGGCCTTAATTTATTGAAACCAGGGCTTTAGAGGTGCATGGGAAAAAAGCCATAAATCACTCAAATAATTCAAGTTGATTTTTGAGTTATTTTTAAATAAAGGATATTTAACTCACAAAAACATGTAAAAGCAGAGTTTAACTCAAAATAGAGTTTAGCTTTAATTGATAATTGATAGTTGTCTGCTTTTCTTGAATGTGCATGATTTAATATGAATTAATTAATAATAAAGTGATTTATTTCCAAGTTAACTGATTTTGAAAAATAAAACAATTGATTTATGGGTTAATCAATTATTTTTCAAACTTTTATTCAAAAATAATATTATTAAAAATTGACAACTTACTTTAATTAATTAAATAAGAATTTAATCAATCATTCATAGGATTTTGGATTTATTGTCAAAATTAAATAATATAATTTAGGAATAAATAGAACTAACCTCAATTAAATAATTAAGTCGCAGAATTAAATCTAATTAATTAAATATTGAGAATATTCAATTAATCAGAGTTTAGGATAAATAGGATTTATCACCAAATAATCATTAAATCAAAGATAATTAGAATAATTAGGAATATTACTAAGAATATTCCCTGATGCAGAGTTTAGGATAATCAATTAGGATTCGATGATGTGCCGATGTGCCTTTGGTTAGGACTTTGATGTCGATTTCGTTCGATATGTCGATATAAGAGGTTAATGAACCTATAGCCCATTTTTGGGGTATTACATTTTGCCCCTCTTTGAATTGATGTGCGAAGCGCAGTGGTTCAAAGATAGCCTGTGTTTGATAGAGATATGAAACTGATTAGAAATTGATAATTGATATGAGACAGAAGCTGATTGAAAGATTTGATATGAAGATAATAGGTCCCGAATGACCAAAGATAATGTTAACTATAACAGCGATGAACCAATGAAACAAAAGCGTCAAAACGCCTGATTCTGAACCTTATGATTGCGAAGAAGTGAGTGACCGATGCTAGACTCGATTGTCCTTAGAAGAATCACATAGGTATCACATCTGAACCCTTCAGTTACTGAAGAACCAAGGAAATAACACATTTGAACCGATAGTTGCAAAAACTGATACAATTTACAAGATTAGGAGAATACCAGATTGATATGGATCTCAATGAATTGGATATGCCCCAAGTGATGATAGATTTGCCCCGAGTGATGAGGACTTTTGATGAATCAGCAACTAGACATGGTTGTTGTCTTGATTACTGAGGAAAGATATGATTTCAAATTTGATTACAAACTTTGAATGATATGCAATACCATGCCCCCTTCGGGATTAAAATTGAAATCTGACAAGAAAAGTCAGTGTTGAATAGTTCAGAAGCATGTTAATTGATTTGAGAAATGGTTATACATGTTCAAAAATGCATTCTGCATCATTTAGAGGTCTAGAAGACCAAGTTTGACTAGGTTTGACCATGAGTTGACCATGGTTGACCAAGTTGAAATTTTGATAGTTTGATGTAAGATAATCAGTTAAGTTAAATACTAGATTTATGTGATGATGGAAGGTCGATTATGTAAGCAGTAGACAATATGAATGATCTCAGATTTCAATTTTGATCCCGAAAAAGGATTCTACTTGCTGTTTCATTGGAGGAACCTTCGTGTGAGATTCGGCTCTTGTTAGATTTGAAGATGCGATTTGAAGAATCGTTTAAGCATTGAAGTTCGTTTAATCATTGTGAGATCATGCAAAGATGAAAAATGAAATGCAGAATGAAATGCAACCTAAGACCTAGGACCTACTCACTGATCATATGTCGATTTGTTATCATCATTGAACTTTTAGGTAATCGAATAAATCAATACAATGCCCAGTAGCTATGAAACCATAGACATATGAATATCAATTTGTATGCACAAGAATCAATACAACACCCACTGGTCAACAATCATGGATATATGAATATTGATTTTATTTTCGAAATGTCAGATTAGATATAAGCACCAAGGCACAAGCGCTAGGATGACTTGAATATCATGTCCATTTTGATATAGCAATTTGTATAAGCATCAAAACATAAACGTCGTGATCACCTGAATACGCCTTGCATGACAAACACATCAAACAGTCAAGAGATCATTATAAATCCAATGTGAATTACCCGTAGTGACCCTTTATTGTTCACATCCGCAGGTAAGATCACGTTTCACAATAGAAGAAAAAATTCACTCGAAAAGACAATAGTTAGATGAAACTTCCTTGAACTTTTTAGGTATCAATGGTCGAGGTACACATGGCTATCCAATTCGAGATAGAGGCTCTTACAGTCGGACACCATTTCAATCCAGAATTTTTGAAGTTGTTGGATTTTCACATACAAGCATAAGACAAAGAAAAGATTATGCCCCCAATCATCACTCTCTAAATCCTGTAAAGGACATCATCGAAGAGCTTGAAGGGACACAATATGTGAAAATCTCAATGTGAATCAGTAAGCATACAAGGAGATAAAAACATGTGAAGCATAGATTGTTTTCAGTTTGTGTTTGATTGCATTGTTGTAGATGCAAAATCCTTTCTGGAGAGGAGACTGACTGACTGACTCGGATGAAGCTTTAAAGGAATCTGACTGGATATGATACGTCTAATATACATTAGAGGCCATAGGATATGACTTTGATTGCCCCCAAGTTTTAACATGGATAGGATACCGACGCTTGAGCTGATTGGTGTACAGACCGACTTATTGAAAATAGGAATGCAGAAACAAACCAGGAGATATGTACAAACTAAAGCAAGACTAAAAGCTAGGAAAGACCAAGATCGTGCTGATAGATGGAATGTTTTGAAACAAGTGGCACCCGTTTGCCTGGTTTTCACCATCTTGGCAGAGATTCTATTTTTGCTACCAAGGTGCATGTTTCCAGGTTTTCACCAAGGCACTTTTTCTTTTTCTTATTTTTTTGTATTTTTTATTTTTTCAATTTTTTTGTATTTTTGATATTTTTTACTTTTGTTGTGAATCATCAAGGTGCCATTGCTAGGTTTTCACCAAGATGTTTATTTTTTTAGGACTTTTTCTAATTTTTAAGATTTTTTCAGGACATTTTACCATACAGTGAATGCCTTAGGCATAGAATTTCTTCAGATGGAGAACGTTGATTGGTTCTCAGAGTTGTTCTCCTTCAGTCGTTAAGAGTTGATAGGCACCAGAGCCAAAAGTAGCATTGATTTCAAAGGGACCCAGCCATTTGGGTTCAAACTTCCCCTTGCGTTCTCGATGTGATTGATTTTTAGGATTTTCTCTCAAGACTAGATCACCAACCTAAAATTCTTTGTGTCTGACTTTCTTGTTGTAACCTCTAGGCATTCTCTTCTGATATACTCTGAGATGATCATACGCTACTTGTCTGTGCTCATCTATTAGTTCAAGTTCTTGCAACCTAGACACTCTGTAGTCATCATCAGTGACTAGACCATGCATTCTGATTCTTAGTGATGAGATTTCAACCTTAATAGGTAGTACCGCTTCAGACCCATAAACTAAAATGAAAGGTGTAGCCCCAATAGGTGTTCTGATACTTGTTCTGAAGGCCCAAAGAGCTAGATTAATCATGAGATGCTAGTCTCTTCCTATCTTATTAACTATTCGATGCAAGATTTTCAATAGATTCTTATTAGATGCCTCTGCTTGTCCATTCCCTTGAGGATAGTAGATAGAAGACCAATGTTGTGTGATCTTGAATTTGGTACATAGATCATCTAGGTCTTTGTTCTTGAATTGGCCATCGTTATCTATGATTATGGAATGAGGTATCCCATAGCTGCATATGATATAGTTCAATATGAACATAGATATTTGTTTCCCAGTTGTTTGTGTCAAAGGGATTGCTTCTACCCATTTTGTAAAATAATCTGTAGCTATGATTATATGGGTATGTCCATTAGAAGAATGAGGATGTATAGCTCCTATAAGATCAAAGGACCATTGGTGAAAAGGCCATTGTGTAGTAAAGGAAATTAGATCTCTCCCTGGAGCATGAATTAAGTTGCCATGCACTTGAAACTTTTGACAATTCTTAGCAAACTTGATAGACTCTTTTTCCATTTCAGGCCAATAGTACCCAGCCCTAATAAGTTTTCGAGCTAGTGTTAAACTATTTGAGTGTGAACCACAAATACCATCATGGACTTCCTCTAATGCACGTTGAGACTCTTCCCATTCTAAACATCTAAGTAGCGTACCATCTAGACCTCATTTGTATAGATCATGACCAATGATGACATATCGAGAGACATTATGGATAAGGTATCTCTTCTCATGGCAGTTGAAGGTATCGGGAATGATTTGGTCTTGGAGATAGGAAAATAGATTTTTGTATCTAGATGAATCATGACTAACAACAATGCAGATCATGCGGGTTTCAGGGGAATCATATGCAGGATAAGATAGTGCTTCCACCAGGAACTCGTAGTGTAGCTCATGTTTAGGCTGCTGTAATAAAGTAGATAGTGTTGCCATTGCATTGGCAGCCTTATTCTCCATTTTAAGAATTTGCTCAAATGTGATAGATATGAAATACTTTTTTAAATCATCTACCATTCTCTTGTAAGGAATGAGATTTTCATCTTTAGTTTGGTACACATCATTGACTTGATGAATAACAAGTTGAGAGTCTCCATGAATGTGTAGCTCTGTTACTCTCCATTCAATTGTTATTTTCACACCATTCAAAAGGGCTTCATATTCTGCAATATTGTTTGTGCAAGGAAACTTTAATCTGAATGCTTTTGGGATTGACTATCCTTGAGGAGTTATGAACAATATGCCGGCTCCATATCCATTCTGTGTATAGGAGCCATCAAAGAATAACTGCCATTCTCTAGAAGAAAGAGTCATGATAGAGGAATCTGAAAATTCCATTTGCATTGGTGTATCATCAATCATAGGTGCATCTACTAATTGATCAGCAATAACCTGTCCTTTGATAGCCTTTCTTTCCACATATTCAATGTCAAATTCACTTAAGAGGATAACCCATTTAGCTAATCTGCCTGTGAGGGAAGCTTTTCTTAGTAGGTACTTGAGGGGATCAATCTTAGCTACCAATTGTGTGGTATGAGCTAACATGTAATGTCTCAGTTTCTATGATGCAAAGATCACAGCTAGATAAGCTTTCTCAATCATTGAATAGTTCTTCTCATATGCAACCAATGTTCTACTGATATAGTATATAGCTCTTTCCTTTTTGTTCTCATCATGTTGTGCTAGCAACACCCCCAATGATGTATCTGTAGCGGAGACATATAAAATCAAAGACTTCCCTGGAATGGGAGGCATCAAGATAGGAGGATTTTATAGATACTTTTTGATATGATTAAAGTTGTTCTCACATTCTTCATTCCATGAAAAGGTCACACCTTTATGTAATATTTTTGTAAAAGGTTGTGATATATCAGCAAGCTATGATATGAATCTTCTGATAGATTGTACTCTCTCTTGTAAGGTTCTCATTTGACTGATATTCTTGGGAGGTTGCATCTCTATTATAGCCTTGACTTTAGCTGGATCAACTTCAATGCCCTTCTTTAAAACTATGTATCCTAAGAGCTTTCCAGAAGTGACACCAAAAGCACACTTCTTAGGATTTAGTCGGAGACTAAACTTTTCCATTCTGTCTAAGATCATGCTCAAGTCCTTTAGATGTTCAGTTCTAATCATAGATTTTGCTAAAGTATCATCAACATAATCTTCCATAGTTCAATGCATCATGTCATGGAAAATAGATGTCATTGCTCTTTGGTATGTAGCACCAACATTTTAAAGCCCAAATGGTATGACATTCCAACAGAAGGTACCCCATGCACATGTGAAAGCAGTTTTCTCTTGATCCTCTGGAGCAATTTTTATTTGGTTATATCCAGAGAAACCATCCATTATGGAATACATCTCGAAACCCGCAGTCATGTCCACTATCATATCAATGTTAGGTAGTGGAAAATCATCCTCAGGGCACGCTCTATTCACATCTCTAAATTTTGTGCACACTTTGATTGAACCATCTAGTTTATAAATAGGTACAATATTAGAGATCCACTCTGCATAGTCAATAACTCAAATGAATCCAGCTTTTAAGAGCTTCTCTAATTCAGCTTTTACCAAGAGTGCAACGTGAGGATGCATCTTTCTCAACTTTTGTTTAACAGGTTTGACATTTGGAGCTATAGATAAATGATGCATTATAAGATTAGGATCCAATCCTAGCATATTTGAATATTTCCATGCAAAGTTGATCTTCTTCTCTGTTAGGAATGTTGTAAATTTTTGCTTCTCTTCTTCTGACAAAGATTGTGCTACATGAATCAAATGTGGTTCTTCTGTTGTACCCAAATTGATAGATTGAGTGGGTTCAATTAGAACTAGAGATCTGTCCTATAAATGACTTGGAAGGACATCGAATATCTCATCTTTAGGTGCCTCAAAGAGGTTTTCACCTTCGGATATGTCTTTTATTTTTACTTTTGTAGGTTCTGAGACTGCCACAAAGTGGTTTTCACCCTCAGAACTCTTTTTCTTTTTCTTTTTATTCTTATTTTTCTGACTAAGATACTTGATGTCCGAATCCATCATGCTAACACTTGGTTCACTGATGGAAGTACTCATAGGCTCAATTGCATTGAGGTAGCAAGCAAGGGCATAGTCATTTGGGAAGGTATAAATACCATGGCTCAGATTTGTGGAGGTTTGATCAATAAGTTCTGGATATTGGATAGTCAAAGTGGGGAAAGATTGGGAGATAGTGTTTACGGATATGGATCTATCATCATTGGTCCTAACTTGACGCTCAAGTTGAAAGGTGATATTACAACTTAAGACATTCAATTTGTGAATAGGCTCAATGTCATTGTGGGAGTCCAATTCAGCCATAGGTGGATCAGACTCGATAGGTTCATCATTTCGCTCTTTACTTACATTGGGATTAGGTGCATATTGGTGAATAACATCAACATGTTTCTCTGTAATAAGCTCATCTGGTTCTGGAATGGCTCCCCATTCATATTCATTTGATTCAGCTTCTGATTCAGGATCTCTAAGAAATCTTAGAACATGAGTAAAGTCAGGGTGAATACCCCAAGAAGGGTTACCCTCAGTTTTTTATTTGAATTCATACTCATGGGAATCTATCTCAGAATCACTACCACCTCCCTCTGCTTGATTGTTTTCGAGATTAGCTAGTTCTTGTGTTGCAACTATCTCTTGGTTGATAGTAGGTTCTTATGTTTCTACTACATTAATTCTTTTGATTGGATCATCTTTATCGTCAAGAAGGTCTTTGATCTCCTTAGGCAATTTTTCATAGGGGATGAGTTCTAAGTTGTCTGAATCACTATCTGATGGTTTTGTTTCTTCTTTCTTAAGAAGGGCTTCTCTTGGTGTGATCTGCTCTATGACATGGGAATAATTACCTTTCAGGTGAAAGGGTTTCTTTTTAAATCCTAAGCCAACTTTGTCTTTATTTTCTCTACCAGTATGTGAAAGAGGTACCTCAAGACCTTTTCCTCTGACTCCTAGAGGTCCTTTACCTGAATATCCCATCTTAGCTATTAATTTATCTCCTGGGCTATATGACTTAGAAGAATCTTCAGATACTGTAGAATCACGAGTTTGGACAACTGGGGATTCGGGTTCATCTTTGTATAGCCATGATAGCACAACTTCATCCTCTTCAAACTCTTGCTTGGATACTTGTTCTACTACAAAATTCTTTTTATATGCTTCAAGAGGTTCCTTAGGTTTGGGCTTGGACTATTTCAAAGATTGTCCATAAGACTTACATGAGATAGGGAGAGATGTCAAAGATAAGACTGGCTCCATAGTATATTCTCCCATACTATTTTCTTTGATATTAACCTCTTTTGCAAGATCTCCCATTTTAGATGTGGATGCCTCTTTAGTTGATTCAATGGAAGATTCTCTATTATTAGGCACAAGCTTATTTGCACTTTCCTTCAATGTATTGCAATTTGCATTCAGATCTACAGGGATAGTAATCTCTACTCCTTCATAAGGAAACTTCAAACATTGATGGTATGTAGAAGGAATAGCTTGCATTTCATGTATCCATGGTCTCCCTAGGAGGATGTTGTAGGCCAAAGGTAGATCAAGCACTTGACAGATGGTATCTTTGATAACTGGACCTGCTCTGATAGGTAAGACAATGGTGCTTTTAGAAGATCTTTCTTGTTCATCATAGGCTTTGATAGTTATTTTCTTTCTAGGATCAATAGCCAATTCTGAAAATCCCAATTGTGTGATCAAGGTGTAAGAACAAATATTTAGGCCAGCGCCCCCATCTATCAACACACATTTGACTCTACGGTTCTGGATCAAGACTTCTATATGCAAAGGTTGATTATGTGGGTGACTCAAGGAGTTGTCATCTTCCACTAAAAAGGAGATATATTGCAGAGATGTAAGATGTCCAACCATAGTCTAGAACCTGTCTAAATCAAGGTCATCAGGAACATTGGAATCGAGCAAAGCTTTGTCTAGTATGGCTCTGTGAGCTGGGGATATTCAAAGCAACTCAAACATAGAGATTTTGGCATTAGTGTGCTGGAGTTGTTGGACAATGCTATAAGATGTAGGCCTTGTATCCTTTGGATTGGAAGATTTGGAAGCAGACTTCTGTTTGGAAGCAGATGAAAGATTGAAGGGTATCTTAGGGACATTAGATGAATCTGGGATTTGTCCTTTCATTGATATGATAGTGGACATGACTACAGGCGCTAGAAAAATAATTGTGAAAAATAAATAATTCTATGTTTAGTCGGCCTAAAGGGCTAAATTTCTGGAATCTTCTCGGGCGGTGGAAATTGCCTATATAAGGAAGGCCCATAGTGTTGTCTTAGGCAGTTCGGAGTAGTTCGGAGCAGTTCAGAGTAGTTTTAGGTAGATCTGGGTAATGATTCGAGGCTTTTTCCTACAGAACATTGTAAGGGAATGCCCATGTGGCTTTGCATACTATAATTCTAAAAATTTGTAATTCCACATTTGTGGAGATAATAAGAAGCCCATTTTCTATTTTTGCATATTGTTGTTGTTTCTCTATTTCTGTTATGTGTTTGTGGTATTAAGGAGAGCACCCTTCATCACATATTTTGTTCCATTGAACCTCAATGAAGAGAAAACCACACATTCTTTGTGGAAGAAGTTGGGAGATATTATTAGGGCAAGTCCTTGGTAAACAAGATCTTCTTGAGAAAGAAGTCAAGTACTCTCTGAAGATGGATGGAGGAACGTTTGTGGAAAATCATCTAAATGTGTTTAATATGGTGATTGCACAACTAACATATGTTGGTGTGTCCATTGGTGAAGAAGAATGTTGTATGTTATTGCTGAGTTCTTTGCATGATTCATGGGATCACTTGGTAATGGTTATCGGAAGTACTAGTACCCAGTTTAAAATAGATGAGGTAGTTGTTGCACTTCTATCAGAAGAGATGTGAAGGAAATATTTTGAGATGACTAATGAGGCTCTCATCATTTGAGGTAGATTGAAGGATAAAAGAAAGAAGGACACGAAATCAAAGCCATGGGAGAGATCCACTACTCCTGGAAAGAGGTCCAAGGCTAAGTGTTAGAACTGTGGATAGATGGGTCATATCCGGAAGGATTGCAAAGAGGAGAAAAAGAAGAAGAAGAAATATAATTTTGACACTAAATCTTCTCAGAGTGACACTAATGTCTTTGTAGCAACCTTGACAGTGCCTGTATTCGATGATGCGTGGTTGGTCAATTCAGGAGCATCATTCCACATGACATCTCATAACGAGTGGTTCTCAAAGTATCAACCATATGATGGAGGAAAGGTATTTTTGGCAAGAGATTCCACATTGGAGATCATTGGAAGAGGAAGATTCAAAATTCAATTTCTCGATGATAGAGTAAAGGGAATTGATGGAGTACTTCATATACCTGGTTTGGCTTGGAACCTACTCTATGTCAGCAAGTTGAATGATGTTGGAGTTCAGGTAACATTTGTGCATGATAGTTGTAAGATGAATAGTAGTTATATTGTTTTAGCTAAGTATGAACATATTAGAACTTTGTATAGCTTAAATTCCAAACTCGTGTGTTGTAATAGTGTCTATGTAAAGTTCGACAAAGTTTCCATGACAACACATGATGCAAACTCTATGGAAGTTAAACTTCTAGTAGAGAAAATAATTCTCTAGCATTATAGGCTTGGCCATATTGGTGAGAAAGGTTTAAAAACCATGAAGAATAAAGTTTTATGTATGTGGAGCCTAATCAGACTTTTCCACGGGATCAAGGGGTAGAGCCCCTTGCGGGGTCCTGGGGCAGTGCCCCAAGTGAGGTCAAGGGGTAGAACCCCTGATGGGGTCAAGGGGCAATGCCCCTTGCGGGGCCCCCTGAGGGGTAGCACCCCAGGGCGGGGTCGAGGGGTAGCACCCCTCAACACCAATAATGACTTAATAATATTGTAAAGTGTCGGCCATCTATTTTCTATTAGTCGGAGTATTTTTACCCTAATTTCATTATGTCAAAAATACTTGTAAAAGGGCTTAGGGTTTGAGATTCATTATATGAGGGATTATTGTAGCTTCCTGCGTCGATATTGAGTTGCAGGTTTCAGATTGTAATCACTGGATAATAATAAAGATATTGGACTCGTTGTTGGTGGACGTAGCCCAGGGATTGGGTGAACCACGTTAAATTTTGTGTTATTGCGTTCTCTTCTGTTTATTAATATTTGCATTTTCTGCTTATTATCCTAACATAAAAACTTGGTTGAGGAATTAATTGATTGTGATCTGGAATTCAATTTTTGCAAACATTGCATATATGGAAAGAAAAACCGTATTCAGTTTTATCCTAGTTCTCAAAAATCCTCTGGTTTGTTGGACTATGTTCACTAATATGTACTTGGTCCTGTGGATGTTCCTTCTTTGTCTAAGTCAAGATATTACATGTCATTTATAGATGATTATTCAAGAAGAGCATTCCTTTATTTTTTGACTTCAGTAACTCATAAGTGTTTAGTCATTTTAAGGAATTTAAAAGCCTTGTTGAAAATCAGACTAGGAGAAAGATTAAATGTTTAAGAACATATAATATTGCTAAGTTTTGCAATGTAGATTTTGATAAATTTTGTGTAGATCATGGTATTAAGAGGCATGCGACTTTGCCTTATACTCCATAGCAAAACCAAGTACCTGAAAGGATGAATCAATCCTCGAAGGAGAGAGCAAGAAGCATGTTGAGCAGTGCTAGTTTTGATCACAAGTTCTGGGATGAAGTAGTGGCTACAACGTGTTACTTGTTGAACCGTTCTCCTACTACAACACTAGTTGACAAAATGCTTATGGAAGCATTTTATGGTAAGAAGCCCTTGTTAAGGCATTTACATGTCTTTGGCTATGAGGGATATGCTCATGTGCCTGATGTGAGTAGGTCAAAGTTGGATAATAAAGAAATGTGAAGTGTATCTTCATTGGCTACAACATTGGTGTGAAGGGATACAAACCATGGAAACCTCTCATTGAAAAATTACTGTACAACATGAATTCTATCTTTTGTGAGATGAAACCTATCTCCACATATCTACAACTAGGGAAGATAGATAAAGGAAAAGAAGCAGTTGGAATCCCTTTTGATTCTAAAAGAGAGACTAAGGACCCGAATGTGCCTGAGACTAAGGACCCAAATTTGCTTGAGGACAACGAGAGATCAAGTAGTTCTACAAGTTCAGAAGAATATGATCATGAATCTGATGTTGAACCTCATGAAGCCTCACCACAGGAAGTGAGGAGGTCTATGCAGGAGAGACAACAACCTGATGGGTATGGCTATTAATTGGAGAGGTTTAATTACTCGATGTTGAATCTAAACTGTGCCTATGATTTTCTTATTGATGTTGATGAGCCTAGGACTGTGAAATAATAAATTAATATGCTTGATTTTTATTCTTGGTTGGAAGCCATGAAATATGAAATGAAGTCATTGGAGAAAAATGGAACCTAAAATTTGGTACTCTTGTCTAAAGATAGAAAGCTTGTAGGTTGTAAGTGGGTATTTAAAAAGAAGCATGGTCCAGATGGCAGGATTACCAAGTACAAGACAAGATTGGTTGCGAAGGGATATTCTCATAAAGAAGGGTTTGATTATGGAGAAATATTTTCTCTTGTAGCTAAGCTAACGTCCATTAGGTTTTTGTTGTCACTTGCAATGACACGGCTTTGAAATTGAGAAGATGGCTAGGAAGACAACATTTCTTGATGGTGATCTTGAAGAAGAAATATAAATAAACCATTCCCCAATTATTCTAAGATTATATCAATGACAATAAATAATTGAATTAATCAACACCATATATGGCATAGCACATATCATAACACCCATAAGATCATTCAGAATCCACATCTATAATCTCAAGTACAAAGTACACTAGATAACATAATAAGGAGCCATTAGACAAATATGGTCACAACACTACTAATAACATAATCCAAGTTGTACATAAGTCAACACTACTGCAAGAACTAGAATCAGGTGCAGTAGTCAAATGCATCACAATGCAACCAATGTTCATATTCCAAGGGTACTCACAGAATAACATTGTGATACCATACAAATCTAGATAACCACTGACACATACCTTAGTGAACCCATCAAACACATCATAAGTCTCATAAGCTAGACATAAATCATAACTAGTATGATGCTACAATAACATAAGTCAAATCACCCCAAGGGTGTAGATCATTCATGGGTCCCAACAAGGTCACTCAATAAGAAATAACATCAATATCACATCCATCAGGATGACACTGAGAATGCAAATAACAGAGTCACTACATAATCAATAAATAAAGCCAACTCACCTTTGAATGCTTGGAATGTGTGCGCTCAAACTCATATTTGCAATTCTTCTCCAGAAACAGCTTAGAAACCCGAACAAGAGAAAATCTGAAACCAAAACCCAAAGATCTACAAAACGCAAAAACCTTTCTGCCTCAGGACTATGACAACCTGGAGGGTGGATGGTGACATGTAGAAAATCCACTCAGAACTAGGCCGAGGTTGGAATCCACCTGCTCTACAAGTTTTTCTAGGATCTATATTTGTGACATTAACCTATTTATGAAGGCTCTGAATCAGGATCTATAACTCTAAAAACCTGGATTTACAAGAGGGAAAAGGGGTTTTCTTGTTGTAGAGGGGCTTTTTTCGGTCAAGCCCCGATTTAGGAATTAATGTTAACCTTTAAAATAGAGATCATGAAAGAGAATGCTAGAAAGTAGTAGAAGTAGATCTATCAATGAAGTATATTATATCAAGGAATATGAAATTGTGTTTAACATGTAATCAAGTATGTTGATACAAAAACCTTGACACAACACCTAAAACCTAGAAAGAAAATAAATAGAGATCATGAAAGAGAATGCTAGCAAGTAGTAGAAGTAGATTTAGAAATGAAGTATATTATATCAATGAATATGAGGGTATGTGCAGGATCATGAGGGGCCAAACTATGCCCTTAAGTGGCAATGAAAAATCAGACAATCAGGATTAGTCAACTTGGCATGAAAAAATGAACTAGTTATAAACCTAATATCAAAAAGTTGTAAGAATATAATTTGTAGGAAATTGAATTTAGTTTCTAAACTACTAAGCCTTTTCTAAAAAAAAATTAATATGATTGGTAAAAAGTATAGATTGCAATGCAGCACTACAAACATTTCAGCAAAAAAAAAAAGAAGTACGTGTATGTTTGACCACCCTAATCAAAAGCAAATGATAATATTTTTTTATAATATTCTATATATAAGTAGTTGACTCATGCTTGGATGTGACGCATATTTTTTGGTATTTTTATTCCAAACAGATAATTAATTATGATTTTTTTGCTACAACGCTTTCAGAATTTAAAAACTCTCGTGTCTGACCACCTCAACTCATTGAAAACTTATCATAATTTAATTTTTTTAAATTTTTTCTTATACTAGATGAAGCATAGAATGTGACGCATCTTTCGGATTTCAAAAATGTTATACGGTTTGAAAGTTATAGCTATTTTTCCATCAGTATGTCAATCAGGACTTTAGACGTAAGTGAACTAGAAAATAACTAATAAATACTTAACGAATTCAAAATTTGACAGCACTTATATCGATGGAAAGCTGACAATCATCTGAAAAAACCCTTTTCATTTTATCGAAATCGGGTGGAAAAAAAGTCGTCAACCTAATGGTCGAAGTGTTGACATAAGAAAAACAAAGAAAAAACACATTTTTTGCACACCTTCAGCATTGACCATGGAGCTTTGGTTTCCAAAGCTATTACTCGATTTTGCTTTAATTTCAAATTTGAAAAGTTTCCCCCTCCCACTCTTTTTTTATTTCCCTTTAATTTTGATGTTTTTTTCTTTCACCCTGACAATGAATAATTTATATATTTTATATTTAGGTTTTATATTTTATGTTTTATATTTTATATTATATAGTATATATATTATATATTATTTATTTATATTATATATTCGATAATATCAATTTAAACGGCCTAAGTATATAGTCTGTTCAGATTTATATTAAATGCAATATTTTTATATTATAATATAAATGTTACATAATATATATATATATATATATATATATATATATATATATATATATATATATATATATATATATATATATATATATATATATATATATATATATATATATATATTATAAATTATATATTAATTATTGTTGTGTATATAATATAATAAAATATAATATAATGTCTAATATATATAATATATAAAATGAATAGGACATTAATATATTGTATATTTGATAATATATATTAAATGTAATATCTAATATATCTTATAATATATATATTATATATTTAGTCTATTAAATATTGTATTTTTTCAAATATTTTATATATTATTTTAATATTTAATTTAAGTTATAACAAATCCTCTCATGAGACAACAGGTCGAATCGGGGTCGCTAGATGTCTTAAGGGGTAATTAGGGTTTGTGAGGCAACTTCGGATGTATAGTGACCATTTGGAAGGTAATAGGGCATGTCCGAGTACCAATGTACCAAATTTTAACAACTTTTTCCTAGTCCAACTCGAAAAGGGTCCATGGGGTGCTCTCAAGAGACCACATGTCCAATCAGTGTCGCTAGGCGTCTTAAGGGGTCATTAGGGCTCGTGAGACAACCTTTGATGCACGGTGACCATTTGGAATGCATTAGGACATGTCAGAGGACCTAACTCCACAATTTAGATAAATTTTGATTAGTCAAACTCGAAAAGGGTCCATGGGGTGCTCTTGGGAGACCATTGTGCGATTCGGGGTCGATAGGTGACTTAAAGGGTCATCGGGGTTTGAAATGAAACTTTCGATAAATGGTGATCTTTTGGAAAGCATTAGGACATATCAGATGACCAAAGTACCAAATTTGGATAACTTTTTCCTAGTAGAACTCGAAAGGGGTCGATGGGGTGCTCTCAAGAGACCACATGTCGAATCGGGGTCGGTACCTACCTGTTAAGAGGTCATTAGGGTTCCAAATAAAACTTCGATGGAAAAATCACCCTTTGGAACACATTAGGATATGTCATAGGACCTATGTACCAAATTTGGATGACTTTTGCCTAGTAAAACTCAAAAGGGGTCCATGGTGTGCTCTCGGGAAACCACATGTCGAAATGGGGTCGGTAGGCCTATTAAGGGGTCATTAGGGTTCCAAATAAAACTTTGATAGAATGGTGATCCTTTGGAATGCATTAGGACATGTCATAGGACCTACGTACCAAATTTAGATGACTTTTTCCTATTAGAACTCGAAAGGGGTCCATGGGGTGCTCTCGGGAGACCTCATGTCGAATCGGGGTTGGTAGTCTTGTTAAGGGGGCATTAGGGTTTGAAATGAAACTTTGATGGAACGGTGACCCTTTTTAATGCATTAGGACATGTAAGAGGACCTAATTCTATGATTCATATGACTTTTTCCCAAAATAACTTGAAAGGGGTCCATGGGTTGCTCTTGGGAGACCTCATGTCGAATCGGGGTCGGTAGGCCTGTTAAGGGGTCATTGGGGTTACAAATGCAACTTTGATGGAATGGTGACCCTTTAGAATGCATTAGAACATGTCATAGGAACTACGTACCAAATTTGGATGACTTTTGCTTAGTAGAACTCGAAAGAGGTCCATGGGGTGCTCTCGGGAGACCACATGTCGAATTGGGGAGGATTGGCCTGTTAAGGGGTCATTAGGGTTCGAAAAGAAACTTTGATGGAATAGTGACCCTTTGGAATGTATTAGGACATGTCATAGGACCTACATACCAAATTTGGATGAGTTTTTCCTACTAGAACTTGAAAGGGGTCCACGGGGTGCTCTCGAGAGACCTCATGTCGAATCAAGGTCGGTAGGCCTGTTATGGGGTCATTAGGGTTCCAAATGCAACTTCAATGGAACGGTGATCCTTTGGAACACATTAGGACATATCATACAACCTATGTACAAAATTTGGATGACTTTTCCCTAGTAGAACTTGAAAGGGGTCCATGGGGTGCTCTCAGAAGACCTCATGTTGAATCAGGGTCGGTAGACCTATTAAGGGGTCATTAGGGTTTGAAATGAAACTTCGATGGAATGGTGACCTTTTGGAATGCATTAGGACATGTTAGAGGACCTATGTACCAAATTTGGATGGCTTTTTCCAAGTATAACTTGAAAGTGGTCTATGGGGTGCTCTCGGGAGACCAAATGTCGAAACGGGGTCAGTAGGCCTATTAAAGGGTCATTAGGGTTCCAAATGCAACTTTGATGGAACAGTGACTATTTGGAACACATTACGACATGTCATAGGACCTATGTACCAAATTTGGACTAATTTTTCCTAGTATAACTCGAAAGGGGTCCATGGGGTGCTCTCGGGAGACCTCATGTCGAATTGGGGTCAGTAGACCTGTTAAGGGGTCATTAGGGTTCCAAATGCAACTTTGATAAAAAAAAATGACCCTTTGGAATGCATTAGGACATGTCAAAGGACCTACGTACCAAATTTGGATGACATTTCCCTAGTAGAACTCGAAAGGGGTCCATGGGGTGCTCTCGGGAGACCACATGTTGAATCGGGGTCGGTAGGCCTGTTAAGGTGTCATCCAAATGAAACTTCGATGGAATAGTGACCCTTTGGAACACATTAGGATATGTCATAGGACCTATGTACCAAATTTGGATGACTTTTTCCTACTAGATCTCGTAAGGGGTCCATGGGGTGCTCTCGGGAGACCACATGTCGAAACAGGGTCGTTAGGCCTATTAAGGGGTCAATAGGGTTTGAAATGCAACTTCGATGGAATAGTGACCCATTGTAACACATTAGAACATGTCATAGGACCTATTTACCAAATTTGGATGACTTTTTCCTAATAGAACTCAAAAGGGGTTAATGGGGTGCTCTCGGGAGACTACATGTCGAAATGGGGCCGGTAGGCCTGTTAAGGAGTCAATAGCATTCGAAATGAAACTTTGATGGAATGGTGACCCTTTAGAACACATTAAGAAATGTTAAAGGACCTAATTCCATGATTCAGATGACTTTTTCCTAGTAGAACTCGAAAGGGGTCCATGCAGTGCTCTCAGGAGACCACATGTCAAATCAGGGTCGGTAAGCCTGTTAAGGGGTTATTAGGGTTCCAAATGCAACTTTGATGGAATAGGTACCCTTTTCAATTAATTAGGACATGTCAGAGGACCTACATACCAAATTTGGATGACTTTTTCCTAGTAGAACTCAAAAGGGGTCCATGGGGTGCTCTCGGGACACCACATGTCAAATCAGGGTCCGTAGGCCTGTTAAGGAGTCATTAGGGTTCCAAATGAAACTTCCATTGAATAGTGACCCTTTGGAACCCATTAGGACATGTCAAAGGACCTATGTACCAAATTTGCAAGACTTTTGCCTAGCAGAACTCAAAAGGGGTCCATGGGGTGCTCTCGGGACACCACATGTCGAATCAGGATCGACAGGCCTGTTAAGGGGTCATTAGGGTTCCAAATGCAACTTTTATAGAATGAGGACCCTTTGCAATGCATTAGGACATGTCAGAGGACCTACGTACCAAATTTGGATGACTTTTGCCTAGTAGAACTCGAAAGGGGTCCATGGGGTGGTCTCAGGACACCACATGTCGAATTAGGGTCGGCAGGCCCGTTAAGGGGTCATTAGGGTTTCAAATGCAACTTCGATGGAACAATGACCCTTTATAATAGATTAGGACATGTCAGAGGACCCCTTAAGACACTCTTGAGCATGATAAGGTGTACTAGGACCCCTAGGGAGTCCCCATGACCCCTTTTGATGCATTGGAATGCTCAAGTCTATCTTAAGGGGTCCTACGACCCCTTAAGATAGACTTGAGCATTCCAATGCATCAAAAGTGGTCATGGGGGATCTCTAGGGGTCTTAACGTGTGATAATGTGTACTAGGACCCCTAGAGAGTCCCCATGACCCCTTTTGACACATTGGAACCCTCAAGTGTGTCCTAAGGGGTCCTATGACCCCTTAGGACACACTTGAGGGTTCCAATGTGTCAAAAGGGGTCATGGAGACTCTCTAGGGGTCCTAACGCATGATAAGGCTTATTAAGACCCGTAGGGAGTCCCCATGACCCCTTTCTATACATTGTAATGTTCAAGTGTGTCTTAAGGGGTCTTAAGACCTCTTAAGACACACTTGAGCATTCCAATTTGTCAAAAGGGGTCATGGGGACTCCCTAGGGGTCTTGAGGCGTGATAAGGCATACTAGGACCCTTAAGGAGTCCCAATGACCCCTTTTGACCCCTAGGACCCCTTAAGACACACTTGAGCATTGCAATGTGTCAAAAGGGGTCATTGGGACTCCCTAGGGGTCTTAACACATGATAAGACATACTAGGACCCCTAGGGAGTCCTCATGACCCCTTTTGACACATTGGAACACTCAAGTGTGTCTTAAGGGGTCCTAATACCCCTTAAGACACACTTGAGCATTCCAATGTGACAAAAGGGGTCATGGGGACTCTCTAGGGGTCCTAACACGTGATAAGACGTACTAGGACCCCTAGGGAGTCCCCATGACCTCTTTTGACACATTGGAATGCTCAAGTGTGTCTTAAAGGGTTGTAGGACCCCTTAAGACACACTTGGGCATTCAAATGTGTCAAAAGGGGTCATGGGGACTCCCTAGAGCTCCTAGTATGCATTATCACACCTTAGGACACCTACAGAGTCCCCACGACCCCTTAAGACACATTGGAATACTCAAGTGTGTCTTAAGGGGTATTAGGACCCCTTAAGACACACTTGAGCATTCCAATGTGTTAAAAAGGGTTATGGGGACTCCCTAGGGGTCTTAATATGCCTTATCATGCCTTAGGACCCCCAAGGAGTCCCAGGACCCCTTTTGACACATTGGAATGCTCAAGTATGTCTTAAGGGGTCCTAATACACCTTATCACACATTAGGACCCTTTGAGAGTCTCCATGAACCCTTAAGACACATTGGAATGCTCAAGTTTGTCTAAAGGGGTCGTACGACACTCTCAAGACACACTTGAGCATTCCAATGTGTCTTAAGGGGTCATGGGGACTCCCTTGGGGTCCTAGTATGCCTTATCACACGTTAGGACCCCTAGAGAGTCCCCATGATCCCTTAAGACACATTGGAATGCTCAAGTGTGTCTTAAGGGGTCATAGGACCCCTTAAGACACACTTGAACATTCCAATGTGTCAAAAGGAGTTATGGGGACTCCCTAAGGGTCTTAATATGCCTTATCATGCCTTAGGACCCCTAAGGATTCCCCAGGACCCCTTTTGACACATTGAAATGCTCAAGTATGTCTTAAGGGGTCCTAATACACCTTATCACATGTTAGGACCCCTAGAGAGTCTCCATGAACCCTTAAGACACATTGGAATGCTCAAGTGTGTCTTAAGGGGTCGTACAATCCCTTAAGACACACTTGAGCATTCCAATGTGTCTTAAGGGGTCATGGGGACTCCCTCGGGGTCCTAGTACGCCTTATCACATGTTAGGACCCCTAGAGAGTCCCCATGACCCCTTAAGACACATTGGATAGCTCAAGTGTGTCTTAAGGGGTCATAGGACCCCTTAAGACACACTTGAGCATTCCAATGTGTCAAAAGGGGTTATGGGGACTCCCTAGAGGTCTTAATACACCTTATCATGCCCTAGGACCCCTAAGGAGTCCCTAGGACCCCTTTTGACACATTGGAATGCTCAAGTATGTCTTAAGGGGTCCTAATATGCCTTATCACACGTTAGGACCTCTAGAGAGTCTCCATGAACCCTTAAGACACATTGGAATGCTCAAGTGTGTCTTAAGGGGTCGTACGACCCCTTAAGACACACTTGAGCATTCCAATGTGTCTTAAAGGGTCATGGGGATTCCCTAGGGGTCCTAGTACACCTTATCACACGTTAGGACCCCTAGAGAGTCCCCATGACCCCTTAAGATACATTGGAATGCTCAAGTGTATCTTAAGGGGTCATAGGACCCCTTAAAACACACTTGAGCATTCCAATGTGTCAAAAGGGGTCATGGGGAATCCCTAGAGGTCCTAGTAAGCCTTATCATGCGTTAGGACCTTTATAGAGTCCCCATGACCCCTTAAGACACATTGGAATTCTAAAGTGTGTCTTAAGAGGTCAGAGGACCCCTTAAGACACACTTGAGCATTCTAATGTGTCTTAAGGGGTCATGGGGACTCTCTAGGGGTCCTAGCATGTCTTAGGACCCCTAGGGAGTCCCCATGACCCCTTTTGACACATTGGAATGCTCAAGTGTGTCTTAAGGGGTCCTACCCTAGAGAGTCTCGACGTCAGATAAGGTGTACTAGGACCCCTTAAGACATAGTTGAGCATTCTAATGTGTCAAAAGGGGTGATGGGAACTCCCTACGTGTCCTAATATGTGATAAGGCATACTAGGACCCCTAGGGAGTCCCCATGACCCGTTTTGACGCATTGGAATGCTCAAGTGTGTCTTAAGGGGTCTTCCCCATGACCCCTTTTGACGCATTGGAATGCTCAAGTGTGTCTTAAGGGGTCTTAAGACCCCTTAAGACACACTTGAGCATTCCAATGCATCAAAAGGGGTCATGGGGACTCCCTAGGTGTCCTAATGCACATTAGGACATCCAAGGAGTCCCCATGACCCCTTTCGACACATTGGAATGGTCAAGTGTGTCTTAAGGGGTCCTACGACCCCTTAAGACACACTTGAGCATTCCAATGTGTCAAAAGGGGTCATCGGGACTCCTTAGGGGTTCTAACACGTGATAAGGTGTACTAAGAACCTTAGGGAGTCCTGATGACCCCTTTTGACACATTGAAATGCTCTAGTGTGTCTTAAGGGGTCCTACGACCCCTTAAGACACACTTGAGCTTTCCAATGTGTCAAAAGGGGTCATGGGAACTCCTTAGGTGTCCTAATGTGTGATGAGGAGTACTAGGACCTCTAAGGAGTCCCCATGACCCTTTTTGACACATTGGAATGCTCAAGTGTGTCTTAAGGGGTATTAGGACCCCATAAGACACACTTGAGCATTCTAATGCGTCAAAAGGGGTCATGGGGACTCCCTAGGCATCCTAGAGCGTGATAAGGCATACAAGGACACCTAGGGAGTCCCCATGACCCCTTTTGACACATTCAAATGCTCAAGTGTGTCTTAAGGGGTCCTAATACCCCTTAAGACACACTTGAGCATTCTAATGTGTCAGATAAGGTGTACTAGGACCCCTAGGGAGTCCCCATGACCCCTTTTGACACATTAGAATGCTCAAGTGTGTCTTAAGGGGTCCTACGACCCCTTAAGACACACTTGAGTGTTCCAATGTGTCTGAAGTGATCATGGGGACTCTCTAGAGGTCCTAAGGCATGATAAGGCATACTATGACCCCTAGGGAGTCTCCATGACTCCTTTTGACGCATTAGAATGCTCAAGTGTGTCCTAAGGGGTCCTATAACCCCTTAAGACACACTTGAGCATTCCAATGTGTCTTAAGGGTTCATGGGAATTCTCTAGGTGTCCTAATGCATGATAAGGTGTACTAGTACCCCTAGGGAGTCCCCAGAACCCCTTTTGACACATTAGAATGCTCAAGTGTGTCTTAAGTGGTATTAGGATCCTAGGACCGCTTAAGACACACTTGAGCATTCCAATGGGCCCCTAGGGAGTCTCTCTCTGCCTCCAGTGAACTATTTTTCAAAGCCTCCATTTCTACGTAGCTAGGGTTTACGACGCCTGTAAAAGGCACATTTAATACAAAGATTTAGCCAATGACCTTTAAAGACCTAAAAGAAATGAGAAAAAAATTTAGGCCAAAAATACATACCGCATTTCTGTATGTAGTACTGTAAGCTTGAACAATCCAGCTTGCTTCCTTTGCTAAGGCACGAAGAACTTCATTAATGTATGCTCTAGGAGGAAGATTATAATTTCCATATTTCTGCAAGAGTTTCTCCTTAATTTGTAATATTATATATAATATATTAGTATACATTAGTGTGTGTGTGTGTATATATATATATATTATATACATGTTAGTATATATTATACATTAGTATATATATAATATATTATATATATTAGTATATTTAATACATTAATATATATAATACATTAGTCTATTATAATACATTAGTACATATATAATATACATTATATATATCATATGCCTCTTTTTTATAGATATATTATATACATAAATATATGTAAAAGTTCAATTGTTTTCATTTGCTCCCGCTGGTTTTTCATTGGCAGGAGAATATCAGGTACTCGATATTTTCAGGTACCTGATTTTTCCCAGGCAATATTTGACCAAAATATTCCCTGTCCCCATAGAGCAGACAATCACGGGATTTTATACTTTTTTCATGCGTTGCAAAACAAAAAATGTGATTTGGGGCCCATTGTTTGATTTTTGTTGACTTGTGGTCTCACCATGGGAAGCACTAGTCGTCGAAAGGCTAAACGCAAGAGGAAGCTGACAGATGATGAAATTCAAGCATATAGGGAAAAAGATAAGGAAAATCACTGAAGAAGGAGAGAAGGTATGTTAAACATTAATCAAGCTGACCCCGTAAATGTAGTTGTAAGTGAAGAGGATGTTCAATTTGAAAATGCACAGATGGAGATTGAAAATGTAGACTTTGGGAACGAAAATGTTGCACAAGAACCACATGAATGTTATACATCTCCAAATTATATGTGAAATGAAGTCCCTTTCAATAAAGATAATCAATCTTCAAATTTGGGGCTTTCAAGAACACCTAAATGATTAATTGAAATTGAGGAGAACATTATGAATAATTGGGAAGGAAAGAGGTCACATAGAACCGTTAGGTTGTGGGCTTCAAGACTTTATGATCAATTTTTTTGAAACAAGACATTGGTTGAGAAATGTCAAATTTTTGTGCAGTTGTTAAAGATGCAAAAGATGAGACCTGTGCTTGTGAAATTGAAGATTCGTGTGAACAAGAAAATGGAGAGAAATGCCATTGTTGTGAAGAATCTTTTCAATGCTCTCAATAGCATTGGGAAGACTAGCAGAGAAAAAGACAAGAGAGTTTGCTCGAAGGGTTATTACAACCTCCTTAGTAAGTCATCAGTTGAGAAAGGCTGGTTTGATGAGACAAACTTGTGTTGACTTCAATATAGACCGTAAAACTTTAGGTAGAGCACTTGCAAGAAGAGAAGGACTTGATGATCCCCTTCAAATTGATACATGGGCTTATGGTGGGAGACTTCCACGTTTCAATAAGAAGCTAACAGATGTTGTCAAGGATGAAATTCAACAATTTTGGGATGCTAACTCAAGAGTGTCACCAAATGTGAAGGATGTCTTGAAGTTGAGAGTTGGAAATCGAGACCGCACTCCACATCCTAAACATTATGTGGAGGTAAGTCAAACAATGTTGTATAAAAATTTTTGTGAGACACATCCAACATTGAAAATATCACAAAGGTCTTTTGAATCCGTGAAGCCATTTTATTGTGTACCCCTTAAGATTTGAAATACATGTTGTTGCAAATATCATGTTGAGTTTTCAATGCATCATGAATTATTACGGTCCATTCGTTCTACTTTGAATACTAATGAAATGCTAGAGGATTGTGGTGCAAGTGGTCTTCCCAAATCATTAAGAGACTTGCCAGATCAATTTTTATGTCAAAGAGATGATGGTTGTTTATTTTATAAAAAAGATTGCTTAAATGCCAAGTGCTCAGAATGTGATGGCTTGTCCAAGTTTAGAACATGTTTTCATGAGGGTTTGGAACACAATTTTGGAAAGACACTCGTCCAAAAAAAGGTATATGAAACAATGAAATATACATTGAAGAGTGGAGGTGAAGGCTCTAGATGCGAGTTAGTTGCAAATGAATACAATGTTGTTGATTTTATCTCAGATTTCAAGACAAATCTTTTTTACAAGTATGCAAGGCATAGTCACAAGTCTCAATGGTTGGATCAACAATTCAAGACATGTAAGGACACTTTCCCCATTGGAACTATTATATCCGTTGTAGACTTTGCGGAGAACTATACATTGCAGCCCCAAAATGAGACTCAAGCTCAATATTACAATTTGATTCAGGTTGCTATTTTTGTACACATCACATATAGACATTCCCCTGATAGCACAAAAGATGAGTGAAAGATAATCAGAGAGTACCATTTTTATATGAGCGACGATAGGTCTCACTCTCATGAGTTTGTTCAACATTGTTTTTAGAACTATTTTGACTTCTTGCAGGAAAATGGTATTGCTATGGATAGGCATCTCATTTGGTCGGATAATTGCAACGGTCAATTTAAGAATGCTAGAATGTTTTATTGGTTGTGTAGAATGCATGTGGAGAGAGGTGTACCTCATATTTGGATTTTTTTTGAGTCAGGGCATGGGAAAGGGGAGCATGATGGAGCAGGTGCGTGTGTGAAGAGAGCTCTAGTTAAGGAGCAATTGAGGATTTCAGGTGCTGTACTTCTTGATGCTCATTCTATTGTTGATTGGTGTACTTTAGCATTGTCATAGGGGGGGACTCTTGATTCTATAGTGCGTAGATTCTTTTGGTTGGTTGAGGAGGGAACTATAGGAGATAGATTGGATTGTCAAATAGTGAAAGACTCTTCAAAAATGCATTCATTCTGAAGCTCCAATAGTAGTACATGGACCATTTGGACACGAGAGTTGGCTTGTTTTTGCCCCATGTGTTTTTAGTATGATTGGGATCATTGCGAGTCAAGTGAGTGGGTGGATACATGGGTTCCACAGTATCTGACTCCTTTATCTTTGACACTCTCTATAAGAAATGATAACATGGACACTTCAGTTGACTATGACCATCTTTCAGATCTTTTGAAGCTAGGAGATGTTTTTGCATTAGTTGCACCACAGGGGAATGATGAGAGGTTAGATTATTGGTTAGCACATTGTGTACAAGGTAAACAGAAGCTTGTACAACTGATGATAGATGGTGATGGGTTCACATATCCTACTGGTTCAGTTGTTGTTGCAGGAACATGGTTGCGAACATACATGATTAGAAAGAATGGAGTTCCCGCATTTGAAGACTATGAGAAGCACAAAACTATTCTGATGTATTCACACCTTGTTATAGCAACAAATGTCAAGTTGTCAAAGCATCATGGAAGACCAAAGACAAAAGAACTTTGGACTATTACTACTGCTGATCATGAAGCACTATTGGAGACCTTGAAGCAAAGAGATGACCCTTCAGGAACACTTGACTAGGTAATAAGTTAACTTAGTGCATTATTTTCTAAGTTCGTTAAGCTTAATTTCAATACATTAATTTGACCTTTCTTAGATTTTATTTTGAGTCAATAAACTTGGTTTTGTATGTGGAATGTAACTTGTGCAGGAGCACCTATGAAGACGCCTATGGTCACCATGGATCCAATCAGAGATAGAAGGACAAAAGGATCCTTAATGGTTAATTGAGATCTTTTGAAGCCTATAATGGCAATTTGTAACAATCAATTTGATTTAAAAGTTAAATGTCCTTAAACTCTTCATAAGGACTTATGACCAAAATCATTTATGGGTGGCCAATAGTGCCAAGACGAGATATTACATGTCATATACTTATGTCATTTGCATGGTTTGAATTCTTACATGTTTGATTGTTGTTTGTAATGCTTTAAGGATATTATTTTTTATCATTTCAAAAAATCTATAAAAGTTAAACCTCAAACATAATAAGCTCCACAGTTCAAATTTAACAAGCTTAATCATGATTAATTTCACAGTTCAAATTTTAAACATACCACTAACAGTCAGTTGAAAGCGGCTCGTATCTCAGACCTCGTGAGAGGTATTGACAAAATGTTAGGTGATACAAGATCATGTTTTTGAGGTCTACAATAACCTCTCTCAATTTTGGGTGATTTGACTTCATTTGCATTTGGCAAGGCGATCTCAGTCGATGCCAAAACTTGCAGTGAGGGTCAGTTAAAAGTGGCTCAGCAGCATATCTTTCAAACCGTCTGACCTGGCATCGAACCGTCTACTCCATTAGCTCCGGTTGGTCGGGTAAATGCCAATGACAACCCCATTCTACCCACAGAGTCACCGGAACGCTCGCGACCATGCTCGACCCAAGTGACCCCAAGGTGCACTAAGCATGATTGGGCCGCGATCTTCTAGGGTTCGTATCTTGGACCTCATGAGAGGTATCGAAAAAATTTTAGGTGTTACAAGATCATGTTTTTGAGGTCTACAATAACCTCTCTCAGCTTTGGGTGATTCGACTTCGTTTGCATTTGGCAAGGCGATCTCAGTCGATGCCAAAACTTGCAGTCAAGGTCAATTGAAAGTGGCTCAGCAGCGTATCTTTCAAACTGTCTGAACTGGCATCAAATCATCTTCTCCATCAGCTTTGGTTGGCCAGTTAAACACTAGTGACAACCCTGTTCTACCCATAGAGTCACCGGAACACTCGCGACCACGCTCGACCCAAGTGACCCCAAGGTGCACTAAGCATGATTGGGCAGTGATCTTCTGGGGCTCGTATCTTGGACCTCGTGAGAGGTATCAACAAACTATTAGGTGTTACAAGATCATGTTTTTGAGGTCTACAATAACCTCTCTCAGTTTTGGGTGATTCGACTTTGTTTGCATTAGGCAAGGCGATCTCAGTCGATGCCAAAACTTGCAGTGAGGGTCAGTTGAAAGTGGCTCAGCAGCGTATCTTTCAAACCATCTGACTTGGCATTGAACCGTCTACTCCATCAGCTTTGGTTGGCTAGGTAAACGCTAATGACAACCCCATTCTTCCCACAGAGTCACCGGAATGCTCGCGACCACACTCGACCCAAGTGACCCCAAGGTGCACTAAGCACGATTGGGAAGCAATCTTCTGGGGCTCATATCTTGGACCTCGTGAGAGCTATCAACAAACTATTAGGTGTTATAAGATCATGTTTTCGAGGTCTACAATAACCTCTCTCAATTTTGGGCGATTCCACTTCCTTTGCATTTGGCAAGGCGATCTTAGTCGATGCCAAAACTTATAGTGAGGGTCAATTGAAAGTGGCTCAGCAGCGTATCTTTCAAACCGTCTGACCTGGCATTGAATCATCTACTCCATCAGCTCTGGTTTGCTGGGTAAACACTAGTGACAACCTCATTCTACCCACAGAGTCATCGGAACGCTCGCGACCACGCTCGACCCAAGTGACCCCAAGGTGCACTAAGCACGATTGGGCAGCGATCTTCTGTGGCTCGTATCTCAGACCTCATGAGAGCTATCAACAAACTATTTAGTGCTACGAGATCTTGTTTTTGAGGTCTACAATAACCTCTCTCAGTTTTGGGCGATTCGACTTCGTTTGCATTTGGCAAGGCGATCTCAGTCGATGCCAAAACTTGCAGTCAGGGTCAGTTGAAAGTGGCTTAGCAGCGTATCTTTCAAACCGTCTGACCTGGCATTGAATCGTCTGCTCCATCACCTCTGGTTGGCTGGGTAAACACTAGTGACAACCTCAGTTTTCCCACAGAGTCACCAGAACGCTCGCGACCACGCTTGACCCAAGTGACCCCAAGGTGCACTAAGCACGATTGGGTAGTGATCTTCTAGGGCTCGTATCTTGGACCTCATGAGAGGTATCAACAAACTATTAGGTATTACATGATCATGTTTTTGAGGTCTACAATAACCTCTCTCAGTTTTGGGTGATTCGACTTCGTTTGCATTTGGCAAGGTGATCTCAGTCGATGCCAAAACTTGCAGTCAGGCTCAGTTGAAAGTGGCTTAGCAGTGTATCTTTCAAACCGTCTGACCTGGCATCGAATCATCTACTCCATCAGCTCTAGTTGGCTGGGTAAATGCTAGTGACAACCCCGTTCTACCCACAGAGTCACTGGAATGCTCGCGACCACGCTTGACCCAAGTGACCCCAACGTGCACTAAGCATGATTGGGTAGCGATCTTATAGGGCTCGTATCTTGGACCTCGTGAGAGGTATTGACAAATTGTTAGGTGTTACAGGATCATGTTTTCGAGGTCTACAATAACCTCTCTCAGTTTTGGGTGATTCGACTTCATTTGCATTTGGCAAGGCGATCTCAGTCGATGCCAAAACTTGCAGTGAGGGTCAGTAAAAAGTGGCTCAGCAGCGTATCTTTCAAACTGTTTAACCTGGCATCAAACCATTTGCTCCATCAACTCCGGTTGGCTGGGTAAATGCCAATGACAAACCCATTCTACCCATAGAGTCACCGGAATGCTCATGACCACACTCGACCCAAGTGACCCCAAGGTGCACTAAGCACGATTGGGCAGCGATCTTCTGGGACTCGTATCTTAGACCTTGTGAGAGCTATTGACAAAATGTCAGGTGGTACGAGATCATTTTTTTGAGGTCTACAATAACCTCTCTCAATTTTGGGTGATTCGACTTCCTTTGCATTTGGTAAGGCGATCTCAGTCGATGCCAAAACTTGTAGTCAGGGTTAGTTGAAAGTGGCTCAGCAACGTATCTTTCAAACCGTCTGACCTGGAATTGAACCATCTACTCCATTGACTCTGGTTGGCTGAGTAAACATTAGTGACAACCCCATTCTACCCACAGAGTCATCGAAACGCTCATGATCACGCTCGACCCAAGTGACCCCAAGGTGCACTAAGCACGATTGGGTCGTGATCTTCTGGGGCTCGTATCTCAGTCCTCATGAGAGCTATCAACAAACTATTAGGTGCTACGAGATTGTGTTTTTGAGTTCTACAATAACCTCTCTCATCTTTGGGCAATTCAACTTCATTTGCATTTGGCAAGGCAATCTCAGTCGATGCCAAAACTTGCAGTCAGGGTCAATTGAAAGTGGCTCAGCAGCGTATCTTTCAAACCGTCTGACCTGGCATCGAATCATTTACTCCATTGGCTCTGGTTGGCCGGGTAAACACTAGTGACAACCTCATTCTACCCACAGAGTCACCAGAACGGTCGTGATCACACTCGACCCAAGTGACCCCAAGGTGCACTTAGCACGATTAGGCAGCGATCTTCTAGGGATCGTATCTTGGACCTTGTGAGAGGTATCGACAAACTGTTAGGTGTTACAGGATCATATTTTTGAGGTCTACAATAACCTCTCTCAGTTTTGGGCGATTCGACTTCGTTTGCATTTGGCAAGGCGATCTCAGTCGATGCCAAAACTTGCAGTGAGGGTCAGTTGAAAGTGGCTCAACATCGTATCTTTCAAACCGTCTAACCTGGCATCGAATCATCTACTCCATTGGCTCTGGTTAGCTAGGTAAATGCCAGTGAAAACCTTATTCTTCCCACAGAGTCACTGGAACGCTCGCGACCACACTCGACCCAAGTGACCCTAAGGTGCACTTAGCACGATTGGGCAACGATCTTCTGGGACTCGTATCTTAGACCTTGTGAGAGCTATCAACAAACTGTTAGGTGCTATGTGATCATGTTTTTGGGGTCTACAATAACCTCTCTTAGTTTTGGGTGATTCAACTTCATTTGCATTTGGCAAGGCGATCTCAGTAGATGCCAAAACTTGCAATCAGGGTCAGTTGAAAGTGGCTCAGCAACGTATCTTTCAAACCGTCTGACCTAGCATCGAACCATCTGCTCCATTGGCTCTGGTTGGCTGGGTAAACACTAGTGACAACCTTGTTCTACCCACAGAGTCATTGAAACACTTGCGACCACGCTCGACCCAAGTGACCCCAAGGTGCACTAAGCACGATTGGGAAGCGATCTTCTGGGGCTCGTATCTTAGACCTCGTGAGAGCTATTGACAAACTGTTAGGTGCTACGAGATCATGTTTTCAAGTTCTACAATAACCTCTCTCAGTTTTGTGCGATTCAACTTCTTTTGCATTTGGCAAGGTGATCTCAGTCAATGCCAAAACTTGCAGTGAGGGTTAGTTGAAAGTGGCTCAGTAGCGTATCTTTCAAACCATCTGACCTGGCATTGAACCGTCTACTCCATCAGCTCCAGTTGGCCTAGTAAATTCTAATGACAACCCCATTCTACCCACAGAGTCACCGGAATGCTCGTGACCACACTCGACCCAAGTGACCCCAAGGTGCACTAAGCACGATTGGGCAATGATCTTATGGGGCTCATATCTTGGACCTCGTGAGAGGTATCGACAAACTATTAGGTGTTACAAGATCATGTTTTTGAGGTCTACAATAACCTCTCTCAGTTTTGGGCTATTCGACTTTGTTTGCATTTGGCAAGGCGATCTCAGTCGATACCAAAACTTGCAGTCAGGGTCAGTTGAAAGTGGCTTAGCAGTGTATCTTTCAAACCATCTGACCTAGCATCGAATCATCTACTCCATTGGCTCTGGTTGGCTGGGTAAACGCCAGTGACAACCCCGTTCTGCCCACAGAGTCACCGAAACGCTCGCGACCACGCTTGACCCAAGTGACCCCAAGGTGCACTAAGCACGATTGGGCCGCGATCTTCTGGGGCTCATATCTTGAACCTCGTGAGATCTATCAACAAACTATTAGGTGCTACAGGATCATGTTTTTAAGGTCTACAATAACCTCTCTCAGCTTTGGGCGATTCGACTTCATTTGCATTTGGCAAGGCGATCTCAGTAGATGCCAAAACTTGCAGTCAGGGTCAGTTGAAAGTGGCTTAGCAGTGTATCTTTCAAACCGTCTGACCTGGCATCGAACTATCTACTCCATTGGCTCTGGTTGGTCGGGTAAATGCCAATGACAACCCCATTCTACCCATAGAGTCACTGAAATGCTCGTGACCACGCTCGACCCAAGTGACCCCAAGGTGCACTAAGCACGATTGGGCAGCGATCTTCCGGGGCTCGTGGATCAAGTAGAAATTTTTCTGAGTAGACATTGTCCTATTTGGTATGGTTATGAAGGTAGACTGAAATGGTTGGAGAGGCTATCAATGCCACTTTCTATCTAAGGACATGCCATCATCCTTGGGGTCAGTTATAATTTTAACTATTGAGTCCCATAAAAATTGTGACTTGGAAGCATAGACAATATATGTAAACTATTCAATAGAATGCCCGCAAGCAGAGCATGGCATATGGAATTGCAGATAGGAGTAGTAGAACTAGTAAAAGGTATCCAAAAATGAAGTTTCCAAAACTTTTTCAGGTTAGACTGGTCGATGACAATGAGAATTGGTTTTGCACATCGATAGTATTGGCATTCCAGAACATGATAATCTATAACACAATTTCAATATTAAGACATTATCATTTCCTGAGAATGCCCCAACACCGGATGTCAAGGAGGACCCGACATCTTCCTTGATGGACAGAACCTTGTTTCATGCTCGGTTGTTGGATTCATAGAGGTCTGGGACTATATCAGTGGGAAACTTAAGAGCGATTTTCAATACCAAGCTGATGATGCCTTCATGACGCATGATAATGCAGTTCTTTGTGTTGACATCAGTCATGATTCAGAGATGTTGGCTTTAGGTTCACAGGGTGGGAAAATTGAGGAGGACGTGCTCGTAATTGAATCCCAAAATACATATGTATGATGGCTTCGACAAAATGTTTCTTGGTGTCACTTGCATGAAGCGGTATGTTTGTGGAGAGACAAAAATTACACGCTCTAGTTATAGCACCAAGCATCCAATCAAAACATAAAGGCATTAACACTTGTGTTGCAATAAGATCCAGATGGCACTATTCTATAGGAATAGATCCATTTTGAAAGATGTAGAGCACCAAGTAACATGGACTTTCATAACAAAATATTACTAAGGCACTCACAAAGGGATACTTTAATGTATTCGAGAAAGAAGATGTGGATAGACACATCTTCAAGAATTAGTTATTATAATAGGAAAGAAACTAACCAAAAGGGGAAAATAAGTAAGGCTCGTAGAGGAGATTTTGGGGGTTCTGGATTCCGCCTGACCCGAGAGACTTTGTGCCAGGGGAGGGATAGATTAGGATTTTTATTGTAATGCAGGGAAAGAGGGATTTTATTTTTAGATAATGATTAATGTACAGGAACATCAGAATCTTTGTTGTTTTGCTGTGTTTAAAGAAGGATATGTTAGCATATTAAAAACTTTGATTTTAGATGCTCACTTTCTGATTGATATTCATCTTTGAATGATATTGGTTTCTTTTGAATGCATATCTGTTATGTCTGATCATCAGCATGATCATCTATGGACTTTATGCTATAGTTTTTTGTGTATTTGGAAAGAACCATTCGTCTTTCTCTCTTAGTTTCTTTCTGTAATGCATTGTTTAGGCAAATGAAATTTGTAGCATTTACTGTCCTTTTCTTTTCAGTAAATTAGTCCCTTTGCATCTATCTCATGTTTACGAATAGATGTTTGTAAGCCTTTATTGCTTTTAGGTTAAAAGCATTATCATTTATAGTTTAGTTGATTCATTGTAAATCCTGCACGGGGAGCTGTACCTGAATAATTCAAAGGGTGCTTACGCTTCTCAATAGTGAAGTGACCCAACTGTTGGTGTTGGTTGAGTCTTTTTGTTTGGGCTTTAAGGGTCATTTTGTAAGCATTTCTTTCGAAGACAAATCTGTTCACCAACAAGAAGTTAAACCTCAAACATAATAAGCTCCATGAATAGGGTATTCCAGAGTAAAGAAAAGCAAATGTAACTTCAACAAGATATAATTTAAATCATAATGATAATCATAGTCAAGATATAAATTCACCATTCAATTCCATAAACATGAATAATAAATATGTATATACAAAAGATGACGCAAATAAAACATATAAATGAATATGTTCTATATATGTATCAAATGTATCAAAAGTATGTCCATATACAAATATGGCACATGCCATTTCAAAATGTCTACAAAATCAATGTTTTAAGGTGTACAATGTGGCATATATGCCATCTCAAAATGTGCCAAGTGTCATCTCTAAATGACCACAAAACTAAAAATACATCCTATGCTGTAGGGGGATCATCAAAATGTAGCCTCTTTGAAGGAGTGTTGGGTTCTGATTGATCCTGCATAAAAAATGAGTTCAAACCAAAGTTAGATTGCTTACTTTATATGATTTGTACATATATATATATATATATATATATAATTCATAATTTTCAAACACTAATTTAATTAAAATTATAACCGAATACAAATAAATTTGTACCTGGTCTCTCGATCGCCTACCACGATCAGGTGTCCTAGCATAAGTCTTGGGTAGCGAAGGGACCATGCCAACAATACCAACTCTGACCTATAAATATATATTTGCAATAATGAGATTAGTAGACTGGTGCAACATAGAGTAATAAATCTACAAAATAGGATGATAGCATAATAAAATTACAAATTGATTGAACTAAAATTAAAACTTACATCTGGTGATCCCTCCTCTGGAATAGTGGGTTGGGTCAACAAAGAAACAAAAGATTCTCGTGGGACCTCCCTCACAGTCGGAGTAACCTATGAGAGTAAAAAGATTGTCAATTATATATCAATGTACTTCATCATAGCAACCCTAGTTACAAAATACAAATAACAATATGTAAAAGTCTACGTAAAATCGGGCTATCACTCTGAATCGAGACGCCTGTAACCCTACGCCGCCGAACCGGTGTTGGGACATCATCAATAGCCACACCCTATACAATAAAGTGCAAGTAAAATATTTATTACTACACACAAGTGGCATACATATGCATGCATAATTAATCTTAAACAATTAACTACCTTTCCTTTGTCGACACTTGATGAAGGAACCCCCTCATGCCCCCCACTGATGTTGGCTGTAGCCTGCAAGAACACAATAAGATGACAATATATATTAGTAAATGTATGAATTTTATTGCTCTAATTGATAGAGATTTAAGCATGTACACCAAACGATATAAAAAAAACTAATGGGTACATAATTTATAATATATCGTATAGTCATCAAGGCCAAATGAAATGGCCGAAAGTGTGGACTCATCCACCTGTCTCACCTCCTCCTGTGTCATCGACTGAACTTAAATGGAAAAAATATATATACATAAGTGCATGCAATCATTAAAACTAATCTAAATAAATAAATTATTTTTAAATTAAATAAGTCATGTGACAAATTTATTTATAATGTTTACTCTTACCGTATCAACAGGAGTCAATGGCTCTACATGCACCTCTTGAGCACTCTCATGAGATGTAGATGCTCCATGAGGTGTTGCAGCCTCTACAGCAGCCTCTCCTGTATCTCCCTCATCAATATCATGAAACTGATATATATCAAAATCAGTAAGTGGTCCGAGGCACATATGCCTGCACATAATGCACATATGGGGCTCGCATACATGTGAACTCTGACAAGATGTCAATGCGCCAGCAACATCCACAGGAGGCAACACTGACCTAGTCCGTGTGATCAACTGATCACTCAGTAAATGAATGGCCCCAATAGTCAGTTCAACAGCCTCATAAATGATATCGGGATGCTGCACTGGAGGAGGGGGTGTGACATCAGTGGGGGGGACAAAGGTAGTGGCCTTTCAGCGCTGAGAAGATGGCCTAGTCTGAGGAGCTCCTCTGCCTACGCCCATGTTGGGCCTCATACTCCAATAATCAACATGGTGACCAAGCACAAACTCAGCATACAATTTTTTAAGGAAATAAAATGGGACCTCCAAATTGCTATGTGGTGGTTTATCAAAAACCATCCACCAGCAATCCCAAAAGTTTGTGCGCATTGCTTCATTTGTGCACCATTTTATTGATAATTTGGGCTTTTTGGGGTCAACTGGTATTCCGGTTTTAGGATCAACAAAAAGGGTGGCTATATCTTCCTTACATTAAGGGCCGCAATCCCATCATGGTCAAGCCCATCATCAAATTGGGCGTGCATATCATCACGCCAATGAAGAACAACATTATGTTGCTGCGTGAGTATGTCAATATTTCCAACAATTGTATTTAGTGTGGCAAGCATGGGACCTAATGTAGGTATAATTTGATATGTGTTTTGGAAACCTCATATTGTGTTCAAATTTTTTTCTATCAAATCTTGTAAAGATTTAGGGTTTAGATATGGGGGATTGTTTTCAGGATTGTTATTTGGAGGGTTATTTTCTTCATTGTTGTCAGCCATGCTTGATTAAATAAAAAACAAATCTAAGTTTCAAATATTATTACAAATATAAATACAAAACCTTATTTTTTTTTAAAATGCTACATTTATAATGAAAATGAAATAAATTAATAAAAATATGCAATTAACTACTTACCGAATATGCTCGGAGTCGAATTTGGGGTTTCCAATATCAGGTATCCAAAAATATATCAGGTATTAGAAAAATGCGGTTAGAAACTTGAAGAAATCGCGCTAGGAAATGAAGAATAGGGCTCGCAGGTGTCGGATATATGCCACAGTTATTGGGTACCCAAAAATATCGGGTACTCAATATTTTCAGGTACCCGATTAGGTATGTTCTTTGGTGGCAGCTTTGCCCAGGTGTATTGACACCCAGGCCTACTAAAAAGTCAACAAGCGCTTTCATGCGCTTTTGGACGAGTGAAAAGTGAATATTTTTCACATCGCCACTTTTTGGCCCCTCATGATCTTGCACAGACCCATGAAATTGTGTTTAACATGTAATCAAGTATGTTGATACAACAACCT
Source organism: Chamaecyparis obtusa (assembly GCA_027943335.1). Classification (NCBI taxonomy): domain Eukaryota; kingdom Viridiplantae; phylum Streptophyta; class Pinopsida; order Cupressales; family Cupressaceae; genus Chamaecyparis; species Chamaecyparis obtusa. Next base: position 801,895 of record BSBK01000494.1, on the reverse strand, counting down.
TGACACAACACCAAAAACCTAGAAAAAAAATCAGTGTAAATCAAAACCTCATGTATGTATGTGCTTGTAATTTACCTTGAAGAAGGATGTAGGTAAAAATATGAAGGTAGATCTTGAATGTATGAATGTGGTGTTAATATGATTTAGAACAACAGAGAGGGGGGGGTGAATCAGTTGTTCTTAGGTCCTGATGTATAAAACAATCTCAAAAACTTATCCTTAAATTAGATCCAAAACCAAAACAAACCCGGTCATCATTGATTCAATAATAGAAACATCTAACAATGCAGTCCACTACCCAGCTGTAATTTAACTTGCAAAACATAGTAATGTTCAAACCAAAACATTCACACAAGTATTAACACCAGGATTTATAGTGGAAACCCAATTTGGGAAAAACCACTTTGTAACATGCTACTATTATTTTCACTCTTCTAAAGTGAGCTCGATAAAAAGCCAACCCTGTCAAAGGTTACAATACACACTGTCAGGTGTGACCTGGTTGAAGGATTTCAATCACCCTGTTAAAATTGAGCCTAGTCATAGGACTTACATACACTCCATTAGAATGCAACCTTGTTCAAAGGATTTAACATATGACTGTTAGGTCAACCTTTGTTAAAAGGATTTTGACTGTTACAATGGTTAGAAAGTAGCAGCAGTATTATCTGAAAAATATACAACTCACTTTGCAAATATCAGATCTAATTCCATACACTAATGTTAGTTTACTGACTTTGAAACTTTGCCATTTCCATCTCTGATCTGCTCGAAACTTTTCTTCAAGCAATCACCACAATTCTCCTTCAGCTTTTTCTGCTTATTTAGTCAATAAAACTTTCCTCTTCCAACATTCTCTGTTCACCATGTACATGCATATCAAAATGCTCAGGTTCCCTTATATTTTCCTCAATTAGGTTAACTTATCTTTTGCCACTCAATCTCATTCGTAGATCTTAGGGTTAGGTCAGATTCATTGAATCTACCTGCTTTATGTTCTTCGACTCCTTTTCTAGAATCATCTCAAATCTCTTAAACATTTACAATAAAACATTTTACAATGCATTTAATGCTTCCAAACAATCAGTAAATAAAGTCAACACGTTTTACATAATCCAAGAATTCAACAATGTCAGCTCCAAAATTAAATTCTCTTCAAATATAAAATTGCTGATGCTCGGTCAATACTGTGATTGTTCACTTGGTCTTCATGTAGAAAGCTCGGTCATTACTAAAATTGTTTCCTCGACTTACACTATCTTCCTCGACAATTTACTGATACTCGGTCGACACTATAATTTTGCTCGGCATATACTAACTCGATCGACACTAACATCACTCAGCTTAAACATGATTTTTCCATTCTTTGCTCGGTTAAGCCTACCAATTTAGTCTTCAGTCTTACTAAGATAAACAATACATTATCTCATCATTGTGCAACATAGTCAAGTACACTTTGTAGTATCAAGATAACTCAACCTTTCCTTAGGTGCTATTGTTACCAACCTTGCTTAGCCCCTTAGCAACACTCAAATAGATATAGTACTTTCCTAAGTAGCAATAGTCTGACCAATTAAGGTTTGACATCAATGACAATACAACAATTATTTCAATTGCAGTTTCCAACATGTGGATCTTCTCTCCTTGATGATCAAATCTACTATCTCCTTGAAGAAAGAAACTAGATCTAGAGAAAAATTTGCATGAATGATATAGATCTTGAATGCCTTGAAAAATCTCCTTAAGTTGCTTGAACACTTGAATGTTTGATCTCCAATGAACGACTTGAATGATTGCAAGAATGTCTTCAATGTTTGGATATAGCTTGTTCTCAATTGATGGATCTAACTTGGATTCACAAAATAAAGTGAGCATGCCTCCTTTTATACCAGTTTTGAGAATGAAAAGGGTTGACTGCACAAGGCATAAAAAGAATTTTAAACCCCAAAATGGGCTTGAGATCTAGAGGCATTACACCTCAGTGGGAGGTTGACCTCAGCCTCACCCTAGGGTCTAGGTCAGCCTCAACCTACCCCTAAGGGGTTAGTCTTACCTCGGCCTACCCTTAGGTGGTTTCACCATGAGATTTTGTGCCCAGGGTCTTGGGGAAAGAGAAAATAGAAGTGGAATCAAATAGAAAATAAAGGTACATGAAGCACAAGAGAAAAAGGGGACATCCAATCATTATGAAGGCATTTAAAATGTCCCAGGAAATCCCACTAAGGAGGGCTAAAATTTATTATCATGGGTGCTTCCATTTTAAGACGATACATCCTTATCATTTTCTATATGCAAGAATACCATGAAGGAATTTACAAATGTAACAAAATGCAAAAAGCATTGATTCACTCCATGTGTTTAATAAAGAGAGGTAAGAAGGAAAGTAATGACATAAGTAATTGCACACCAATCCAACTTAGAGAGTTACATGTTAACAAACACAAAACTAGATATCAAGATAGAAATGTGGTAAACATATAATCTACTATGATGTAAAAGAAAAACAAATCAATGCATATAATATAGATTACTAAATCAAAAAACATAATGCATGAAAGTGTTAGGTTCACCAAAATGTGATGGATAAAATGGTGATCAATGGAAGACCACCAAATTCAACATAAATTGGAATACAAAACTCCCAACAATGTGAATCCGATTAGCACAACCAAAATAGTATAGATGCCAATTTGTGATCTACACAATGTGGGATTTTTCTGATTTCCTATATCGATAGAAATGTAGAGTGTATGATATCAGATCTAAAGTAAATGGTAAAGAAAAATAAGAAGAATGAACTCACCATGAGGGCTAGAAGAGGACAAGTGAACTTCAGATCTGGAATTGACTGTCAAAAACCTGTCAGAATCAGGAACCGTTTTGGATCTGGAACTTTGCGACCCGCAACTCCTGAGACTTGCAACTCCCATCTGTGAAATTTATAAAGCCTCGGGACAATACCAACCCAAGTCAGCCTAGTCCCAAAAATTTGGCCTAATCCTATAAGGCTAAACACTGATGAAATATGTAGATGATCAATCTCTAGTGCTGAAACCCTGAAGACCCAGATCTATAACTTTGCCACCTATTCCTGTACACAAGAAAGAAGGGAGAATTATTGTGGAGAGGGGTTTTCCTTGGTCAAGCCCGTGTATAAGAATTAACCTTGAAATAAAATAGATGAAAATGAAGGAATGTTGACATGTAGTAGAGATTAGATCTAAGCAATAGAGTATATCATACCATGTAGATGCAATTATACTTAGAATGTGATCAAGAATGTTGATGCAATAGCTTTGAATCAACACAAAAACCACAAGGAAATCGTGTCTTAGACAAAATCTCATGTAGTAGATATTGTAATTTATGATAAATATTGATTTAAGGAAGAAGAAGACTTGATGGATAAATGTAAATCTCCCTCCTTGATTGCAAACTCCTTTTCTTGACCTCCAATGAGGAAAAGAGTAAGATCTATAGAAGGAAATGCATGATTGAAGATGAAATGCTTGAATTCTTGATAAACTTGATTGCTTGAATGTATGCCTTCAATGGATGCTCGAATATCTTGAGTGCACAATAATTCACTTGTAGGTATACATGCAAGATTGTGGATGTGAAAATGAGAGGAAGAAGCCTCATTTTCTACACATTTCGGGGATCAGATCCATGAAGTTGACCCATATTAAACTCCCAAAGGAAATACCCTTACATTGGGCTTGGAGCCACCAAAAATTAAAGCCCTAGGACAAGGCCAAATTTGGCCCAATTTTGAAATGGTTCTGGGGGGATGTACCAAAATAGGGTATTGGAAGTTGCAACCCACTAGAAGATTAGGTTGAATCCCAAGATTTGAAAATGTATGTAAAGAACCTAGGTGTAAAATGAATTATGTGAATGGATGGAAAATAGAAAATTATGCATAGAAATCAAATCCAACCTTGATTTTAAACAAGAAGGAAGACCTTAATTTAAGTTATGTATACATTTAAGTACAATGTGAGGTCCTACCATAAGAAATACACTAAAGTGGGCTAAAAATGGTCCCAAAATGAACACTAATGAAGTGCTTGTGTGTGTGAAAATTGTACCTGATCTGTAGAGACAACACTTCAGTAAAATATTAGAGGTTAGCAAAAATCAAAATCGTGCAAAATTGAAATCTAATTTAACCAAGTGATTTACTACCTTCTAGTAGGTGCGAGATTGATGTTCTCAGATTGTTATCGAGATCAGTGACCTAGACGACACCTAAATGAAGGATTTGAATGCAAAAGATGGATATGGAATATGAATGCAATTAATCTATTTTTTTGGATTTTCTATGCAATTAGAATGATAAAAACTGATATGAATCTATGCTAATATGGAAATTGATATGCTAAAATGATCTAACAATGATATGAAAAAGAATCTAAATGAATGTAAAAAAAACAAATTGATCTCACAATAGCCTTGATTCGCAATAAGCTTTGATTCTCCCAATTCCAATTCTCCAACGTGATTGTGCAAAAATATGAGATGCTTTGAGATGAGCTGAGGCTTTAATTTTATAGAAATCCAAGGCTTTGGAGGTGCATGGAAGAAAGCCATAAATCACTCAGATTAATTCAGCTTGATTTTTGAGTTATTTGATAATAAAGATAATTTAATTCACAAAAATATGCAAATCATGCAAAAATAGCTTTTTAACTCAAATTAGAGTTTAGATCAGCTTTTTGAACTCCAAAAGGATGTTGAGTTCTAAAAAGTCAACACTTTGCATTGATTTTCTAATTTGGAGTTTAACTGTTTCTTGAATATGCACATGGATAATTATGATTTAATAAATAAATAAAGTGATTTATTCTCAACTTAACTGATTTTTGAAAATAAATAATTGATTTATGGGTTAATCAATTATTTAATCAAACTTTTATTAAAAACTATATTATTAAATAATGACAACTTGCTTTAATTAATTAAATAAAAATTTAATCAATTATTCATAGGATATTGGATTTATTGTCAAAATTAAATAATACAATTAATAATAGATAGAATTAAATTTAATTACATAATTAAGTGGCAAAATATTAAATCTAATTAATTAAATATGAAAATATTTAATTAATCAAACTTAGGATAAATGTGATTTATCGCCAAATAATCATTAAATTAAAGATAATTAAGATAATTAGGAATATTGCTAGGAATATTCTCCGATGCAGAATTTAAGATAATCAATTATGATTCGATGATGTTTAGATGTGCCTTAGATTAGGACTTTGATGTCGATTTCGTTCGAATTGTTGATATAGGAGATTAATGAACATATAGCCCATTTTTGGGGTATTACAGTGCTTACTTTTTAGGATGGTAAATCTAGGTATAAAACATTTCAAATATTCTGTACCTAGGAACATAACATTTGAAACATTCTATTTCTGACACTTTTTGGCCAAATTTGGCTTGGAGCCCTATGTTAGGGTTTTAGTGCGAAATTAGATCCCATGGCCGACCTGACTTATTTTTGAATCTTGAAATATAACATGAGGTATGTGAACCCCATATCTCTTCTCATTTTGACAACCAACGTGATGAAGCAATTGGAATTCAAGCTATCTTCAACAATTTTTCATCCAAGCATTCTCGAGGTCTTCAAGCATCTAATTCTTCAAGTCTTCTAAGCATCATTCTTCTTCAAAAAATATTGTGGCAAACTATAACATTCATTGCACAAGGCTTATCTTTCATAATATCCTTTTGGGTTTTTGTGGAGTTCAAGCTATTGCATTAACACTTGTCATTACATTCAAAGAGGCATTGTGCCATCAAGGTGTAGTGTGATTTATAATTCAGATCTAACTTCTATTTTCTTTTTTCAATTTCCTTTCATTTTCGAGGTTGATTTCTAAATAGGATTTTGACTAAGGAAAACCCCTTTAACAAACCTTCTTCCTCATTTTTCTATATGCAAGAATAGGTGATGAAGATATTAGAATAACTTTTGTTGATAGATCAGAACCAGACGAAGTGCCCCTAAAAGTTTTATGTAGAAATCCAAGGTATAGAATGTCCCAAACATTCTGATCATGGGTATAGAATGTTTCAAATATTTTTTACCTTCCATAATAGGCTCAAATTCATTTTGGAGGCATGTTACAAGTTATATGTTCCAGATTTGCAAGTACATGTGTTTGTGGGATCTCGACTGTCATAAATTGAGATCTATATCATCATACTTCCTATTTCATTTTTGGGTGCACAAAAAACCTCTTTTATCTCCATATTAATCTCATTTATAGCTTCAAAATGTTCATGCATAGACATTTTGCATTGTAGTTTTATCTTGAACCTTCATTCCAAGTAGCAAAAAGGAACTGAAACTCTAAGAGCATATATGTTGTATTGACATCACTTCCATAAAGGTCTTGTCGATCATATCTAACAATTGATTATTGTATCTGTATAGTCCACCAAAATCGTCCACCTCCCACTTGCATGCAAAAAAAATCACAATCACTAACTATTCATTTTTGTAGTGTCTTGCATAGTGCATTGGTAAATGGCTTAATTGGAGTTCGCTATTCTGCTAGAGGCTCATATCAAATTGAAGCTTTTTTCTAAAATTTGCCACCATACCTAAATAGTTGTGTGTTCTCCACTTGAAGTTTGTGTGATGCTCTTTGCAAAAACTAACAAGCAAATGAAAATAAGACAAGATTTTTTTTTTATTACTATTGATTAAAATTTTCAAGCAAGTTGTTATAATATATATAGGAAAAGAAATTTACACATCAAAATTTGTATTTTTGATTGGTTGTTTGAATATAGTTTATCACTAGTTAACATTTGAATCCTTTGCTATAGTTGCAAGTAGGAACTAAAAATATAGATTCATGTTGCAATCCCATATTTAGCTATTAATGCTTATGATGCTTTGCAACATGGTATCTAATCAAATTTGTATCCCCTACAATATTTACTAGCTAAATTTTCTAACTCTTTCATATTAATTTTTTTAGTTAACTTGGTAACGTGTTTCATGAGCAAAGAGACCTATTTTACTAAATAAGTTAATTTTTGAATTAGAGGAAACAAAATAATTTTACTTGACAATATTACATATTTATAAATATTACTATTTTACAATTTGATATCTCTCAACACATTCTACAAGATTTTCAAAGGGATAGATATGTTAGTAATATTATTAATGGAAAATTATGATGTTGATAATGAATGAAGTGATTGAATTTTGTGCTTGTTATAACTAATAGTAAAATTTTAAAAATGACGTTTTTAAATGATTTAAATTTAAAATTAAAAATACAATATAGAATTTTTTGTCAAAATATTTTAATTATTTTCAATAATTGATTAAATTAATTAAAAGATATAATTGATTGAATGCAATAGTACCTTTGATAGAAGCTAATAAAAATGTTTTGCTAACTCTTAAAGATCATTTTGGGAAGCAAAAGTGGCTTTATACCAACCACACTAAGCAATCAATGTTTAGTGTGTGTTGGTTAAGTCCAACTTTGCATGTGATCTCCCTAATCATTTCAATCACTTCATACAATTGCACATAATATGATTGTGTACTTTATATAAATCAAATAATTATCCCCAAACTAAATTACATTCTTATTCTTCTTCTTCCTATTCATTGATTTTATTTCCCACCTATTCTTTTGGTTTTCCTCTAACTATTCGGAGTCCTTATTAATTTTTATAGTACTAACTCATTTGTTGATGAAATACTTAAATCTCTTTTTTCAAAAAAATGTAACAAAATTGAATTTTATTGTTTTCATAAAACTTAAGCATAAATAAACAAAACTTTCTTTAAAAAACAAACAAACAAAATCAGAACTTATTAAAGAGGTGCAATCTATATGTGATCAATTAAGAACCAACTCTCATTAATGTTCATGTGCAACTTTCCATTAGAAACTTGAGGAAAAGGGTGTGTGTTTGTATACTTTTGTGACAATTAAATCAACATTTCATTGCATCATCTTGGATTGTGATTGCCTATTTCTTACTAATTAATGTTTTTCCTGCTTGGTCGTATGATGTGATCATAACAAAAGCATTCCGAGGTACAAAAGCAGGCGCGAAATCCATAGTATCACTCGCATTCATAAAGAGAAACTTGTACGAGAAGTTTCCTCAGCAAAGCCCAAATCCATTTATAAAGTTTCTGTATCGAGCTGCGATTGTATCTGCTTGGAGTGCTGTAAGGGAAGAGATGTGCAAAATCATGGATCCAACAGAGAAGGGTGTGTGGTGGAAAGATGATACGCAGTGGGTCAGGTACCCCCCTGAAATTGCTGCGAAAATCGAGAGGGCCAAGAGGAATGGCGACACCAACATTATGGTGGGTCCGGTCATATCTTCCCGCTATCCATCGGGGACGAGTTATGCGATCGATTTGCTCACATTGAAGCAAAAAAATCTCACCACGGGCTTCTCCAGAGATGTTAAGATAATCCCAGCTTCCTCTGCTCAGGTGAGTCAGATCTTTTAGGGCTGCTTGTATTGTCATCTTAGTCTTCTGAGTTCTGAATTAGTGTTTTGTTACTGATCTGTAAAATTAGGAACAGGAGGATTCAGAGGAAGATGTTGACAACCCCGCGTCCCCAATTTTTCGAAGAATGGGTGAAGATGAAAACAAGAAAGAAGCAGCGAAGGATGTTGTTCGTATGGTGCCCTCCATTACTGTAGACCTTCAGAAATTGAACCCCAACTGCATGGCCGATGGTCAGTGTAATCTGGTTTTGAAGCTTCCCAAGACTGTGGTGCATTCGGAAAGGCTCAACTCCCTCACCAGAAAGGTTCCCGCTGTTCAATCTTATATTTTCTTTAGTTTTTAAAATTGTGTAATTAGGGTTTTTTTTTTCATATTTATCTAGGGTTTTGGTTTTCCAGACTCTGGCATTGTTGCTTGAAAAGCTCACGGCGAGAGATTTCATTAAGAGCGTCATCGCAACTAAGTCGCAGGGTTTTAGCCAGTGTAACCATGTCTGGAAGGTTCGCCAGTGTAATTCGTACACCGTGGGGAGAGCAGAAAATCCGGAAATGTATTCTTCGTTCCTGAACCATCTCTGCGGCTTAGCAGAGGAAGATGAAGGACTTGTAGGTAAGAAATGAGCCATTTTTTTAGGGTTTCTGAAGCCAATTTGGGACTGTGAGACAGCTACTGAGCGATTTCATGGCATAGAAATTTTTGTTTGTGTTAGGGTTTTACTGAAGAAAACTTGTTTGTTAGGGTTTTATACTGAAGACAACTTTTGGTCGAATTGCAGATGCTCTGTTCAGGGTTGCAGAGAAGGGGAACACAGGAACAGGTGACCGTGTTGAGTATGTGTTCAAGGGTTCTGTGGATGAAGAGGGGAGTGTTTTTGAACCTGCAGATAGTGATGTTGTTACTGGATACACCAGGCTGCTGCCATTACCAAGTGAAGGTGGAAGGAAAGTCTCTGTTTGTCTCACAATGTGTGAGTATGTTCAAGGAACCCGCTACCTCACTGTGGTGAAGGGCGCATCTCTGTTTATTGCGCAGCTTGTTCCGACCTTGACTGAAATGTAAGAAACAGCTTTCTGCATAGGGATGCAATGTACAGCCGTATATAACTCTATGACTTCACATGATTATAGGACCTTGAGTTTTGAAACAATATAAACTAAATAGGGATGCCAAGTACAGCTGTATATAACTCTATGACTCATAAGATTAATAGAATCTTGAGTTTTGACGCAATATAAACTGCTAAGGATGACCTCGTTTATATGTTATATGTAGTGTTTGGCCTTTAGTCGACAGTAGAAATGTTCTTGTCTTGTTGATCTGATGGTTTATTGCCGAGCTAGTTCCGACCTTATTTCTGTAAGAAACAGCTTTCTGAACAGGGATGCCATTTACAGCTGTATATAGCTCTATGACTTCATAAGATAATAGAGTTTTGAGTTTTGAAACAATATAAACTTCTGAGGATGACCTCGTTTATGTGTTATAAGAAGTATATGTTCTGTCTCTAATCGAAAGTGAAAATGCTATTGCCTTGTTGATCTGGTGGTTTCCTTGCTACCATTTTTTGTGGTTTATCCTTCAGCTCAGTCCTCAAGTTTAGGTGCTGCTTTTTTTTCCTTCTTATTTGGATTATCAGACTGTATCTTTATTTTGTTATTTGTTGTGACTATCTTATTAAGTTTAATTGAACATAAAAGGTTTTACTTTTATTTTGAACTTCATATGAAAATTTTGGTAATTTGTTGAACTGCCCTTGTGAATTTTGGTATACTGTATTTGTTCAATTCTGAATGGCGACTTTCAATTGCATTTTTCAATTGAATATTTTTGGGCTGTATAGACAACGAAATGGAGTACTATCTTGTATTTGTTAGTTCTGCGATTACTTCATCTTCTAATAGCACTAAGGATTCCATCATCATTGTAATGAGTTTGCCTAGTAGGTCTGGCAATCCATTATGAAACCCTGTCATTGAAAGGATCAGTTTTGTGTTGCATGGCATTCTTTGCTTATAATGGCAGAGTTTGATGAATATTCGGAAGAGTTTTTTTTCTTCAAAGATTTATTTATTGGTTTAGTTTTTCTGAAAAAATTGAACTCTTGTAGCCTAGACTTAATCCCACTACATAAATAAATGCAATCAATTAGCAAACCATTATAATTTAGATAAATAGAGTTGGGACATACAAATATAATAAATATATAAAAATTAAATGCAAGGGGTAAGAGTATTTAGTGTATAAAATTGATGATGGAAGAATGGTACTGAAATTATACACCTCTCTAATCCTGCTAGAAATTGAATTCACATCGTTTGATTCTATATCTATGTAGAAGCTTATGATTCACTTCTGAGTATGGTGAGCTTGATATTAATAGTAGCGAGCTTGGGTTTACTGTGTGCATTTAACTTGTGTTGTCTGAGATCGGATATTACATGCGCTTGACAAGGTAATTTTTTTTCTTTCAACATGTTAAAGTCCAGTATAGGGACACCATTTAGGAGTTTGATTTGCTATGTGCATTTAATTTGTGCTGGCTGAAATCAGTCTAACATTATATGCACTTGGAAACTTGTTTTTCATTTTCTTCCAACAAATTGTACATGTTGTCCAAGTTCCAGTTTAGTTTGTCAATTTTATCTTTTTGAATGAGTTCTCTTAGGTCAAACCTCTTATGTAGTGTGAATTAAGTATTTTATTTTATATTGAAAATAGTTTATCAACTGAAAATACATCAGCTAAAGTGACTCCTCAAAAAGAGCTTAAAGTACCAGCACCCAAGATATAGTGCTGTTATCGACCGGACATCCTCCATGGAGGCTTTACATATGTATATGGTTTACACTACAGAATATAACAAGATTTTACTATTTACAATTTTTTAACAAAAGCCGAAAGAAAGTATTTTGTCCATTGTGCAAACACTGATTTCAGTTTTCATCCCATCCATCATTGCTGCTGGCTCTGTAATCTGTGTTGTCCCAGTCATTGGCTCTGTATTATGCCACGTACCAACCATCATTGTAGTTCTCATTACTGTTATTATTCCCATTTCCATCTTCAGCATCTCTGGTACTATTGTTTTCTTGCTCATCATTTGACTGGAGAATTCTGGTATCTTGGTTAATGTTACCCTTGTCCTCATCAGTATCTTTATCTTGGCTGTCGTCTAGGTATGTTGAAGTTTTAATGTCCTTGAATAGAATCATAGCTCCTTCCTTGACCAAAGATAAGAATCTTTCCCTTGGCACTTCTATGGTGGCTGTTACCTGTGACACAATGTAAAAATGTACTGAGTTTATAATTAAACTCAGTAAGGTCCCGTTTCCTGTTTGGGAAAATCTCTTCATTTCTCTGCTTTCAAATGGTCCATAAAATTTCAGAGGTTAGAGCAAACCACAGTTTATTCGTCTTAAGATTGAATTTTTCCACAAAACCAGCCAGGATCTCATGCCATGACAAACCATCCTTACAATTCCAAGTAATGGGTTGACCAAAAATCAGAGACCAAATTTTACTGGCAAGTTTATATTAAAAAAAAGATGCTCAAAAAAATCTGGACAGTTACAAATAGTGCACAAAACAGTTTGTTTACCACAAGCAGAAAGAAAGGAGCCAACATCAAGTTTTTTCAAAAGTAAAATCCATCTAAAACAAACTTGCGGTGAATGCCAAAATAAATCAAAGATAAAGTGCCATCTAGAGCTTGGCCAGTTAAAGCTCCATATTTGTTTAATTTTATTAATAATACTCACATCTTCCTCAAGCATATTATATATTTGCTTGCTAGAGAAGTCACCCAAGGTATTGCAATCAGACCACTTCAACTGTTGGAGCACCTAACAATAATCCAAAATTTTACTAGGGAAAAAGTTGCCCATAGCTTTGGAGATAGAGAGTGTATGTTTTCTTTTGAGATTTAGGAATGTTATATTTAGCACTAATATCTAACGAAGAACCCAATCACTTGTTAATCATAATATCTTGGATAAATGAAATGCTTTTATTATGCCAATTTTTTGCAGAACAAAATTGAGTCAGAGCCAGAGGTTTACCCTTAAGATATATGCCCCACCAAATAGACCTGTCTAAGAAAGCAAATGAGGGGTTCTTCCCAATAGCATTCCTTGAGCAAATTAGAGGTCTCACTTGACACCATGCCCTCCAAATCATGGAAAAAACATTGGAACCAAAGACTTCAATATCAAAATCCCCCAACACAATGTCTAATAATGGTATATTTTCCAGTGTTTACCCTTTTTTTTATAGCTGAGCTGACCACATTGTCTCTGATAAGTACCTTCCAAGGCTCATTGCCATTTAGTGCTTTAAGGATCCATTTGGCTGCTAAGGCAATCCTTTGTATCTTCAAGTCTCTTAGCCCAAGTCCCCCATCATTTTTGGAGCACAACATCACTCTCACTTGACACAATGTCTCTTTTTGTTACCAAGACCATCTGACCATAAAAACTCTCTAAGGATCCTTTCGAGTTTATTAGAGTGATTATTAGATAAAAGCCAAGAGGATGCATAATACACATGTGAGGAGAGAACTTTTTGAACCACTTGAGCTCTATCTGCAAGAGATAACATATGGGTTTGCCATTTAATATGTTTATTTTCGATTCTCTTGTATATCCAAGCCCACATATCTTTAATAGAAGGGTTTATAGCAACGGGAATTCCCAAATACCTTACAATAGTAGAGGGACCAAACCATTGCCATTCTTTGCCTCTAAGCCAATTAGGAGGAGATTCCGACCATCCTAGAAGTGTAGATTTATGAGGGGCAATTTTGGCTCTTGAAGCTTGACAGAATAATTGCAACCTCTTAAGAACATTATCAAAATTATCTTCATCCAATTCCACAAACAAGACAGTGTCATCAACAAATTGTTCTATTAGGAGTTCTTCCTTATTAGGCAATGTAATATCTTTAACAGGAGGGCCTAACTCTTTGGCTTTTAAAATATATGAAAGAGCATCAACATCCACTACAAATAAAGTAGGTGCAAGGGGGCATCCCTGCCTAATGGACCTACCAAGTGGGATAGGTTCTAAATATTCACAGTTAACTTCAATCACAGTTGAGGAATCACAAAATTAACATATATTATATCCAATCTACAGTATATTCTATTCTTGCTAGCTTGATTGTTACACCGAGTGTACCATATGTTGTCATACTCATTTTTCATCCTATTCAGTGGGTCACCAATATTAAACCTTCTTTTGAATTTGGCCCAGAAAAAAATTGATTGCCCTTCCATTCATGTCTATTTACCCCAGATTTATCCTGACCACTCTTGATCATATTAAAGTTGCCAATAAATGTCCACTTTGCATTAGGAAGGCTATTAGAGAGCTAGTCCCACAGACTGGCCCTATCTCTATAGGCATTTGGGGCATATGTTACAAACTCCTATCATTTGATCATTGACTTTAAAAAGAATCCATACAACTCTTTGACATGGAAATACACCATTGTTTGTCATCTTATCGGCCCAATTTCGCCTGACAAGGGTAGCCACACCTCCTTTACCTCTATCATGCCTAGAGTATAAGCATGTGGCCTTGTCCCAAACAAACTTAAGTGTGTTATAAGCATGATAACCAATGACATTAAATTCCTGTAAGCAAGTAATGTCCTTCTTCTGCACTTTATTGTACCACCTTCTAACAATATACTTCCTATCTGACATTTCCAAACCTCTAATATTCTAACTATGTAAATTCATAATCATAATTGATTTGATGGGGTGTTTGGATTTTTACACAGTCTAGTAAAACATTCTGGAATCTCATTGCTTTTGATTTTTTTTTCCTCTCATCATTTTTGACACTAATACTCCTCTTATATGTTTTCCTCTTTTTTTTTCTTCTTGCTAACAACTTCTATGAATTCGCCCTCTTCCATTTCTTGGTCATTCTACTCCAAAGGACTCATTTGGGTCTCTTTATTGGATTTTTTAGGAGGGGATTTGAGGAGTATGCTAGAGCAGATGGTAATCTGTTCAATGGAATGTTGTTTGGGTTCCCTCATATTGTTACCTTTATCCTTAATTTTAACTAGAGCTATTTACTGAGCATTAAGCTTAGGGGCGTTATCCTTGTTAACTTTCTCTCTAGCTACTGGAATGACACAAGACAGGTAAGGAGGATCCAATTAAGGACAGTCCAAACTTGCAGCCAAACACCAACAATGCAGAATAACACAATAGGACAATGCTTCAATAGAATTTTCATTAACATGCTCGGCTGTAAGGCCTTCCAGGTTAGGGCCAAATACAATCAAGAGTATTTTTGCAATCTCTTAGCTAGTCTAGCTCTGAAACAAATCAACAACTGATGGAAACACTAAGGCAGATTTGAACTTGAGCTCGCAAGCCTCCAAACAATCTCCTTGTCTCCAAGCATGCAAACCACTAGCTCTGCTATTACAATTATCAAATAAACAATCTGATCTTCAAGATCTCGCAAGATCCAAATCTATCCTTCTATCTTCCCATTGACTTTTTAACATCTACCCAAACACTCCTTAAATACATTTCCTCAACCACAAGTTAGTTGGAAGAAATAATTAACTCCTAAGTTGGCTTCTAAATATTAAATGCAACAACAGTTGGCTCTCAAATAGCCTTACAAACATTTAATTCTCCATGTTGACCTCTAGATCTACATAGGAGAATACAACAAAAGCTACCAACAATAAATGCACCAAGTCGGCCAACCAAATCTCCAAGAACTCCAGTTGGCAAACCAGAACTACCGAGCACCAGTGAAACAACTGAGCATGCTAAACATCACTGAGCAACACAGACATCGCTGAGCAAGCATGTCGACCGAGCACCACAGGCATCACCAAGTACAAGTTTCACCGAGCGCCAGAGGTTTCACCGACGTCCTTCAGCGACTGAGCTTCCTTCAATAACCGAGACTGTTGGTTAAAGCTGCAATCAAGTAACACATAACCAATTCATCACACCACCATGCAGATTTGCCGAGTACCCTAGAATGCCCCTGCATCATGGAAGATATTGTGGTTGACAAGCGAACGAGTTATGTTCTCTTCTGTTATCAGCCTGTTTTTCTTGTTGTACTTTGAACTCCTCCTCAAAAAGAGGATTAGTAAGGGAGACAAACTTATCTAGGTGACCATCAAGGGTTTCACCTAGGACCTCTATACCACTGTTTCTTTCATTAGTTTTATCTTCTTGACCAACATTGTTATTACTGGTATGTCTAGTATTCCTTTCATTAGCATGATCAATTTGATCAGTACCACTGTTACATTCAGGGACCTCTTTATCAACATTCCTTTCATTAGATTTATCATTATGACTCACATTATTATCTGTTTTGCCCCCTTCCGTTTGAGTGTTGGTTTTATTTGGTATTCCACCTAAGAACTCTCTGTGAATGTTTTTCAATAACAGACACTTCCATCTATTATGACCATTAAGCCTACAATGAAAGCAAGCCCCTATATTTCCAAGTTTAACAATTTGCCATCTAAAGCTTTCTCCCTCTATTTCAAGAGAGATTTCATCAGGGAACACAACGTCGGTGTACAAGGTAATCAATATGCAGGCATTAAGATGTGGAAGTGTCACTCTGGATTCTTGAACTTGCAACACTAATCTCATTGGTTTAAGCATGTGGGGTATAAAGGGCCAAAATTATGGTTGAACATCTTTCAATTCAACCCAAAGTGGGGAGGAACTGGGTATAACATGTTCCACATTGCTTTTCGGGGACCAAGGAAGGCCTCTGAACATTGTTCACCCTACTTGCCAATACCCTTTATTCAAAATCTTTTATTGCATTCCATGAGATTTTAAGAAGATTACAAACCCTTTTGAATCATTCGGATAAAACTAAATATAAAACCAAGTTTCTTCCCCCAAATATTATTGAGCCAGTCATCCAAATTTTTTCTAGCCAGTAGGAATTTAACATCCATGCAAACAAAGAATATAACAGTGTTTTTTTATCTATTTGGTTAAGTCTTAATAGAATTTACCATATCATCATTCACCGAGAGAGCGAGTGTCTTCATTCTAGTTAACGAGACCTTACCTTTCTCTCCTCCCTTGTTACGATTGAGATTTGTTGCAAAATTGACATCCTTTCCTTGTCTATGTCCATTGCTGTTGGGATCTCTTCCTCCATCTTCCCCTTGTTTACTAAAAAACTTCTCTTCAAAAGTAGCAGATTCTGGGAGTAGGGTAGAAAACTAATTTGAAAGAACTGCCTTGTAAGATGGCTAAATCGTATCCCCAGTTTTATTTGAGAGATCTCCATCCTTAGGCACATTAATCCCCTTCTCCTTCCCCTTCATTCCATCATTATCTTCTGATACAACCATTCAACACATAATATGGCAAAGACTCAAACGAGCCAAGCCCTAGATGACACTCACATGAGAATGATAAAGGCACACACATGCGAAGGAAAGGAAAGGAAAAGACTTAGGAAACAAATGATCGAGAAATCACACAATCATGGCAACAAGACCACATAAAACTGCACACAAACCAAGAAAAATGAATGGGAAAGAAGATACGGGGCAACATTAAACAAAATCACAACCAAGGCAGCCTACAAATAGGGCACAAAAAATGGAGGGCCCCCACTTGTTGACCGAAACCCTAAAGAGTGTCCCACCTAGAATTTTCCTTATTGGGATATGAATTAAGTAATTCACAAACATGCAAATGGTCTATATGTAGATGTAATTCCTTTACTTCTTTAAAACTTATAATGTGATTTAATGATTTTTTTTCCATTATAAATTATTTTACATACCAATGTATGACAAGTTAGCTCATAACAACTAGTACGAGGGACCAAGATTGGGGTATTTGAATTTATTTTGGCATAGCTTGGGTTTGAAGCAAGTCAATAAATAGGAATTGGAGTATGGGTTGGAGGGGAGTGCAAGAAAATTAGGGTTGATAAGGATCAAATAATGAGCTAAACCAAGCATAACACTATGTTACTTGTCAATATTTTGTTGCATTATGACATTATGTTTACGTGGACACAAAGAACTGAATTATTTGTCAATATTTTGTTTAATTAAGATATTGGTACACACAAAACTAAAAGAGAAATACTACAGATATATTAATTTTATCATTATATTTTGCTTCCACTTTAATGTGTGTGTAAATCTAATAAAGCATGCATTTTAAACTATATGAAAATTTTCCATTAACATGATACTAATCCATGATACAAAATAACACATCATTCTCGAAACCTTATTATACTATTCTTCATATGAATGTTCCATTACAAAGCAATCTACAATAAATGAAAAGAAGAGAGAAGGGGCAAAAATATGTGTATAAATGGTGACACAAAAATACTTTGCACAATGAAAACATGTATTCAGACACAACTCTATCTAGATATGATGACATGTTTCTATCTATATCACAAAACACTACCTGAAACATTGACCATAAAAAGTGTTGGTGATAATGCATGCCCCCCTTCTAATTTATTGAAAATTTTCAAAGATAAATGATAAATGATTTCAAGTAATAAGATAATTAGCTAATATGTATGCATCTAAGCATGCAAAAGTGTATAATACACTAGAAATGAGCATCAAAACATAATGTTGCCTCATTATTAAAAAATCATAAATAAGGATAGTCTTAAAGCCAAAATAAGGATCATATGAGAATACTCAAAATATAGTTGAATGAAAAATAATACGAGTGTGTGAGAACACACAAAAATTATGGATGCGGCTAAGCTCCCTATGAAATGCGCCATTGACCGAAGTACAAAAACCAAAGAACACAACAGATTTTCATGAAATTTTCAGTATCTATTCTTCATGATCTGCATATTTTGTGGTTGAAAACAACAAACAAATTTGCAAAAAAATCACTATGTTTTTTTGAATCTGGGAAAAAAAAGTTTGACATTTTTTTTTGTCTTTGGTGCATTTTGTAGGGAGTTTAGCTCGTGCCAAATTTTTTTTGCCTATAATATAAGGCATCTTGATAAGATGAGAATGGCCATAAAAGAAAGATAAAGATCATATAGGTATCAATGCATTGCATAACATAAGTAGATTTGACAAGGGTATCAAATGATTGATCATAAGATACGACATGAAAGTATAGGCATAGTAAGATCATAAGATAAAGCAATAAAATATAGGCATGGTAAGACCATAAGTATAAAGTGATAAACATGAAATCATAAGTAGTTAGACATCATAGGAATATTATAAGTAAAGATAGGGATATCATAAGTAAATATCTAAAAAATCAAGATGTAGATTGTCTACATTTGTTCACTTTGATTTCCATGTTTGAATGTTATTACATAAATTGTGAGGATTTGTTCACCTTGATTTTAATGTTTGAATATATATAAAGACAAACATTATTGACAAAATAGAAACAAAATAAAATAAAGTACCTATTTTGAAGAAAAAGATTTCAAATTAATAGAACAACAATTATTATTTTTCTTCACAAGACCTCTTCAAAAAATGAAGATTAAAATCCATAAAACTTTATTTTCTCAAATTAAACCTATAAAAGATTACTTATATTCATACTCAGAAACCACGTTAAAAATAACTGAAAAATTAGTTTTTTCACTTAAGAAAGTATAGTATTCTCTTTATCATTGACGCGCCTTAACCTGCGAAGGATTGTAGGGCCGGCAGAGATTAGTAGCCATTTTCTTTAAATAGATCTCTCGCTGCTCTGCAACTTACAGTATTGTGCTCAATTGAAGAGAGTCAACATAGATAAAAATAAGAACGTTTAATTCTTATGAGACTACTTTGCAGATCATTTTTACTTGGAGAGCAAGGCACTAGCGCTTGTTGTTGAAGAAATCTCATAGTGCTTACGGACAAGAAACACTATATGGCGCCTGTAGCTCAGCGGATAGAGCGTCTGTTTCCTAAGCAGAAAGTCGTAGGTTCGATCCCTACCTGGCGCGATGGTTACTTTTTGAAATCAAACCTTTTGAAATCTAAAAACCTGTGATATGATACAAAGTTACCCCTTTGCCCTGCCCAATAGGAGGGGTCAAATTCCATAAAGCATCGCTAGCACTAGCACTGAAACAAGGTGCAAGGGTACGCTGTTGTCGTTAAAGTTTTGGTAAGTTGTATATTTTGAAGGTAATACCTCCCAGAAATGTAACATATTCCATCCTGCATTGTTATTTTTAACATATTCCATATATAGTGACTAGGAAGAGTAGAGTTGAACTATAGCTACAAGAATGGCTAAATGCAATTAAACTTACATAGAAAAAACTAAAATTATAGAAATAAAGAGATAAAAAATATTTTAATTACATTAAAATTTAAAATAAAAGTTTTGGTTCTTTTATGATTCTTCTAATTTAGAAATAGGCATATTTCCTAAATAAATTGGCCTAAGATAGTTATGAAAGAAAAAATTAAATAAATGAACAAATGGAACACTACTTATTATAGATGTCTAATAAGAAAATAAAATTAAAACCATTTGTTATGGATAACTATTATTGAAATGGATTTAACTCCACATTTATCATCATCAAATGTCTCATATAGAAACCAATAACACTTATATTTACAAGAGAAGAGGGCATGTATGTGTTGTACAATTGATGTAAAATTTACTATGATATTTAAAACAATAACACTTATATTTTAATATTAGTTTGTTTAAAAGATTTGTTCAAAACAAAGAAAGATGAGAAAATTGAAAAATTTACCATCTAAATATATTCAAAATTAATAATATAGAAACATAATAAATTGAATCAAATGTTATTTAAATTGAAATTTACATATTAAAAATATTCTTTCTATTCATTTTTATCAAGAAAAATTAGAAAACCTAAATTATACATCTTTGTTTTATATTTATGAAATGGTATTCAAATACTCTAGCAAGATAAGGAAAGAATAATATTGCCATTAAATCTATATAAAAATTATAGTAAATAAAAAATTATATGCATATTTATTCTAACTAAATTATATTATATTATTTAAAATATTTTAATTATTAAATAATTTTATATTATATTTTTATTAATATATGAATAATTATTGTATTATATTAATATAATCCTAATTAAACTAACTTTTATAAGTACAATTCTTGGATATTATTTTTGTGGGTGACTTACGTATGCATTTATACTTTATCTATTATTAAAAAAATAAAATTGTATCAAATACATAATTCATTTTTTTAAAAGCAGCAAAACAATTTTGGAGCCTTGTTTTTTATTAGAAAGTTCTTTGTCTTTTCACAAAATTACATAATTTTTGCATCTTCTATTATTTCTATATTTTAAACTTTATTTAAATAGTGTAATTTTTTTCCTAAGTCTTCTTAATAATATATGTATAAAAATTTCAACTTATCTTGTACAAGATTTTTTTAATCTCTTTAAACCTCTTGTCTTATAAAAATAGATCTTCAAGTCCCACCATGAAATTATGTCTTTAATCACCACCATAATAGTTTTCACATACTATAATTATCCACATTAATGAAACATAACAACTCCATCATAAACAATTAAAACATTATTTATGAAGAGTCAAAATAGATTCATAAATCAAATATATTCTAATTGTAAACCAATATGAAATAATAATAACACCACATGCCTCATACACTTTAAAAAATCATATTATCTTTAATTACAATGGAAAAATCATATTATTAGGTTATTAAGCTTGCATCATCAATTCAACTAAGATATAATTAGTTGTACACATCTATTTATTTCAAATTAAAATTTTAACGTTAAATATATAATTATTTCATCAATTTTTTAAAAATTTGTCATATTAATTTAATATATGTTTTTTTAAAATAATATGAATAAATATATCCTTCTCCAAAGTGAGATTTTGTCCAAAATATTAAATAATAAATTATTGTTATAAATAAATTTTTAAGTTCAAATGTAAAATATATATAATAATTTTTTAAAAATATTTTAAAATTATATTTTTATGCTAAATTATGTTAATCTTCACCAATTAGTTTAAATTGACCTATTTTAATATCTCTCATCACACTTTAAATAACTTTTTTAGAGTATAGATATAATAATTTAGTAAATTATATCTTTCCCCTATTTTTTAATCAAAGATTTTCAAATTTATTTTATTTAAAAAATACCATTTAACTAATAAATAACAATAAACACTACAATAATAAATGTTGTGTGTGAATACCTAGTTTTAAGACATTGACTTCGAACACAAAATTTGCCGTGAAAAGGGAAAAACTAAGGATTTTCCTAAATCGTAAACTAAAACGTAAATATATAAAGGATAGTTTAAAAAAGTTTGAAAAAAAAACTAAGTGTCCC